>CM039128.1:16100527-16129174 GCA_022036555.1 Microstegium vimineum | reverse complement strand
GCACAATCCTTAATTATATTTGACACGTGCCAGAAAAACGTGTCAACAACTGCACTACCTTCTTACACTATTAAAGTATTTTACTTACAGTTCAACCACTTTTTTGTGCATTAAATGATATGAGATGAGATGAAACCCCTGCGCAGTATATCTCTTTGTCCACTAAAAAGAACCTTGTATGCCCAAGATCGAAACTCTGCTAGCCATTCATAGACCGTTAGCGTCGTGGTCTATTCATCCCCCAAAAATATAGTATTCCTGGTCACGGTTGGCTATTTTGCTAACGTGTAAAAAAACCATGTGGAAGTAATAATCAATCGAGAGCCTGGCTTACAAAGGTGTTGTGGCCACTTGACTTGTAGGTCTTTTGTGGGAAGCGAGATCTTCCATTAACACATCCTTCCGATCCGCAATTTCCTTTTAACGTCATCGGCAACCGTGTGCTCACGCTAGCCATGTCATCTTCCATCGGCAACACTCCTTCATCGGCAACTGCCAACCACATCATTCTGCTTCCATCGGCAGCATCTACCACTCATCGGCAATAGCCTTTAGCTTTCATCGACACTGACTTCTCATCGGCAAGCTGACCTTTGCCTTTATCAAGTCCTTCTGCCTCCATCGGCAACAAGTCTGTCTTTATCAGCAACATTCTTGCCTCTATCGGCAGTTTGACCGATGATATCCCGATGCCGATAAGGAACAGCAACCAGCCTCTTGCCGATCGGCACAATCCTTAGATTATATTGACACGTGCCAAAAAACGGTGTCAACAACTGCACACCTTCTTACTCTATTTAAAGTATTTTACTTACAGTTCAACCACTTGTTTGTGCATTAAGTGAGTAGGAGTTGAGATGAAACCCCTTGCTGCATTATATCTCTTTGTCCACTAAAAAGAACCTTGTAGGCCCAGGATCGAAACCTTGCTTAGCCATGCTTAGACCGGTAGCGTCGGTGGTCTATCATCCCCCACAAAGATAGGTTCCTGGTCACGGTTGGCTATAGTTTGCTATCGTGGAAAATAACCATGTGGAAGTAATAAATCGAGACCGGGCGGACAAGGTGTTGTGAGCCACTTGACTTGGAGGTCTTGTGAGCGAGTTCTCTCTGCCTATGTCGCTAGGCACTGGATCGTGGTTGGACATCTCCCGAGATTGAACGCATGCCTATTTTATAGCTGGCCGAATAACTCGTTTCGACCACGAAGCCTAACTCTGTACGTTCGGGCCGGATTTCCCCCTACTTGGGTCATGAAGACCGCGAGCGGCATACTAGTCGTGGGCAAGTATGACCTGAGCTACCTGGCTGGGACCGTGGGCAAGATCTACTTGAGCAACCTGGCTATCCGTGAGTCGCTACTCATGCCTGTACCCGGGAGATCCGCGGCTATCCGAGCTATATTGAAGGTGACCCGCATAAGTGTGTCAGCAGGCATACTTGGGTGTGATTGAGGAATAAACCTCTAGCTGGATTGGAATTCGATTCGAATCGTGGTCTCTCCCTGTCAGTGAGAAACTTAAAAGATCTTCCTCCCACCGTAGAAACCTGAACTCTAATAAGTAACCAAAATATGGTTATGTGGTTTTATGCCAAGAACAATATGGTTATTATTGTTTGATAACTCAGTGATTGCTCTAGTACAGGTGCTAATGAGATCTGATTAATATCACTTAACCTGATGCTAAATGCTATTTTCTAATGATGAGAATACATGAGTAATTAGGATGCTCTTTTATGCAAAAGTCTGCTATCCCTCTGTCGGGTAAGTATAGCTGAGTACAATTGAGTACTCAGGGTTTCTTTACCCTTGTTGCAGATGGTATGGTGTATTCTAGCTATTGCCAGGCGTGCCTCTACCCTGCATGTGATGAAGAGTGAAGGCCATGGGCAATGGTGAATCCTGATGTCTTTCCTTGTTGCTTTTGATGGGACTGTACTAGACTCGGCACTATATTTGTGTTAAACAGTTTGCATTGGGTTTTGTGAAAACTAAACTTCCGCTACTTTGATTTGAACCTGGTGTTGTAATAACACTTCTTTAAACTCACTTGTAATATTATTTCATTTTGAACTTATCATTGTGAATATGCGGTTACTGAATCTAGTATATGATCTCGAGTTGTTACTTCATTGTGGTTTGAGATCCTTCGAGATTTCAAGGACAACCGGGCTTATATGGGCTCTAGTATGACAGTGTTGTCAGAAATGATGACCATTGCACTAGTGCTCTTATAGGTTGGGCGGTTCCGTGACAGCTGGTATCAAAGCAAGATTCAGTATACTACCGTTCACGAGTGTAATTGTAAACAAAAGATTTTGTTTATCAA
This sequence comes from Microstegium vimineum, assembly GCA_022036555.1. NCBI lineage: Eukaryota > Viridiplantae > Streptophyta > Magnoliopsida > Poales > Poaceae > Microstegium > Microstegium vimineum. The sequence continues at coordinate 16,126,844 of CM039128.1, read as the reverse complement.
ACTATTTTGCTACAAAAACTTTTGTGTGTGTACAAAATTATTTGCAAACTATGAATGTGCCATAGGTTATGTCCCTTATTGCCCAATAGGATGTCAGGTGGCTTAAAGTACTAACTTGGGGGATTGCATCATATTTTCAGTTACATGTCCATACAGGTTGGAATAGTATGGGGGCCATTCACTTGAGTGGTGTTGTATGGATCAAAAATTTCTTTTATTTTTGCCGTGACGCCAAAGGTAAAGTGAGTTGTGAGAGCTTGTATCGGATACACTGCCGATCTAGGGAAGTGCATATATGATGATCATACCATAATCATGTTCCACACAAGATTATGAGATGGCATCCATGTGTGGGTGTTGCCGTCTGTTGAGACGATGCCATCATTAAGACGAAGAACTGTGTATATATACTGCTTACGCATATGTTGGATGTACACTTGAGTTAGTATTAGATTTACATTTCGGCAATGCATTATTCATACTGTTGGGAATGGGCTGAGATGAATCTTCTGTAGGTACACTAACAGCGAATCGTGTAGACCGCTTAGTTACGTATATATGAGAGAACGTATGTATGCCACTGTCTAGAACGTTCTTAGTGAAAGGTTTGCTTTCATAAGGTTTGTAAGGACGTAAGATACGTGCATGCATCATGTGTCATCATATTGCATTTAATTCCCTCCCTTACTAAATATGTATCTCTTATACTTGTTAAATGCTCCAATCTGTAAAATACATGTTCTCACAAGAAAGTTAAAAATTGTTACAGATGGCAGCCCTAGTACCTCCGCAACACAGCAACCGTTTCCTGGCAGTGTTTGACGCTCCCACCTTGCTTTGGAGGGTGCTGAGTTAGGTGGGGTACACCGAGAAGCCTCAGTACTACTGGACCGAGGAGCCGCTGGGGAATGCGCAATTGCACACTGTGACTATGACTATTCCTGAGCGCACCGAGGCACCGTTGTGGAGGAGGTGGTACGCTGAGGCTGTAGCCAGCAGTCTTTGGGAAGGAGCTCAGTCTACAGCTCTGACCATTCTGTGTCAGATCCGCTAGGAGCACAGTGGAGCTTTGGACCAAGGTGCAGCAGGGACTTTTCTAGAGGAGAGCCCTGACACCACACTTTGGTACCAGGAGTTGGGTGATCCCTTGATCAGAAACAGGGATGAGAGAGCTGGCAGTTCGGGACCGGCTATGAGTGTTATGCATGCAGTGCGCAAGACTCTTTTTTCCAGAGAGGACTCCTACTTGTTCAGTGTGAGCAGGCTAAGGACCAGTGAGATGCTCCTAGATGGTGTGGGCACAGAGAATCGGCGACTCAAGAGGGTAGCTAAGGAAGCACAGGAGGAAAGAGATGCAGCTATACTTCGAGAGCAGGCAGCCGAGGGACGTGAGCGTATGCTTCGCCACAAGCACATAGTGGGGAACATCGCTCACAACCGTGTCGACGCATAGTGGAATGGGCTACTTCAGCAGGCCCATGACCAGATCCGAGAGCTACAGCAGGAGGTTCACAGGCTCAACAATGTGATCAACCCGATCCCTCCGCCAGTTGCACCAGAGGTAGATCCCGTAGTGATCTATGCCGACGACGACCCAGTCATAGAGGATGAGGAGGAGGAGGACCCTGAGGAGCTTGAGCTTGTCGACGATAGCGACGACGAGGGTGGCCGTCTATTAGGGATGGACACCGACCGCGACGACTAGGATAGCTTGTTTACGCTAGTCCTTAGTGTTCTTTTGTGTTAGTAGCTTGACCTTGATTGCATCATGAGAGACTTGATGTTGTGTAACCACCATAACTTAAAGTCCAGATGTCTGGCACTTTTGGCTTGTATGGATGCTTTTCATGGCACCAAGTATGAATGGATGAGGAAGTGTTGTTAGTCTGAATTCTTTTATGCCCTATGTGGATTTAAGTTATCTACTTTTTCATTGATTTACTAAGGCATAATTATAATTCGTCTACAATTACTCAAATCTTATTGCTGCTTGCTATCGAATTCATGCATATGCCTACCAATACTCGCTCTCGTGGCTCTAGAAGTGGTGGAAATCACTGTGATGAGGATGAGGCCCCTCTGCCAAATCCACCGCCACCACCACCACCGCTTACCCCGGATAAGTTCATGGCTCAGTTCATTGGTGGGCAGCGCAACATTGAGGAGTTGCTTCGAGAAGTTGCTCGTGGTAATCAGAATCAAGGCAATCGTGATCGTCCACCGGCAAACCAGTTCAGCACTTTCTAGGACTTCCTTGACACCAAGCCGCCAATCTTCAAAGAGGCAGAAGAGCCACTCCAAGATGATGAATGGCTCAACACAATGGAGCAGAAGTTTCGTTTGCTCAGGATGACCGAGGAGCTAAAAGCAGAGTATGCTTCACATCAGTTGCAAGTTCCAGTAGGTATACGGTGGGCTCATCATCGCACCACATACCCTGCTAACACTCCAGTGATGTGGAATCAGTTCAAGACCGCTTTCAGGGGGCATTACATTCCTCCCGGCATAATGAAAATAAAGGCAGCAGAGTTTCTGAAGCTCATGTAGGGTACCAAGACCTTAATAGAGTACCTTCATGCTTTCAACAATCTGGCTCGTTATGCTCCCCAGTTCGTGGAAACTGATGATATGAAGATTGATAGTTTCAAGAGAGGTCTGGGAACCAAGCTAATGAAGACCCTTGCAAACTCAAACCGCACCAACTTTAATGGGTTCATCAGTGATGCTTTGACTCAGGAGAACCAGAACAACCTGCACGCTATAGCTAAAGGCCGCAAGAGGCCATTTGAAGGAAGTTCGTCTCAGCCGAGAGTTCCTTTTGTCAACCGCAATGCTTATCATCCTCCAGTGGCAGGAGCCAAGTTCAGGCCTCCACAGAAGAAAGTTCCAGCTAAAGGGGCATGGAAGAGTCAGTATCGCAAGCCCTACACCATTGCTCTTCCAAAAGGCAACACAGGGCAAGGCAGTATAGGCAATCTGAAGGCTCCACCCAATAATGCACCATGCTTCAATTGACAGCGTCCCGGGCACTTTGCTAGAGTATAGAAGAATCATGCCTACCAGGGGCATGTGAACTACACCATAGTGGAAGAAGTGCCACAAGGAGAGCCCATCACAGCTGGTATGTTCCTTGTAAACCATCATCCTACAGTTGTGCTCTTTGACTCAGGATCTTCGCATTCGTTTGTGAGTAAAGCTTTAACGGTTAAGCATGGCATGAGCATATCTGATTTGGATGTGGGGTACTGCATAAGTTTAGCAGGGGCTGACATATCCACTAAACAAGCGGTCAAGGATGTGAGTATCTTAATCCAGAAATATGAGTATAGGATAGATCTTATTATCCTTCCCGGTCTAGGTTTGGATTTGATCCTAGGCATGAGGTGGATGTGTGGTCATGGCGTGAACATAGACACCGCAAAAAGGCTTATGTCCATGACAACCCCGGACGGAAAAGGGAATTTACAGATCCCTCTCCCGTGGAAGTTAGACCTTTGTTCTATGTCTTGTGCTATCCAGGTTACCGCCATCCAGAACATCTCAGTAGTGTGTGAGTTTCCGGATGTGTTTCCTGATGATCTTCCTGGTCTTCCACCGGATCGAAATGTGGAGTTTGCTATTGAGTTGGTACTTGGTACGACACCTATTTCTCATAGACTGTACAGGATGCCACCCAATGAGTTAGCAGAGCTAAAGAAGCAGTTATAAGAGTTACAAGATAAAGGTCTCATTCGACCCAGTTCATCACCATGGGGATGTCCCGCATTGTTCGTTGAAAAGAAGGATAAATCCCTGCGAATGTGCGTGGATTATCGACCGCTTAATGCCGTAACAATCAAGAACAAGTATCCTTTACCTCATATTGATATCTTGTTTGATCAGTTATCCAAGGCTAAAGTCTTTTCTAAGATCAATTTGAGGTCAGGGTATCATCAAATCAAGATCAGACCACAAGATATACCCAAAACAGCTTTTGCAACAAGATATGGGCTTTACGAGTATTTGGTTATGTCGTTTGGGCTGACTAATGCTCCCGCCTACTTCATGTATCTTATGAACTCAGTGTTCATGCCCGAGTTCGATAAATTTGTGGTTGTATTCATTGACGACATTTTAATCTACTCGGAAAATGAAGCTGATCATGCAGAACACATACGTGTTGTTCTTGCATGGCTAAGAGAACATAAGTTGTATGCCAAGTTTAGTAAGTGTGAGTTTTGTCTTACTAAATTACCTTTCCTTGGACATATTCTTTCTGCTGATGGAATATCTGTGGATCCAAGCAAAGTACAAGAAGTTATGGATTGGAAGGCTCCAACTTCCGTCACCGAGGTTCGTAGTTTTCTTGGTCTGGCTGGATATTACCGTCGGTTTATTCCGGACTTTTCCAAGATAGCTAAACCCATGACCAGTCTGCTACAGAAAGATAAGAGGTTCGAATGGACTCTAGAGTGTGAGGCCGCTTTTATTACCCTAAGAACTCTACTTACTTCATCACCTGTTTTGGCGCAACCAGACATAACAAAACCTTTTGATGTGTATTGTGACGCCTCCGTTGCTAGACTAGGATGTGTTCTTATGCAAGAAGGAAAAGTGATAGCCTATGCGTCGAGACAGCTCCGAAAACATGAAGCTAACTACCTAACTCATGATCTAGAGTTAGCAGCAATGGTATATGCTTTAAAGATATGGAGACATTACCTCTTGGGTAACATATGCCATATCTACACTGATCACAAGAGTCTCAAGTATATTTTTACTCAGCCTGAGTTGAACATGAGGCAAAGAAGATGGTTGGAACTAATCAAGGATTACCATCTTGAGGTTCACTACCACCCCGGCAAGGCTAATGTAGTAGCTGACGCTTTGAGCAGGAAGTCGCACTATCACCCTATGCAACCCTTGCTCGAAGACAAGTTTAACTTGCTACATCCGTCAGTGTTGTACAATCTTACAGTCAGTTGCTCGCTCGAAAGTCAAATCATAGAAGGTTAGAAAACAGATGTGGGTGTGTTTCATATCAAACGAAAGATGAAAACCGAGGGTTCCCAATGATTCAGGATAGATGAGAAAGGAATCTTATGGTTTAAAGACCGTCTTGTTGTGCCTAAAGATAAGGAGTTAAGGAATCGGATCTTAGAGGAAGCACATTCCTCTAAGCTATCTATACATCCAAGCAGCAACAAGATGTATCATGATCAAAAGCAACATTTTTGGTGGACAAAGATGAAGAAAGAGATTGCCGCATTCGTGGCAAGGTGTGATGTTTGTTGTAGAGTGAAGGTGGTGCATATGAAATCCGCTGAACTCTTACAACCTTTGTCAGTTCCAGGATGGAAATGGGAAGAAATCAACATGGATTTCATAACAGGTCTTCCCCTTACTCAGAGAGGTCATGACTCAATATGGGTGATTGTGGATCGGTTAACAAAGTCAGCGCACTTCATACCAGTTCGCACCACTAATCAACCTTATGAGTATGCGGAGATGTATGTCATTCATATAGTTCGCTTGCATGGTGTTCCAAGGACAATTGTGTCAGATAGAGGACCGTAGTTCACTACTCGTTTTTGGGAACATCTTCATAAGCAACTTCGAACCAATCTAATTCGCAGTTCAGCTTATCATCCGCAAACCTCAGGGCAAACGGAACGAGTTAACCAGATTCTCGAAGATCTTCTTAGAGCTTGTGTTATATCTTCTAAAGGATCTTGGAGAGTTGGTTACCTTTAGCAGAGTTTTCTTACAACAATAGTTATCAAGAGAGTATCAAGATGGCTTCGTTTGAAGCTTTGTATGGAAGAAGGTGTAGAACACCTCTCAATTGGGTTGAATGAGGAGAAAGGAGATACTACGGTATCGACTTTGTACAAGAAGCTAAAGATAAAGTTAGAGTGATACAAGAACATATGCGCGTCGCGCAGTCAAGACAAAAGAGCTATGCGGACAAGAGAAGAAGACCGTTTGAGTTCGAAGTTGTTGACATTGTGTACTTGAAAGTATCGCCTATGAAGGGAGTACAAAGGTTTGGAGTGAAGAGAAAACTTGTTCCAAGGTATGTGGGACCATACAGGATCACTAAAAGAAGTGGAAGGGTAGCCTACAAGCTGTTGTTACCACCAGATATGAGGTCTATCTTCAATGTCTTTCATGTATCCCAGCTTAAGAAGTGTTTGAGAGTTCCAGAGGAACATACTGAACCTTCAGGCCTGAAGTTGCAATCAGACTTGTCCTTTGAAGAAAAACCTATCCTAAGTGGCTTGCAGTTTGTTTGTTACCATGTTTGAATGCTTGTAGTTTGAAATCTAAACCGTTTTAGCTCGAACAAATTGCACCAATGTTGGAGTTCAGCTATAGCTCTACAAAAGTGTGCAATTGGTTGAAGCTAAGATGCAGAGGTTAGAGAGTTAATCACGTTGCAAATTGCTCCGTCAGTTGGTCTGATGGAGTTCAAACTAGTAGAGCAGCGCCGAGCGTCCAGTCGGTGGCTGACCGCGTCAGGCATCGCACGCCGCGTGGCAGCCAAACACCGGCGTTCGACCCACGCCGGCCGCGCCTTGGAGAGCCGAACACTCCACCTCGCGACCGCACTCATGCCGCGCCCTCATTCTCCCCTCTCCTCCCTGCTTCATGCCAGAAAGCGGAACGCCGCGCCATTGCCGAGCAGCGCTGTCGCCGAGCTCTCCAGCGCTGCACACCGCCACATTGGCCGCCAAACTGTAGCCACAGCTTTGCCTTGCTCCGCTCCATCTTTTGCACCGCTCAGCTTCCACGCTAACCAAGCAGGTAAACCAGACCGTGCAGAGCAGCGGCGCCATTGACGACCGAAGCTCCGCCGAGCTTTGGGCCACCGTGGCCAGCCCAATCCAGCATCTCTCCCTCTCTTCTAGCTCTTGTACGTGGTAGCCTAGAGGTTGTAGATGCTCACCGAGTCGGTTGAAACGATTAGGGTTAGGGTTCGTCGGAACGGGAACTCCACCGCGTGCGAGCGCATGGCACCTGCAACGCCGACAAGGGTTACGCTGGGCTTCTCAGCGTCACTCGCGTTCATCTAATTCGTGTTAGGATTAGCTGGTTAGCCAGTGGTCAGATAGCCAGAGTTGGTTGAAGCATCGATGCCTCGCCATCGCCGGAACAGAAGCACCGCGCCGTCGTGAATTCGCCACCGTGCCGCTGTGCATGTGGCCGAGCTCATCGGAGGGTTCGCACGGACTCAATCCGGGCTAGATCAGATCGCTAGGGTTCCATGTAGATGTAGTCGTCGCCAGTTTGGCCGGAGGAAGCTTGCGCCGGCCAGCGCAAAAGCCACAGCGCCGCCGTGCCGCCATGAACGCTGTCGAGCATGCTCCGGTGAACCTGGGGTACAACCAGTTACGTGGTTCGATGCAGGTTGCGTAGGGGAACACAACCATGGGGTTAGTTTAGCCGGAAACCTCACCGCTGGCGAAGGACCGATGGTCGAGCACCTCCAGTGTGTCGGTTCTAACAGAGAAGGAGCTGAGCAGTGGGTCCCCTGTGCCATAGGCTCTATGTGTTTCTCTGTTTTGTCTTTTTCAGTTTTGTTTGCTAACTTTGAAAATTCATAACTAATTCTAGAAAAATGCTAAAAGTGTGTTAAACAGTTTGCAATGGGTTTTGTGAAACCTAAACTTCCGCTACTTTGATTTGAACCTGGTGTTGTAATAACACTTCTTTAAACTCAGTTGTAATATTATTTCGTTTCGAACTTATCACTGTGAATGCGCGGTTACTGAATCTAGTGTACGATCTCGGGTTGTTACTTGATTGTGGTTTGAGATCCTTCGAGATTTCAAGGACTACCGGGCTTATATGGGCTCTAGTGTGACAGTGTTGTCACAAATGACGACCATTGCACTAGTGCTCTTATAGGTTGGGCGGTTCCACGATAGAGTGCTTGGCGTTCTTGTGTATGGGGCACTATCCATCGAGTATCTTCTCGTAGTCGTCATCGTAGTTCTTCTCTGGGCGAGCGTTGGTGTTGGCAACATAGTGATTGTCTTGTCTGCGGTCGCACCTTTGTGGTCGGCGTTCCGATAGTCTGGTCAGTGATGGTCACTAGATCCTTTCTCGTTCCGATAGTTTGGTCGGTGGTTGTTGTCCCTTGCTCGTTCTGGGGAGCGGGAATAGCGCCGCCTGTTCTCTCTGCTGTGAGTGGCATCGTCTTGATTGTCGTAGGGGTTGGCGATCATCATCATCTGCTCTATGGTTTTTACGTTCTTCCGGGCCAACTTGTTTCGGAGGTCGTCTGCTCGTAGACCGTTGGAAAAGATGGCGATGGCTTCAGGGTCAGAGATCTCTGTTATGCTCAGGCGTTTGTCGGAGAAACGCCTGATGTATTCTCGGAGGCTCTCGTTGCATCTCTGGCAGACGGTTTACAGGTCGTAGTGTGTTCCTTGTTGGATGCACGTAGCTTTGTATGTTTCGATGAAGATTTCCTTGAGGTCTTCCCAATTGTCAATTGCGCCATATGGGATCTTCTATAGCCAGCCGATGGTGGATGTTGATAGCATTAATGGTAGGTAGTTCTCCATCACGTCTTGGTCTCCTCCAGCGGCGTACACGGCGATCTCGTATGTGGAGGCCCATTGTTCCGGATCTGCCTTGTTGTCGTATTTCTCCACTGATGTCACTCTGAAGCTTTGGGGCTAGCAGATGGCGCGTAGGCGGGCTGAGAAGAGACGTAGTCCCCCATTAGCTCTGGGTGCTGGCGCTCGATTGTATCTAGGGTTATGGTACTCATCATCGTCGTACCTTGGTGATCTCCGTCGGTATTGTATCGGAGGGCTTCGACGCGGCGGGTTGGTGACTGGTGACGCCGGATTCGGGCGTCCTCTCTGTCATCGTACCGCGGGGGTCTCTATCTTTGATCTCTCGGAGGGCTCTGGTACATAGGTTCCGGTGTTCGACCACGGCCGGCCTCATCGTGATCTTCCTCTTCGTGTCCTTGGGATCCTCCTTGGTGCTCTCTTGGGGCCTTCGCGAGTGGTTCCTACTGTGGGACTGTCCCAAGGATTCGACCACTCGCTGCTTCTTTTTTACCTGGAGTGAGGCCTCCTTGATGTGGGCGTCTATCTTCTCGACCACAGGCGTACCTTGGAGTTTGGACAGCTCGTAGACGGTTGCCGCTAGATTGGCGCTGGGGGTTGAGTATACCGGGACGTTGCCCATCATCTCGAACTCGTACTGGAGATTGCGCCATGGGAGATGGCCGCGGTTCCTCTGATCCTGCTCACGTTGTTCTCGTACAATGTGCTCTTGCTCGAGACGCTCCTGGTTGTTCCTTTCTTGCTCGCGGCGTTTTTCATCATGCCTCTATGCGCGGTTGGTATTGCGCTGCTGCCTCACGGCGCGTTCGTCGTCTACTTCGTTGTCGGGGGCGACACTATTGATGGAGACTTGAAAGATCCTCCCTCCGAAGCCCGGAGGGAACTCTGGGAAGCTATCGGTCGATCTAGATGAGCTTGCGACCTCGGTCCCCGTGCTGGTAGTCGAGCCTGGGGAGGTGGTGCCATCAAGAGATACTGCCTACTTGGAGTCGCTGTCGATTGCGGAGATGATGACGGTGTTCACGACGGGAGGCGCTGAGATCTGGTCGAAGACCAATCGGGACATTTGTCGCTGGAGGAGCGACGCCTGATTGCTGAGCCCCTGGGGCATCATTGTAGGAAGGTGGATGCCTCTGATCGCGACGGTCGTCACCTTCTGAATGAGGTCGATACATCCGGTGATGCTGGCGTTGGAGCGGTCGATGGCGTCAACTAGGTCGTCGACGTTGATCTTCTTTGGTGGGCATTGTATCGGTGTGGTGGGATAGCGCTCGAGTGTTGGTGTGTTAGTCCCTCGTGGAGTAGATCCGGCAGTCTAGGAGATGGATCCGATCTGGAGTATGGTGCCGGCCATTGGCAAGACCATCGAATCTGGGAACGTAACCGCTTGACGAGCCATGGAGTCGATGCACACAGCCCCTACCTGGCGCGCCAACTGTCGACGAAATACGTGTCGCAGTCTACCTAGGGGGTACCCCATAGTAGTAGATTGTAGGCGGAGGTGTGGCGACGACGATCAAGTGTAACACATAGAGCGTAGACACGGCGATTTAGACAGGTTCGGCCCAGCAAATCACCGTAATACCCTACGTCCTGTGTTTTGGTGGCTGGATTGATATGAGTATTAGGTTACAAGACCCGTAGATGCGATCTAGGGGATTGTAGAGGGATCGATTTGGAGGGGTCCCTGTCCGCCTTATATAGCCGGGGAGCAGGGTTACAGTTTCTATATCCTAACAGATTACGATCGGCCCCTTTAGGTAAGGGATCCGAGCTTATCTTCTTAGATCCTTCTTGGCGAGCAAGGCTTCCTTGGAGTCCTTGGCGAGCACGACGGGCTGGTCGCGTGCCGCAAGGCCTTGTGGGCTGGGCCGTCATCTGGTCGGCAGGCACATAAGGTCACTATGGATATGCCGAGGTAATATCCCTAACATGGTGGACCTCCTAGGCCGCTCGGGGAACTACGTCGAGCATTGGGTCAGGGAGTTCTATGCGTCCCTTTGCATAGACCCTGACCACGAGTTCTTTTAGTACACATTCAGAGGGGAGCACTACAGGATGTACTTGACAACATTCAGAGATCGTCTCCACCTCATTCAGTATGAGCTCAGACTTCACCAACACTGTTTCAGGGAGTGTGACCCTCCACGCAGAGCCATTGGAGGCACTACACCAGCAGTTGACCACGTCTCCCCGTGCTTCCGTCAGTCATTCGGTCCCGGTGCCCGTTGGCCTCCTCCTGAGTTGCTCTCTCATGTTCGTCTCCTTAATGATGTGTTGAGACCCACTCTTATACCCCGCACCGGTTACCGTGACGCGCTCACGAACCTCCAGCAGTACCTCATGGCAGCTATTGTGAAGCAAACACCGTTTGATATCGCTGATTTCATCGTCTGTGAGATGGAGGACACTATTGCAGATGGGATTATATCTCGGAGGTAGTTGCCCTATGGACACTGAATCAACTCCCTGCTAGTTCTGTCACTTCGCAGTCACCCTACGATCAGTCGAGAGCTCAACAACTCACCTTCGGTATTCCCGATTTACATGATGAGTGTTGTGATCGCCGGCGACAGGGCAACAGAGTTCTCAGAGTTGTTCGACGTGGAGTACCAGCCTGAGAGATGGCCAATGTTGATGCCCAGGACGAGGCGATGCATGCAGTGGTACAGGCAGAGTTAGCTGACCTTGAGAGGCAGGAGGACTTGGATTAGGGCACTGAGCCGATCCCGTCTGACAGCGACGACGACGACTACCGTCCACACCGTCCTGCCCCACCACGTCCAACAACAGCTCACGACGCAGAGGCTGGTCCCTCCAGTGTATCACCTCCACCAGCACCAGCACCGACTGAAGGACCGAGAACGGCGACCAGAGGGGGTGAATGGGAGCCTCAAATTTCTCTTGAAATATTCGGGCCACTCTTCCCAAAAACCAAACCCAGTTGCTGGGTGCTCGACCTCCCCTGAGAAATGCGAGCGAGGATTCGGAGACTCAATCTCGGGTGAGAGACTCGTTCAGAGACTCAATCTCGAGAGAGAGAGAGGGACTCGACGGTGGGTGATACCTCGGGTGTGTCGGAGTCATAGTCGTAGTCGGGGCCATCCTTGCGCTTCCTGACCTTGCCTTCTTCAATCGCCATGGTGCAAAAGCCACCGTGCTTGGCATCGGCATAGAAGCATAGGCCGTTGAACTTGTCCTCAACCTTTCCTTTTGACTCATCATCGCTTGAAGAAGCACCTCCGTCGGAGGAGCCATCAATGTCGCTGAGGGAGGTGAGGAAGGCTTGGTGCTTGGCCTTCACCTTGTCGATCACCTTCTTGGAGGACCTTCGGTGGTAGCCACCCTTGGGCTTGTGCTTGCCCTCGAAGTGGTGCTCGCGCTTGTCCTTGCACTTCGTGAAGTCACCCGCAACTTTCTTGGGGTAGTTAACGGTGCTGTGATCCTCATCACCCCAACGGTAGCAGCCCTTGGCTGAGACACCACGCCGACGGTTCAAACGGTTGTTGTGAAACCGTGAGAACTTGGTGATGACCAAAGACAGCTCATCATCTCCAAGAGCCTCCACTCGATCCTCTATCACAGAAATCAAAGACAAAGCGAACAAAGAGTGTGAAGGGTCAGAGGAAGAAGAAGACGTACCGCCGGGGCCAGAAACCAACGCCACAGATGGTTTCGATGGGTTTTCAAGCTTGGCCCGGGTCTGGTAGTCAGTCTCCGAGGACTTGAGCTTGCTGAACAGCTCGTCCACGGTCAGTGCATCATAGCCCGGTGACTCCTGAATGGCAGCCACCTTCATCTCCCATACCTTTTGATCAAGAGCATGCAAAATCTTGATAGCCATCTCAATCATCATAAGGCAAGTTGGCTCGATTAGCACGCATCTTGTTGACGATAGATTGGAAGGGAGTGAACATCCCGTCAATAGATTCACCGGCCAACTGAGCAAAGTTCTCGTACTCTCTACGGTATGTGTCGAAGAGTCTGGACTTGATCTGAGGGTTGCCCTCATGATATCTCAAGAGTGTTTGCCAGATCTCCCGTGTCGTAGTGAGACTCGAAACCTGCTCAAACTCCGGAAGAGACAAACAAGAGAAGAGAATACTACAGGATCTTGCGTTTGATGCATGCTGCATAACCTGGGCATCGGTGATCCGAGCCTCAAGAAGCACATGTTCTCATTCTCACAAATCTCCCAAAACTTTGTGTCAAGCCCTTGGAGGTAAGCGGACATGCGCATCTTCCAATAGCCAAAGTTGGTTCCATCAAAGTAAGGAGGTTTACCAGCACCTCGCTCCATGTCGCCTACGCGGATCAAGAACCGTGTAAGGTGGATTGATCCTTAACTGGCTCTGATACCAATTAATTAACCTAGCTCCGGACCAGAGGGCTCCGGACTAGTCCGATGCCACGTCCGGACCAAGGAAGGTGGTCAGGTGCTCACTCGCCAAACGATCCAGTAAGCACCCTGCCTCCGGACCTAACCACCGGACTTCCCCGTCGGACCAAGGAGAGAGGTCCGACGCGTGGTAGTGTTTCTCAGCAGAGCCACCGGACCACTCATCAAAGGTCCAGAGCTCAAAAGTCGAGAGGTCCGGAGGGTGGTCCGACGCCCCTTGCTTCCTGACACGAGAAAAGTCAGGACCACCGGGCCACTTGCTATGGTCCGGAGCTTAGGGAAAAGAGGTCCGACTCTCACGAGGAGAAAACTGTTCTTCACGAAAACGAACTTCTCTCTGCCAAATCTTCCCAAAACTCAACCAAATGATCACCAACTGCAACCAAACTTTGTAGGCATGATCCTAATGCAGTTGGGGAGCTATCCCGAAGAAATCATCGCTCAATTTGGAGAATAAAAAGGGAACACTCGGATTTGGGGGAGAAAAGGGCAAAACGAAGAACACCACAAAGAAAACGCCTGATCTACACACTCGTGAGGTTTGAGGTGAATTCCTTCAATACAAAGAAGCTCCTCACGAATACGAACAACCTGGTTCAAACGGATTTCGCAAAGCTACTCCCTACAAAGAGAAATCATCTCAGGAAAAAGAGAGAGCAAAAGCAAAACGCGAAGAACACAAGCAAAACGGGGACACAATCACGAAATCGAAGCCACCATGGCTTACGGAGGTTACGGCCTCCGATTCCTCGCGACAAACTCAAGTTCTTACAAAGGTTGGTGGAAACAACCTAGGGATCTCATGAACTAGAGAGAGGGTAGAGAGACAGAGAGTTGGGGCAAATGATTAGGGTTCAAGAGATAGGATAAGGATACCCCTTCATCCTCTATTTAACGAGGCTTTGGCTATTTCCCAAAGACCCCCCTAGATACAAGACTGGATTACCTAGCCCTAAGACATTGTAATCCAAGTCGGTAACTCTCAGCCACTCATTTGAATGGACGGCCCCGCTTCCTGTCGGGAGTTGTCGTCGCCTCGACGCAACCTCCAGGATTCCGCCACGTGCCATCCCTGCTTCCTCGGAACCTCCGCCTAGGTTTTGAGGCCCAAACCTAGGAAACCCGCCACCGGTAGCTTTGGGCTCAACTACCAAACCCCAAGTGTTGCAGCCCAAACACGGAAACTAAAGTGGATGGTTTTGAGGCCCAAACCACCAAACCACTCGATGTGAGCCACCTTGTCTTCGCCCGGTCGGACTCCGAGTCCCCTGAGCCTCCGCTCGACTCGCGCGTCCACCGTCTTGACTCGGCCAACTCGGTCTACTTCCATGTCTTCTCGCACTCACTGGTAACAAGTACTAGCCACCACAGCTAGTCTGCCGGCGCCCATGGTCCCTCAGTCCGAGCCCCGCTTCTGCCCTTCACCGCTCTCAGTTCATCGGCACGGCAAGCCTCTACTCGACCTTCTCCACACCATTGACCACTGTCACTAGGCATAGCACTTGCACACCACAAGTCGATAGACAGGCACACGTTTCTGCTTTTGCAGAGGTTAGGGTAAGCCACTCAAACTGAAACACTCACGTGTTGGTCAATCACTCATCATCAAAGTTGAACATACATGGGTACTTATCCACCATGTCTTCGCACCGACTGACCTTGTCCTTCTCTGCGTGCTAGATAGACTCGACGCGTCCCAGTAGTCTATGGTTGTCATGATTGGCCAAGTTCAGGCCCGGCAGGATTAGTTTTAGGAGCAGTTGCTGGCATCTCAGGCACAGACTTTTCAGTTCATAACATATATCCTGCAGCACACTGGAACCCCTCCTCCGTCGTACCTTCAGAGGCCACTGCAGTTTCAGCTGGGTTCGCCTCAGCTTGGGTCGTTTCCTGGATAGTCAGCTCAGCCAAAGTTTGGCTAGTCTTCTGGGCTTTCACCTCAGCCACTGCCTCCTGGCGTGCCCTAATACGTTCAGCACCCGGCCCCCTCGTCCTCGTTTTCACCTTTTGGGGGTCGGCCAACCACACCTCCAGGACAGTCTCGCTCAGCGACTCCCACTCCAGCTTTACAGTCCTCTAGTGGACCTCAGAGTGCGAGTCTCTCAGGACAGTTTCAATCTCCGGTCAGACAGGTTTCACAGTGGTTTGACTCAGTGGGGCAGACGCTGATCACTACAGGGTTTACCCCTTACTCAGCGTCTGCCGGCTTGGTACCTCAGCGCGTGATCTCTCAGCTAGCTATAGTGCCCTCACCGGCTTTGCTAGTCCTACCGACTACCATCCCTCTCCGTCGGAGCCCGCACCACAGACTGGAGGTACTTTTCCCTCCTCAGTGGCTTTGTCGGAGCTTGCACCTCAGGACCCACCTGCTACAGATACTACTACTCCAGTGGTCCAGTCTGCAGTGACTCTAGTGGCTGATGAGCCCCAGGGACAGATAGTTGCGCCTTCAGTGACAGAGTAGACTTGCCTAGTACAGACGCACCGGCACAGCCAGAGGCAGTGGTTCCGGAGACAGAGCCGACTAATGCTCCAGTAGAGTCAGTGGTCGATGCTTCAGCTTCCACTTCAGTGGCCACTGTTCCTGCGACCGCTACTTCTCCTCTGCCAGCTACAGCTGCAGCGGGTCAGACTGATGATAGCGACTCCAGTCCAGAATACGAGCAGTTCGACCTCCGCCCCCGTGCTCGTGACCCGGCTGCTCCTCCTGCGTCCGACGCTTATCTTTTGGTGCTTTGTCGCTAAAGGGGAGATAGTAAGAGTATGCTAGTGATAGGGGGAGTTTAGCGAGAGATTTGGTTCTTTTGTGTGATACTTTTCTCGTACTCATGCATCATGTTTACCCTATCACATACATGTGCTTTTGTGTGATGATACACTTGCTTGTGACTTGTGGTTATCTCTCATATATCTTATGTCACATGCTTTTGGCCCTTGGTATGCTTCCGTGCTTTACTTTGATATATACCTGTGGTAAGCATATCTCATGCACTTGTTCTCAATTCATATCCTTAGTACATGTTGTGGCTTGGATTATTTGAGCATGTCTTATTCTTTCTTATTGACTAACCCATGCTTAGATAAGCCAAGTCACTTGAAAACCAAAATAAAACTCTCTTATCATACTCTACGGCGTATTGTCATCAATCACCAAAAGGGGGGGATTGAAAGCATCTAGGCCCCTAGTGTTTCGGTGATTAACGACAATGCAAGATTACTATGACTAACGTGTGTTTTGCAGAGGCAATAAGAAAGTTAGGTCATGGTAATGGATGGTTAATTGGGCTATCATGGTATTCGTGCCCCTTAATGGAATTGTTTTGGTTTTCAAAGGATTGATGACAAGGTTGAAGCATAGACTAGGTCTAAGTGTCGTTTGGAGTTGAGAGACACTTAGAGTAGTTTAGCACCTTTATTTTTCCTTTAGCCGTACTATTAAGGGGGGGTACTATCTAGTAGCTTGACCTAGGAGAAGCTTAGTGATTAGGTATGGTGCACACTTGTTGAAACTAGCACTAGGAAGCTTTAGAAATAGCCCTTGGATCATGTGGAGCAACTTCCATGTTGGAAGTGTGCTGTTATAGCTCAAGAAAGAGCTCTGGACGCTAGTGTCTCCCTGGGTCCAGACCATTGGATGTGCGTCCGGACCCTAGGGTTTGCTCTGCCTGTATCAGAGCGTCCAGACCCTGTGAACGGTGTTGAGTAAGGACACGCTATAGAGTCTGGACCCTACACAGAGAGCTCCAGATTCGCTGAATCGATCCGGACGTTGTCCGGTGTGCAAAGTCTGGATGCTAAGTAGGCTCCGGACCCTACACAAAAGAGTTCTAGATAACATATTTCGATCCGGACGCTGTTCGAGTGCTTGCGTCCGGACTGGAAAGAGCATCCGGACGGCCTGGCTTCTGAACTGAGAACAGAGAGTTGAGGGGGTCCGGACGCATGAGCTATGGTCCGGATCCCACACTATTGCCTACGTCTGGAGTGACGTAGAGAAGTGAGTTTTGCCTCTAACGGCTAGGGGTTTGCTTGGGAGGTATTTATACTTCCCCATCAGCCCCATGGAGTCACTCTTGCCTATTCCAATTGCTGAGAAAGACTTGTGAGAGTGCAAGTAGTGCAAGAGACCTAGTGAGAGTGTGAATTGCAATTCCATGTGTTGATTCTCACTAGTTGCTTAGAGTTAGCAAGTGTGCATCCATTCAATCACTAGACTAGCCTTGGTCAAGTGAGAGTTAGTGCTTGTTACTCTTGGTGATCGACATCACCTAGACGACTTTGCGGAGGTTTGCTTGGTGATCATCCAGTGGTATTCCTTGTGGATGAACCAAGTTCGATTGTGATCGGTTGTGGGCGATTTACCAAGCCGGAGTGGCGAAGAATTAGCACGTAGAGAGCACTTAGTCCTTGCGCGGACTAAGGGGGAGCGATACCATGCGCGGTTCTCCAACGAGGACTAGGGGGAGTGTCGAATCCTCGATACCTCGGCAAAAAGTCGTCCTGTCAATTTCCTTTGCCCCTACTCCTTACTTATTGCAATTACGTTCAAGCATTACTTTCCACATTCCTTTCTTCTTGCTTGACTAGAATTGCATAGGGCTTTACCGCTTTCATTGCCATGTCTTGCTTGTGTAGCTAAGACACACTTGGGAAACCACTAGGGGGTTAATTGGCTCTTGGTAGGTTTAATTCTTGCTTAGAAATTTAAAAGAGCCCAATTCACACCCCCCCCCTCTTGGGCATCTTGATCCTTTCAGACGGGTCCGCTCCACCGCCACCGGCAGCGCGCCTGCCCGCCAGGGGCCGTCTTGGTGGCGCAGCGGGAGGGTCCCAGTTCTCGCTCGCCTCTCTCCTGATGCCGCACCCTTCGACCCCTGCGGTGCCTCGGAGGGTCGCCCCAAGTTTCGCCGGTGGGTGGACGATGGCTGCGACGACGAGCCTCTGCCGATGGCCTCACCAACTCCCTACCTCGACGTTGTCCGCAAGATGTCACCGTCGGGGCCTTCTCCCACCCTTGGGAAGGGGAATGCGGGTGGGGCTAACCAGG
Source organism: Microstegium vimineum (assembly GCA_022036555.1). Lineage (NCBI taxonomy): Eukaryota > Viridiplantae > Streptophyta > Magnoliopsida > Poales > Poaceae > Microstegium > Microstegium vimineum. Next base: position 16,108,831 of record CM039128.1, on the reverse strand, counting down.
TCACGTGTGTTGCGGCCCCGCTGAAAGCCCAAGTTTGGTTTTGGTTAATTGATGAAACCTATGGACTAACCCTAGTGCTAAGTGCATGATCTATCTAGGGTGATCCACCTTGACACATGGAGCAAGAAGGATGACAATGGTGTATTGATCAAATGCTTCAAGGACTAAGGAAAAGAAGAAAGAGAAAAACAAAAATGGGCTCAAGGCAAAGGTATATCATAAGGCCATTTTTGGTTTAGTGATCAAGACACTATAGAGAGTGTGATCACATTTAGGATAGATAGACGTACTATCAAGAAGGGAAAACTCGTTTCGATTGTGGTTATCATGTGCCACTAGGTTTGTATTGCATTCATATAAAATGAACCTAAGTGACAATAAAATGTAAAACAAATCCAAGAAAACATCTTGTAAAAGCTAACATGTGAGCACAAGGATTGGATCACATCACGTTAGCATATGGAAGCTTGGAGAAGAAGAGGCAGCTCGGTTGGACTCAAGACAGAGGTCCGGACGCAGGTCCGGACGCTGAAGAGTTGCTGTTCGGGCTAATGGAAATGCATCCAGAAGCACACCCTTGCTCTCGGTTTCTCTAGAGAGGAGGTCCGGACGCTGATAAAGGTCCGGACGCTAGCTCCGGACAACCGTCCGGATGATTTGAAGGCTCTGGATGCTCTCTGCGTAGCGTCCGGACGCTAAGTGCAGTCCGGACGCTGGGCACCGGACGTTGGGCACCGGACGCGCGTCCGGAGCGTTTGAGCTCTCTAGACCCTCTCTGAGTTGGATCTGGACGCAAAAGAAAGGGAGTCCGGATGCTACAGTTGCGAGCGTCCGGAGGTAACACGCCAGCTCCAGAATGGGCGCCAACTGCATGATTCAAAGTGGAGGAGGGTCCGGACGCGCACGCGATGGTCTGGACCCGCCATGCAGGCAGCGTCCGGAGTGACGCGGTGAGCTGAGAAAAAGGGGCAAAACGGCTAGCTCGGTTTGGATGGCTATTTAAGTGTCTTGGTCGGCTCCTAGGGCACACGCTTGCACCTCCCATTCATTTGACATACTTGTGCTTGCTTGAGATAGCCCCCAACTCATCTCTCTTTGCTTGTGTTGCTAATTCTTGAGAGTTTGAGTGAACCAAGTGCTTGATCATTGCATTGCATCTTAGTGGCACTTGGTCATCGTCATTGACGCGGGATTTCTTGTTATTCTTAGTGTTTGCCAACACCTAGACGGCTTGGCGATTGTGGAGAAGCTTCGGCATGTGTTGGTGATTGTTCGTGGCCGACTTCATCGATTGTGAGAGGGCTTGTACCCACCTCGGCGGAGCACCAAAGGGTAACTCTAGTGGATTGCTCGTGTCATTGAGTTACTCTCATTTGGGTGGATTCTTGTGGCGCCCGAGTTAGTGGTCTAGGCTTGTGAAACGCCTATTAGCGACCGAATCACCAGTTGAGTAGTCGACACAACGGGGACTAGCTTGGTGGCAAACAAGTGAAGCTTGGGAGAAAAATCGTTTGTCAACTTGTCTCCCGGCTACTCATTGGTATTCATCTTGTGATTGGTTCATCACGTTGGTATATCTTCTTCACAAGGCATCGATATAACAATCATCTCCTCTCTTGTATTTACTCTTTCATATCTTGCTTAGTTAACTCTCTTGCTAGGTTGTTTAGTTTAGCTTGCTAGTTGTTCTTCCTAGCTTGAGTTGAGTATTTTAGGTTTTGCTATTGAATGCTAGATACTGAACTAACTAGAATTGCTTGGATAGGTGGTTTTGCACCCCTTTGTAGAGCTAGAGCAAAAAGCTTCTCTTAAGTGTTAATATAACTTTTGCTCTAGTGATTTGTAGAATTTTTATTAGGCTATTCACCTCCCCTCTAGCCATATAGGACCTTTCACCCACGTGTGCTGGCCCATTTGAAAAAAAAATCGAAAATGCTAAAAAAATTCCTAAAAATAGTTCATGATTTATTGAGTCGAATGGTGTATAAATTTTTCAAATTAGAGTTCGTTTGCTATTTATTTTGACGTGTACAAGTTTGAAAAAAAAAAGATCTTTTCTATTTTTTTCCAAACTTGTACGCGTCAAAATAAATAGCAAACGAACTTCAATTTGAAAATTTTGTACACCATTCGACTGTATAAATCATGAACTATTTTTAGGAATTTTTTCAGCATTTTCGATTTTTTTTTTCAAATTTGAAATTTGGTTTGGGGCGGAACCGTCGGTAACCGCCCAAACCGGTCGGTAACCGGCCCTAATTGACCGGTTACCGGTCCCAAACCGAATGAACTGCATGATTTGAATTCAAAATCCAAACCGTTCGGTTTGGACCGGTAACCGGTCAAACCGTTCGGTAACCGCCCAACCGCTCGCCGGCGGTTACCGGTTTCGAAACGGTAACAAAAACCCTGGTGGCCGCCCTCGTCGATCTGGTTCGACCGAGGCATCCACGAACGCCGCGCGAGGCTTGGTGCCTCCCCCGGGGAGGCGCCTGGCCTCTCTCGTCGTCCACCCCGTGAGGATGTCGGTGCCACCGGATGTTGCATGCTTCCGTCAGGTGCACAGCCGCCGCCGCGGGTGCCGCCACGGCTGCCAAGGCCAGTCCCTCCAAATCTCATTGGCCTATGCTTCAACTGTATGGCAAGCGACCACGTCAAGGGGGCTTGCACTTCCCCGTCGCGATGCCTCAAATGCCGATGTGAAAGTCACCGGACCCGGGATTGTCCTCGGGCGGCGACTACTACGTTGGGCAGGCGAGGTCCCCCTACGTTGCATTCGTTCGGCCACCGCTGTGGGGTGTCGCGCGGCTCGTCACGACAGCCCAATCTGCGCATCGTGGACGACTCGACATCTGCTCGCTTGGCTTCGTGTGGGTGGGGCGTGATGTTAGAGCTGGGTTCTTCAACTGTCGTTCTACACGGAGGCGATGAACGGAAGGGTGCAGCACTTTGGGAGCCGGAGTTCGTGGTGGACCGACGCTCCGAGGTAATGCACCGAGCCTTCGACCCTATGCTGGTTGAAGTAGATGCGTGTGTGCTGGGGGCTCATGAGAGCCCAATACTTCCGGGTCCGGATGAACCCTGTGTGGACACCGAGTGCTATGACACATTGGGGGTTGACAGCATGGTCACCTCCGCGTATGGACTTGGGCTGGGGGACGCACTCCAACCTGCAACTGAGGATATGGAGGATCATGCTACTCCGGCTGCTTCTGCTCATGTCGTGACTTTGGTGCCCCCCCACAGTTGTGCATTTAGCCGATGATGTGGCCCAAGCCGTGCCGATGGCGACGGCTGCACCTGTCGGATCACCTACAGTGCCCGTGCCCTCCTTGCAGAGCTACATCGCATCCCTGAAGTTGCCACTGGAGGAACCGCTGATCGCATCCTCTCCGCTCCGACGGGTATCACGTCTTGATGACACTGTGTTCATCCCAAGGCGCAGTGACAGGTTAGCTGCCAAGTCCAGCTACCGTGATCCCAACCCGGAGATGCAGGCGAAGCGCGTCCTTCTCAACAAATGGACATGCAAGCTAGTGAACGGGTCGCAGATGCCTGATGCGTCCATTGCTGCAAAATTCCATAGTACATTTGCTGGGCCGCTTTCTGCCTCCAAGGAGGCCGCCATGCGTGAACTGTTTCCGATGGCCGGAGCGCGTAAGGGCAAGGTGTTGAGCATGTCAGATTGACTGTGCTTGGTTGGTTGGTCGCACAATTAGTTTCTTAGTTAATCAAACCAGTGTGTGTTCCACCGCTTTGCAGTGCCATTTGTTTGTGTTCAACCCATCACTAATGGCAGCTCGCTGTGATGTGATGTAGGGTGTGTAGCTTTCTAAACTTTTTCTTAATGAAACACGTGTTAAGCACGTTCTAGAAAAAAAAATTAAAATGGGTTGCCCTCTCAAAGATCAATTATTTCACTTCATGCCGCATGAGAACGAGAAGAATAATTATAAGAAAATAAAAATTGCAGGCTTTTTGAACAACAATGGTAGCTAAAATCAATAGGTTGTTATATGGCCGTGTTCATCAAAATTAAAATTGGTAGTCCTCTTGAAGTAAGCTATACATATCAAGTTGGCTGACAAATTAAGCAAAAAGGTAGACCGGGCATTATTCAAAGATCCACGACCTCCAAGCAGATGACCGAGTACATACCAGAGACCGGATCGGCCTAACTTGTGGCCGGCGGCTCTGTACCATTAAGCATGCACACCATTAAAAGCGTTCAAATGTTTCACCTCGATTGGCATGGAATAATCGTCCAAACGTTGGTCAATCGGTCGTCCTACCTCTTCTGGAAGAAACTCACTCACATCTATCTCGATCTATTGCGCCATTCACAACCACAGCGTACGTCGCTTGGGCAACGATGGGCCTGGCAGGGCATCAGCCGCAGCCCGCAGCATCTATATAGGCGAGGGTCCTGGTTAGTTTAGCTTGATCATCATATCTGCACCATGACGAGCGCGGAAACCCACCATATCCTCTGCCGCGTGCGACTACTCCCCCTTCTCCTCCTCCTCCTCCTGGTTTGCTCGTCCGATGGCAGGAGGACGCTGGCGGCACCGGGGCTGCCCATCCGCGCTGTGAACCTCGGCGGCTGGCTCCTGACGGAGGGCTGGATATTGCCATCCCTGTTCGATGGCATTCCCAACAAAGACCTACTGGTTGGTACCTGCTTCTTCTTCCTGTGAATGATCGGCCTACCATGGTCCACTGCATACCTATTATTGCTGAATTAATCCTGCAACTAACGTACGTATAACGCCCGCCTTGAAATTGTTTAGGATGGTACCCAGCTCCAGTTCAAGTCGGTGACCCAGAACAGGTACCCTCGTCGCTGACCAGGGCGGCGGCGCGGCCATCCTCGCCGACCGGGTCCAGGCGTCCGGCTGGGAGACCTTCAAGGTTACCTATTAATTAATTAATTTAATGAATTAGTTGGCGATCGATTTGGTCAGAGAAACTAATGTGCTTATGCAATGCAGCTGTGGAGGATTAACGAGACGACTTTCAACCTGCGCGTGTTCGGCAACCAGTTCGTGGGGGTCAACAGCACCGGCGGAGTGGTCGCGACGGCCACCACGCCGGGGCCCTCGGAGACGTTCCAGCTCGTCCGCCGGGACAGCGAAAAGAGCCGGGTGCGGATAAGGGCGCCCAATGGCCTCTTCTTGCAGGTAATTAATTAAATTAAACTGCCACTGGGATCGATTTGACACCAAGTTGCCTGGACGCGGACATAATAGTGGCGCACATGGCTAGCTAGCTACCTTCCGCGAAGCCGCCGCATGTATGCTGGCAGTATGCATTATTATTTGGATTCCTGCACGTACTGACTGTGATTTGTGCCGGCCCATGGAGGTCAGAAGTGGAGTCTACCATTCTGCGCGCGACTTTGTGTTAGTGGTGTGTGAGCACGATTTTTTTTTAGCTTACGGTGCAAATTATTATATCTTCATAAACATGGTTTGAACCTAATTGTGCGTTTGGTACATGGTCCATTTCAGAATATAAAACGCCCACACACTTCAAAATCCAAACCTAGCTAGCTAGTCGATCTGCAAACAACAATTGGCCTCACGTTTAATTTGGTATAAATTCTGTTTCACACAAGTTATATAGTTGTTGGACTGACATTTAGAGCATGTTTGGGACTGCTCCGCTCCACGTTTTTTAGCCAAACAGTTTTAGCTTTACGTACACAGCTTTAGAAAAAAAGGTGGAGTTGTGAGAGCACTTAAAGAGTTACTCCACAAACTTCACGTTTTTATGAAGCTGCTCCACGGCGGAGTTTGTGGAGCAGTCCCAAATATGCTCTTATTAGAAACACTTTCATAGGGTTATTAGAACATTAATTTGTTTTCTACAAAAGAATATAGCATAACGTGAAATGATTAAAGTACTATCAAATTCTAGTTTTATAGAGACAACAGTGTTAAGAAAGACCACACACCTTACACTAGTACAAAGAAATACTACACAGCTGATTCGAAGCGCATTTGTATAGACGCTTTTTCGAACCACCTGTGAGAGGGGTTAGTAAAAATGGGTGATTTCTACATGCGATATCTTGAGAACCGTCTGTAAAAAATAATTTCTACAGACGGTTTTCTTAAGCAACCGCCTTGTAGAAATGGCTATCCAAAATAGAAAAAAAAAGAACTGCCCCATACCTATGGGGTGCTCGCAATGATTTGAACCCAAGACCTTAGCCTCGCATAGTAACTCCAGTACCACTCCACCCATATCTTAAATGTGTCTAGATTCTGTTTTAGTTCCCCATATTCTATACTGCACCGAGTGTAAATTTATTGTTTGAGCCACTATACAAACTCAAATGAAAAAGTTGTAAACTACAAAGTTTCATAACTTTTCAAGGTCTACAACTTTCATGTAGTAAGTTTTTTTTTCATCCGAGGTCGTTTACAAAATTTTGAATTTCAAATTTGACAAATTCGAACGTACTTTTCGATGGCAAGATGACTTCAAATGAAAAAGTTGTTAACTATAAAGTTTCATAACTTTTCGAGTTCTACAACTTTCATGTAGAAAGTTTTTCCATCCGAGGTCATTTACAAAAAATCAAAAAATTAGTGTCCTATTATTTCTACCGGCGGATTTCATAAGGAACCCTTGTAGAAATACGGTACGTTCTAGAGTCGAGTCCGGCGTGACGTTTAGTAACGGAAACCGCCAGTAAAATTTTTGTTCCACCGCTACCGTAGAGCTTTTTTCTACTAATGTTATTGGAATGGAAGGCGAGTATAGTAACCTGCACAAAAAGTAACTCTGTTAGTCAAATTTAGATCCAATATATAATTCGATTCAAACAAGGGGGCGATAGTGCCGTAGTGCCATGTAGATAATTTACGAGGACTGAAGTCCCGAGTTTTATTGATATTTTTTTTCTCAAAACAGATCAAATAGAATACAAACCAATACTGACATGTACACAAAGCACGCACGTACATCGTATCTCTGATCGATCTCCTTCGATGAAGCTCAAATCTCGCCAGCGATGAATGGAAGTTGGTACACAGAAAAAAAATAGCTAACTGAGCTGCATTGATAGTTCTCCTATTCAATCGATCAAATGCATATATATATGTTTGTGCTTGACAGTATCATACTGTTTTTTCCAATTTAATTATATATGTTGCTGTTAGGCCAAGACCATGGAATCGGTGACAGCAGACCACACCGAGGACACAGACTGGGGTGACGATGACCCATCAGTTTTTTCTGACAACTAATGTGGGCGGCTTACAAGGGGAGTACCAGATCTGCAATGGCTATGGTATAACAAAGGCGACACAAGTGCTCAGGGTAATCATTGGCATGGTTGAATTATGCAATAATAAAAACTCTTCTGCTTTTTTATTATCGATTATTAGCAGTTCACTTTCAGGTCAGTTTTTACTAGTCTTCTTGTTTGTTTGTTTGTTTGTTTATTATTGCATTGCAGGAACACTGGAGAACATACATAAATCAGAGGGACTTCAGTTTCATCGCATCAAGTGGACTGAACGCGGTGAGAATCCCAGTTGGGTGGTGGATTGCCAGCGACCCCAATCCTCCACGTCCTTTCGTTGGAGGATCTCTGCAGGCCTTGGATAAGGCATTCCGCTGGGCAGAGTATGTAATTACATACATGCATGCATGATGCACCTGTCGTTGCAGCAATTAATAGCTCTTTAACAATAAGAAAATTAATCAATTGTGTCCATGCTTGCATGTACATACAGGAAATACAACTTGGGTGTTATCGTGGACTTGCACGCTGCCCCAGGGTCACAGAACCCGTTTGAGCACAGCGCAACCAGAGACGGCTCGCAGGAGTGGGGCACCACCGATGCAAACATCGCTCAAACAGTGCAAGTCATCGATTTCCTCGCGGCAAGGTCGTGGATTATATTGGATTCAAAAAATAAAACTCTAAATCCATTTCTATTTGCCGTTTTGGTTACAATCGACGCACAATTACATTATTCGGTGTATGTACAGGTACGCGAGCAGCCCTAGCCTCCTTGCGGTGGAGCTACTGAACGAGCCGTTGGCGCCTGGCGCGACCCTGTCCAGCCTGACCAAGTACTACCAGGACGGCTACAACGCCGTGCGGCAGCACACATCCACGGCGTATGTGATCATGTCAAACAGGCTATCCGCAGACGCGACGGAGCTCCTCCAGTTCGCCGGAGGCTTCGCCGGCGCCGTTCTCGACGTGCACTACTACAACCTGTTTAGCAGCACCTTCAACAGCCTCACCGTGGAACAGAACATCGACTTCGTGAGGAACAACCG
>CM039128.1:16078636-16100427 GCA_022036555.1 Microstegium vimineum | reverse complement strand
GGACGCTCAAGAATGTCAATAACCATTGGAGTATGCAGTGGATGATCCAGAATGGATACATCACACTCAAAAGCTAGTACGTGATACACCAACAATATAGGTAAATTTATTAAATAAATAGCAGCCTTGGTTGGCTGGATATACATACACATGTGTAACGGGGAGATCAACACTCAAAGACGAAAGACTCATCTTCTTTATGGCAACATGAGAATACTAAAATAAATTTGTATGCTCTCGTTGTAGTTGATGACTTGTGTCGCTATTTTTTTGGGTGTTATTCATGGAGAGAGGATGATGATTTTGGCATGCTCTAGATTTGATTCTTAGGTTCTAAGATGAGTTTCCAAAACATATACCATGAGAATGGCAATAGCATATAATTCAAGAATACTCATTTTGAGACCGTACCTTTTGTGCTTCTCTTGAACTCGAGCATAAGTTTTCTTCTTTGTATGTGCCATAACAGAATTGTGTTGTTAAACCGAAGAATCGGGCCCTGTTGACACACCTAGGTTTATGTATGATGAGCATAGGACTGTGTTAACACCGTATTTTGGCACGACCAGATACGCGCTTATGGGCCCCTAGCAGGCCTTCGGAGGAAGCATCTAAAATGAACCTGAAAGATCGACTAAGGAAATAAGAGATCATGAGGGTTTCTTTTGGCTGGCACACGACATTCTCGGCGGTGGAATGGATTGAGGCCCAAGTTGGGATTTCACTAGTAGAAAAAATATTTTTGCTGGCGCCCCAAAACACACCACATGTGGTTTTGGATTGCACGCCGCCTGTGGTGTGTTTTGGCCCGGGCTGACTTTCCAACCACCTGTGGAGAGTTATTACCAAGTGTAAATAGGCCCAGTGGTATACTCTGCCTATATATACCACCCTCCCGACCCCCACTCTCTTCTTCCTCCCGACCAGCTATAGTTTTAGCCGCCACTTTCCATTAGAAGCGATTTTGGAGGTCCAGATTTTTCAAAATACAAGGGGGAGGTTTTGATCTTCATTTCTTGGAAGGAGATTGGTTAAAAAGGTTAGTTTATGTCCCTATTGCCTCATTTAGCTCTTTTTTGCTCAATTGGAGCCACATTTTGGATCTAGGGTTTCACCATGAGTGAGAGAGAAGAATACTGTTGGTATTTCTTATGACTATTGGATAGATCCGCAAGCGCATAGATTATACTGATGTAGCACTTCACCGGGAGTATTCCAGGTATCGTATTTTCCTCAGGGAACGATAGTGATTTAACTAGGATTAAAGATATGTCCTATGATGGATCAAGGGAGATTATGATAACTGGGTTGAGAGGTTCAAGATAGTACAGATGTCTAACAAGGAGTAGCTGGTTATACTGGCCTTAGCGGCCCTTCTCTTGCAAGAGGCGACGGGATAGATCAGAAAGAGGGCAAAACTCTAACCGGACCGCGCCGTCAAGTTATACTGAAGCCTTACCTTTTAAGAACTTATCTGACACACGTGGAGGAATACAAAGACTAGATAGAGTTGTCACCTTCTACTAGCATCCACAAACAAACCGTGCGATAAGCGGTTTACAAAGGCAAGATTAAGCTTAGACACCACGTCTACACTAATATTACTACTTTAACCTTGGCCTAAGATTAAAGCACTTTACTCAGAGCAAAGCGATGATCAAGCGTAAAAAGTTGTATAACAGCTAAACCAGATTTAGAACACTGAATACTATAAAGAGCTTAGAAGAAATCACTTACAAGTGCTAAACTTACAAGAGACTCGCATCCGCTGAGGAAGAAGTCCGGAGAAGATTCCCGACAAATCCGGGACTTTCTCCAGAAGGCTCCTCACTCTCCTCCAACTAGCATAACACTACTGAAGAGCTCCGCTAAGAGGCTAGAGAGTAGTTTCTCCAATGAGGCATGAAATGAATAGGGAGCTCTAGGGGTCTATTTATAGCTAGAGGTGGAGTAGGGGCTACTCAGGTGCCACGTCAGCGATCCGCGTCACCTTCATCAAGCACCGTTGGATCCAACTGACCTCAGAACCGCATAAGCATCAAGGGTGTTGATTTCCATCACATGGGGAGTAGGTAAGTCGGTTGGGGGATGAAACCGCCATACGGGGCATTCTGCCGAATACCCCACTGGCCTATGGGCCTTCCAAGATCTTCTAGAAGGTGGCCCAGTACCAGGAGCTAAGTGGGGGCCTGGTTGGCCCCACCTTTGGTTGGCCGAATGGCCCTAGTGGGCCCTGACTCACCTCTGCCTCCTGGGTACTGGTCCCACCTGTCATATGTCTTGGATGATGGTTCTGAATTGAGTTGCCACGTTAATCTTCTTGATGTGGGCCCATTGGCTCCCAAAAGGACCCATTTGTCATTACCTGCATCAAATAGTCAAGGGACATGTGGAACCAATTATTTGGCACAATATATTCAGGTTATGCTTGTTTTCCTTTGAAAATGAGGATGTTGACGGTATTTTGATGGTGACAAAATAGCTCTTAATTACCATCAACAAATACCTTGGCTATTATCTTTGTTTTATTCATGTGAGGTTGATTAAATTTATTATACAACATCTCTCATCTCTCCATTTTCATGTTTGCTTTTTAATTTAGTTTATGCTAGATATATTTACTTGTTTTCATGAATCAATATTGTGTTAAATAGAATTTATATATAGAGGGAAGTGTAGTTTTTTTTGTTAGTTTTTTTATTATTCTACTTAGGTTTTTTATTATTCTTTTTTATTTCTCAATTTATTTCATCCACTCTATGCACTTATGTTTCATTAATTTAATTGTGATACTTATTGGCTGGATCTAAACCCTAGCTAATAAACTCTATGGGGGAGGTTTTGATCTTCATTTATAGAGACAAGGGGACATTTATCAAAATACAAGGGGAGAGGTTTTGATCTTCATTTCTTGGAAGGAGGTTGTTAAAAAAAGGTTAGTTTATGTCCCTATTGCCTCATTTAGCTCATTTTTTCTCCATTTGAGCCACATTTTGGATCTATGGTTTCACCATGAGTGAGAGAGAAGAATACCTAGGTTGTTTTCTTAGTTTATTCATGTCATGTTGATGCCAATTTGAGCCACATTTTTTCTCCATTTTCATTTTTGCTTTTTAATTTAGTTTATGCTAGATATAATTACTTGTTTTCATTTATCAATGTTGTGTTAATGTTGATCAATGATACTTAGTGGCTAATAAACTCTAAGGGGGAGGTTTTGATCTTCGTTTATTTTCTTTATTTTCTTCAAGTCAGGTATTGATCCAGGTATTGATCGATGGATAGGTCATTCTGGATGTTTAGGGTAGATGCCGCATACATACATACATACATAGGGTGGATCCAGGTATTGATCCATTTCTTCAAGACTAGATGCAGCATACATACCCGAGGTTCATAAGTTTATTGATGCCGCTAAGAACCATGCTTCAAGAACAAAGAAGATGCACATACATTGTCCATGCATGGACTGCAGAAATGTTGTTGTCCGCCAAGGATTTATGAAGGATTACTTGATTTGGACAAAGCATGGAGAGGAGAGCTTTGTGCCTTATACAACTGTTAGTTGTAAATATCGACGCCGATGGTCCAAATATGCTTGTTGACGGTGGGTTTCAGTTAGTACACGAGACACGACAACATGTCACCGATGGTCTTGATCATGATTTCGCTGGAGGAATTGAAGGCGTCGGAACTAATGTGATCCAAAATAATATGGCTGTGGAAGATGCAGAATTCCTAGAGGCAATTATGCGTCGTCATGCAGAGGATCCATCAATGTTCTTCAAGAAAGGTATGGAGGCCCTGATGAAGGCAGCAAAAGAGCCTTTGTACGATGAGTCTAAGGGTTGCACCAAAGAGTTCACGACCTTGCGTTCGGTGCTAAAGTTGTTGGTATGCAAAGCTAGGTTTGGTATTTGTGATGATGGCTTTGATGCATTCTTGAGTATTCTCACAGACATGCTTCCAAAGGAAAACAAAGTGCCTGCTAACACGTACTATGCAAAGAAGCTAATCAGTCCACTCACAATGGGTGTTGAGAAGATTCATGCTTGTAGAAATCACTGTATCCTATATCGAGGTGACGAATATAAGGACATGGAGAGTTGTCCAAAGTGTAATACAAGTAGGTATAAAACGAATAAAGACTACAAAGAGGAACACTGTGCTGCCCCAGTGGTGAGTAAAGGAAAGAAGAGAAAGAAGACACAACAGAGTTAAAAACCCATGAGCAAAGAAAAAGAAGAAGTAGACTATTATGCGCTGAAAAAGATTCCTGCTTTAGTGATATGGTACCTGCCTGTAGTCGATCGATTGAGGTGTTGCTTGCTAACCCAGAGGATTCCAAACTTATGAGCTGGCATGCTTCTAATGAGCACATCAAAGATGATGGGAAGCTTCGGCACCCATCCGATGGCAAGCAGTGGATAGATTTCAATAACAACCACGAAGACTTTGCAAAGGAACAAAGAAATGTTAGGTTTGCACTGAGTACTGACGGAATGAATCCATTTGCTGAGAGGAGCAGCACACACAACACATGGTCGGTGATCCTCACCATCTACAACCTTCCGCCATGGTTGATGCAGAAGCAAAAGTATCTCATGCTAACCATCCTTATCTCTAGACCTACACAGTCTGGAGTTGACATGGATGTTTTCTTGGAGGCCTTAATGGAAGACATGAAGATATTGTGGGAAATAGGTGTTAAAATGTGGGACGAGTACCGCCAAGAATCATTCATGTTGAGAGCAATTATCTTTGTTACCATCAACGATTACCCTGCTCTCTTCACATTATTAGGGCAGTTCAAGGGAAATGTTGGTTGTGTGGTATGCATAGATGAAACCGCTCACGTGTCCCTTACTGCATCTAAGAAGATAGTGTACATGAGGCACAGATGCTTTTATCGAAAGGACACAGGTACCGCCAAAAGAAGATGGATAAGCACTTCGACAATAACGTTGAACTCCAGTCTACTGCCCCACTAGACAACAGTAAAGGCAAAAGAGTTTTCAACGTAGCCAGGAACCTTAAATTTGTTTTCGGGAAGAAGACAACAGACGGAAAACCAAGATAGAATGTCAAACCAACTCCAGGGGCTACGTTCAAGAAGAAATCTATTTTCTTTTAGTATTTCTCATACTGGCATGAGTTAGACGTACACCATGCGATCAATGGTATGCACGTTCAGAAGAATGTGTTTGAAAGCCTAATTGGAACCTTGCTAGACATAAAGGGCAAGACAAAGGAAGGACTAGAGTCACGTCTGGACATGATACAGTTAGACATAAAAAATAACTCCACCTTGTTCTTCAAGAAAATGGGAAGTACCATCTCCCGGTAGCAAGCTACAACCTCAACAATGATGAGAAACATTCGATATGTGTGTGGTTGAAGAATCTGAAGGTCCCATCTGGATTCTTCTCTAACATACGAAGTATTGTGTCAATGAAAGACCTTACACTCACCAACTAACACTCACATGATTGTCATACCATGCTGACGACTTTCCTCTCTATTGCCATCAGGGCTATAAATCCAGTGTGGATAAAGGTTGCAGTCACACGGTTGTGCTACTTCTTCAACAGGATCTCACAGAAGGTGATCGACCATGATGAGTTGACATCTCTTAAGGAATTTGCAGCGGAGATAGTGTCACAGTTCGAGATGTGTTTTCCTCCAGCATTCTTCGATATTATGGTTCACCTTGTGGTGCACTTGGTTCCACAGATAGAGGCACTGGGTCCCATGTATTTGCATGAGATGTGGACGTATGAGCGTTTCATGTCAACACTTAATGGCTACGTATCAACTCGTGCTCGTCCCGAGGCATCCATGGTAGAGGGGTACTTAACCGAAGAGACAATTGAGTCTGGTGGTCCATTCTGCAACAGCATCCTAAAAGACCAGGATGGAATAGGTTTCCCTCCGTCAAGACATGATGGTAGGTTGAATGGAAGAGGGAGGATGGGAAAGAAATCATTAGTCCCGCAAGATTACAATTCAGTCCTCGAGGCACATCACATCATCCTTCATCAACTCTCAATAATGGAGCCTTTCATCCAGCAACATATTGATGAGCTTCGCAAACAAAATCATGAGCACACAGATGAGTGGTTAATGAAGGAACACAAGAATAAGTTCACCTCATGGCTAAAGGAGCTTGACATTCCAGAGGGGGAAACAATTGAGGAACGCACCATCATGGTGTTGGCTTCTGGACCATCACGCCAGGTCACAACATGGCAAAGCTATGACATTAGTGGCTTCACATTTTGTACCAAGTCCAAGGACCAAAAGAGCATTGCACAAAATAGTGGAGTTCGATGTGATGCCTTAGACTCTGAAACTGGGGATGAAAATATGTTCTTTGGCTTCGCTGATGCCATATGGGAGCTAGACTATGGTACATTTCAGGTCCCTATGTTTCGATGTCAATGGGTTGAAGACAAACATGTCACAGTGGACAACTATGGGGTCAGAGTTCTTGATCTAAGTAAGGTAGGCTACAAAGATGATTCGTGGATAATGGCTAACCGTGCTGCATAGGTCTTCTATGTTGAAAAAAAATCCTTTGTCCTAATGAGAAGAAAAGTACCAACAAGCCGAAGCATGTAGTTATTCATGGAAAGCAACAAGCTATAGGGGTTGATGGTGTAGCTAACCTGGATGAATTTAATGAGTTCAGCAACATGTGTCTCTTTGTAGATGACCATCCACTAAAAATAAGGAGTGTTGAGCGAAGCATCCCACAAAAATCGCTACCTTGGGTGCGCCACGATGGACAAGGAAGAACAGTTTAGCTGCCTAGATTATTTTTGTTATTTTTCATGTAATCCATTTATGTTACAATGTCAGACCCTATTTATGTTTGAACATGTGGAGACCCTATTTTGTTTCTATGTGTGAGACCCTATGCTTATTTCACATAATTGCAACCTATTTCTATAATCCCTAAACCCATTTTTATATATCTTGTCAAGACAAACACTACAAAGTTTAACTCACAATTTTTGGACCATTATTTCTGAAGATATGATTTTTTGAAGCTTATGCAATTATCATGATATTTGGCATTGTAAGTGTAGTTACATATAAAAGTATCTCAAACTTGTCAATTCATATTTTTAACATGTATATCTTGTCAAAACAAACACTACAAAATTTAATTCACAATTTTTGGAACAATATTTCTCAAGAAATGATTTTTTGAAGCTTATGCAATTATCGTGATATTTGACATTGTAAGTGTAGTTACATATAAAAGTATCTCAAACTTGTCAATTCATATTTTTAACATGTATATCTTGTCAAGACAAACACTACAAAATTTAATTCACAATTTTTGGAACAATAAATCTCAAGATATGATTTTTAAACTTTTTTGAATTGATTTCTGAACCGCCAGTAGAAATAAGGTCAATACTGGCGGTTGGCAATACCAACCGCCTGTAGAAATCATTTCTACATTTCTACATGATCAAGAAGTCGAGGAGGTAATTATATATACTGTGTCTATTATTATATGATAGGATGTTTATAAACCATCACCATTAAACTCACAATGTCTATATTCAGAGGGCATTGACTCAGATGCAAGAGTTAATGTCGCAACATGCCGCGGAACGTGCCGAAGGTGCACCCGAACCGACCGCGACGATGACTACTGAGAGATCAAAGAAGAGGAAGCGGAGTGGTGCCAAACGAGGCGAGAGAGGATTGAACAAGTTTCCAGACGATGTATATGCCATCTTAGAAGTCAGTCTGACTGAACAGCCCACGACTCCTTTGGAGACCCTATCCAAGTACCGGAACGCAATTGGCTTCAGTGTTAGGGACCTTCATGACGTCACTAACAATACCTGGGCCACTGTGTCGAAGGATGACAAGACAAGAATTTGGGAAAAATTGAAGACAAGGTTCTAGTTTCCTCGAGCCATCCCAGAGGCACTGATAAAGGACTATACCTTGAAGCTGGCTGCGGTCAATTTCCGAAACTGGAGGTCCGACTTGAATACCAAGTTTGCCAAGAAAGGGTTGGACCCTACAACAACGTACAAGATTACTAAAGGCCAGTGGACGGTCTTTCTAGAGCAGAGGAAAGAGAAAGAATTCATAGCCCTGAGCGAAGCCAACTCAGCTCTCGCAAAGAAGAATAAGTACCACCACCGTCTAGGCTCAGGTGGTTATCAGCGTTAGGCTCCCAAATGGCAACAAGAAGATGATGCGCAGAAGGCGAAAGGATTGCCGGCGTTGTCCGAACAAGTTGGTGAAAGGTCCACGAATTGGATCCGGGCTCGAAAACCAAAGGAAACCGAGAGCGGTTTGTCCTTTGATGACCCTGAGGTTGAACAAGTAGCAAAGAACATCTTTGCGGTGGCAGCCAAGCAGCAGGAAGGTAAATTCAAGCCACGAAGAGAGAGGGCCATCCTTAGCGAGGGCCTGGGTAACCCTGAGCATCCTGGCCGTGTTTGAGGCGTGTCATCCAAAGAAGGATGGAAGGAGGGATTCGGCCCTCAGTGGGAAGGTGATTATAGGAAATGTGATCGATACAAGGAAGAAATTGCTAGCTATTGGAAGGAGGAGGCTAAGAAAGAGTTCACAGAGTTTCTGCAGAAATTGGTAGATGATCCTCCTGCTGAGTTGATGCAGAAATTGGCGAGTGTGGTGTCAAATCAACAAATGAGCACTCAAGCACCCCAGATGTTGCTAGTCCCAATGGTGTCCGAGCAGACCGTTGCTGAGATACCAAGCATTGTCGCGTCTACATGGAATAAGGTTCAATATTCGATTGACAACATTGTTACTCCAGTGGCTTGCTCCCTAGTCATAAGACATGACATTAACAATCACCGTACAAGGGAAGTAGCCACAGGCAAAGCGATCCAAGGATGCAAGTACCACGGTGCTGACATTCCTGAAGACTACTGCAGAGTAGAAGTATCGACCGTGGTCCAAGGATATGAGGATGAGATTTTAGACATCCCCGGTCCCGAGGATATTGAGAAACTCAAACAGGCTATAAACAATTTCATTCTTTGGCCTCGGCGAGACGTCCAGCTGATGGAACCGACACCGTCCTCGCAAGTCATACCAGTTGAGGAGTCATCAAGACCGACTGATCCTCTTCTGAGCCCACCACCATCACCAATACATTCTCATTGGAGCCCACCTCGGTCACCTCCGCCACAGTCATCACCTCCGCCACCTCCATCACCCCCGCTACCTCCATCGCCGCCGCCACAGTCATCACCTCCGCCACCTCGGTCACCTCCACCACAGTTAGCACCATCTGCACCACAAACATCACCTCCGCCGCCTCCACAACAAAAATCCACACCTTCCCCACAACTCAAAGATCCTAATAAACAAACATCAGCGCTGCCAAAAACAAAGTTTCCGGTGCCCAAGTTGATTTCCCCCCTTAGAACCAAAGAAGAAAATAGCTGGCACGACCAGATTTTTGAAAGGACTTGGGACAAAACGCAAAATTGAAGTCCATGACTTGTCTGACCTAAAGAAGTCAACGCAACCGGTGCCTAAGGTAATTCCCTGTACATTCAAGGTGTCCACTTTTGAAGACTACAAGTCTGTGCCTAAAAACTATGTGTTGGGAAAGCCTCTACTAAACTGGGATAAACTCCAAAAGGTGCCAAACAATGTAAAAAGGCTGAATGACTGGTACATGAGAGCCTCTTCTGCTGGCATTCACGCCATCAACGTGCGTATACCACATAAGGCATTTCAAAGTGTTCATGATCTGTGCGTGATTAGCTTTGAAGACCTTTGGTTGATGATAACTTCGAGAGGCTAGACATACAGATCATAATGGCGTTTGCATTGTAACTGTTACATAGTTACACATCCATTGTTGTTGCATCAATATTCAATATCTGACATGCATGTGCCTTGTAGAATGCTATATGATCAGGAGGAGCAGACTTACGGCTTGGATTTCGATTATTGTGCCAAGCAAAGGGTTGGCTATCTAAACCCAATTGATATATGCGAAGAAAGGCACACCTTCAAAATCGGGGAAAACATCGACGATTTAAGAGGCTTAGTAGGTGAAGCACGTGCCGCGAAAAAGAAAAATTTAAAGTTTCAATTTGAATCCAAGTACGCCTTCTACATTTCAAAGTGTATGAAGAAGTATCAAGATAGGAAATCGATTGTGGCACCGTACAACTTTGGGTAAGTATGAGTTTGGGCAGTGACACCGTATAACTTTGGGTGATCAAAATACATATTTTCAATGCACAAATGTATCATGAATTTGATTCATGCAGGGACCACTGGATCTGTGTCATCATTTATCCTAGAAAAGGAAGGGTGATGGTACTAGACTCCGCAAATTACCCGCCAGGAAACTATGCAGGTTTCATTGAGAACTTAGAGCTGTAAGTCGAGATATATACACTTATACTTTTGCATTATAAGATTTTAAGAATAATTAACATGTTGATTGTATTTGTAGGGCATGGCGGTTTTATAAAATCCACGGTGGAAAGCTTGAGTCGAAGCAAAAGGAAAATGAGCCATTGGAAGTTATATATGATTGGCCGGTAAGTTGTATGAAAACTTACTCTTATAAAATCCACGTGTGTGCGACCATCTATAAATAACCAATTTTCTATTTTGTATATAGTGCCACAAGCAACCACCAGGATCTGTCCTCTGTGGATACTACGTGTGCGAGCATATGAAAGGAGACATGTCAGGATACATGAAGAAACCTTCCAAGAAAGCCAAGGCGACGACCATCAATAAAAAGACGTTGTACGACATAGTTGAGGACGTGAGCCTTTTCCTAATCAAACAGATCATCTCAACTTTTGGAAAATATCATGATCATAACAGTGAATTAGCCAAGCCAGAGTATAAAGCGCTCACAGAGGTTTATAGCCTAAATCTTACTCGGGGCGGTTTTTAGAGGACATGTGCAAATTATTGATGTATATAGTGTGTGATACACTTGTAACTTTATGTGTGGGAGCATGAGGCTAATGTATATAGGGTGCCATACACTTGTAACTTTATTGCGGGCATGAAACTTTGAAGCAATGATAGATGTATGTATGAAGTATTTAAATTACATGTTGCTATATTTGAACATCATCCAATAAGGTTTACAAGTTTCAATAACATATATATATATATAATATATATAAATACCAAAAAATAAAAATTGGAAAATCATTTTCACAGGCGGTTCTCTTAGTGAACCACACAGGCGGTTCACTAAGAGAACCGCCTGTGAAAATGGGTTTCTACAGGCGGTTCACAAGCAACCGCCTGTAGAAATGCCCCATTTCTACTGGCCCCCAGCGCAGACGGCGCTGGAAAACGCCTGTAGAAATGGGTTGTGAACCGCCAGTATAGGCCAATTTTGTACTAGTGTTTGTTTCCTTATTATTAAGACTTGTGTGGTGGTCAGTTAGGGTATAAGCTATGGTCTATAAATAGCAAAGGTCAGGTAACGAGAAGGACATCCAATCAATCAAATACACAACTTAGTCCTTAGTTTCCGGCCTTCGGCCAACCCTAGGAGGAGTAGAGTAGATTTCGGTGAACCTTCAACGGATTGGGCTGCATCAACTAGATCGACCTCCGGTTTTGCTTGTAAGTCTAGCCGTGGTTCATGTCTCGTTTGTACAGCTATATTGTGTAACTCGTGCAAACTCGGTATGAGCTAGTAATCGGTTTGAATCTATTATTCATGGGACTGCATTGCTTCAATCTCACATGAATCGTGGCTTCAAGCTAGTTATCGGCTCTATTAGATTGGCAATCTAATAGATTCATTAGGTTATCGATATTATCTGTTATGCTTTGTTTAATCTATTGCTACAATATCATGCCCAATCTCATCTAATGAATTGGTATGTGATTTATTTCTATATAATCTATTTGCCTCCTTAGCATTCTTTCTTTACATCCAGAGAGGTGATAGATCTAAGATCATATCGGCTAATTCATTAGTTGCGGTTGTCATGTGTTGCGGGTTCGAGACATGTATCCAGTCATCAGATTGATTTGAGTGTGGTTGGATCTGGTTCAACATATGTGATACGGCTGCATCTCACGAACCCCAATGCCATATGTATTGAGTCATGTCTGTCCAGACTTAGATCCGCCCGGTGCCGGATACATGTATCTTGTTCAAGCTTCATGGATCCCATATCGGCTGATATAGCTGATCTGGTTATGCTTCAATCATATGGTGTGTATACTTTGTCGTTCCGATCTATTAAATATATTGGACGTGGCTTGATTTGTCTACTTTTATGGCTGCATGGAAACACCCCAATGCTAGTAGATTGGTCAGGTTATCAGGTTAATTGTCATCATGGCAGCATGGGAACACACATCTGTTGATGGTTAATCTTTATGCGATATACTCAGTAGATTTGGTAGATTGATGACGATAATGTTTCATGCATTGCATCTCTACTTTAATCTCACCGTATGATCGGCTATTTACGTACCTTACGTTTGATATATTGTGACAGCCGTTTATGCATTATTGTTACACCTAATTTTGTTCAGAGTTGACTCTCTAGTCAGTCTCCTACATCCATCGGCTATATGAGAGCCGCACACTCATGGAACTGTCTGGCAACAACCGGCAGGTTCCATAGTTTGACGTTTCATCTCCTTGTCAATTACAGGTCAAATTGATTGGCACGCCCGGAACCGATCATCGAAGTGGATTAAGCCGCTTAAGGGGTCCAGGAGATCAAGCTCTGCTGCTGCACGGTCTCTGCATGCTCTACGCAGTGTTGACGCCAGAAGCCCCATTTTTGGCATCAACACATTTTGGCACACCCGGTGGGACCACAATCGTCAGAAAATGGACAAAGGCAAAGCTAAAGTCTCATACATGACCAAAGATGAGAGGCTGAAGACCCTCGGCCCGGACTCCCTGGTGACCGAGGAAGAGTTTGAAGAGATCCTGAAAGGACAAGGAGCCTGTCGGATACCTAAGAAAAGGATACCCTAACACAACACTTTGCGGAAACAAAATCAGCACCCTCGGAGGACTCACCGCCTCGTCCGAGCTAGGGCGACGTCATCTGTGGCGTTGTCTACCCTCGGAGGCTTTTCGCCCCGTCCGAGGGTAATATTAGCACCCTCGAAGGACTCACCACCTCGTCCGAGCTAGGGTGACGTCATCCGTGGCGCCGTCTACCCTCGGAGGCTTTCCATCCTGTCCGAGGGTAACATCAGCACCCTCGGAGGTTTTTCGCCCCGTCCGAAGATAACGTCAGTACCAATGGAGGTCTCTCCGCCTCGCCCGAGGCAAGGCAACACCATCCTTGACGTAACCTCCCCCTCAGAAGCTTTGCCACTATAGACGACATAGGGCGCCCCAACCCATAGTCAAAAGGTACACAATACCACTGATCCTTAGGGATGGGGCTCCTCGACATGGACCGCCATGCCTACCCCTATTCAGTCCTTACGGTACAAGCCCCCGTGCTACCTAACCGTCGACTGATACTCGCCATGCCTGCACCGTGCATTCGTCGGACACTTGAACAGGAATTATGGCACTCTTAGCCCTGTACGACGGAACACGGGGGTGCCTGCCCCTGTTCTGCCAACCCCCGCCCATGCCGTAATCAGAAAACAGGGACGCCTCCGATTGCAAGGCGCATGGCTACAACTTCCTCAAGGACGAACAGGAACCAGGCGGCGTGTCTATAGGAGCCGTCATCTCCGGGAAGGAAGGCGAACAGAAGCCCAAAGCGCTCCCAAAACAACCGCCCTAGTCGGGCCCACGTTCTCTCCCTATTTACCTATTGTAATCTGCCATCTCTCCTTACGTATAAAGGGGGAGAATGGACCCCCACTCTCTCTCTCCCTCGACACTCTAATTCACACACGCTCACTCGCATTCACGCGAACACATACCAGAACAAAGAACACCATACGCACGAGACCTAGGAACTAGCTTCCCTCTCTCCATCGCTTGTAGCTCCCCTATACGAGCACCCCCGCGTTGGGTAACACGATCTTGCAACAAACTGGACGTAGGGCCTTCATGCCCGAACCAGTATACATCCTTGTGTCCTCCTAGAGCAACCATCTGATCTTCAACACGCTTAGAAATTTACTCGTTGGCTGTCTAGACCCGCCATTTTAGACACCAACAGTTGGCGCGCCAGGTTGGGGAACTTTGCGTGTCATTCGCATTTTCGAGTTTCGGATGGCATCTCGCCATGTCGATTTCGCGCCAGGCTCCACCGTTTGTTTTGGTAGCCTGGACTTCCAGTGCCACGAGCAGGGGGCCAACTTGGTCCTCCGCCGCCCCCACGGCATCCTCCGAGGTAGCCGTGGACGCCATCTCGGCGTCCATGGCCCACCTTGGCATGTCTCCCCCCGGAGGCAAACCGCCCGCGGGACAGCCGTCCCACGAGCCGACTACCCCGAGTTCGAGCGCCAGCTCGACACTTTGATGGGCTCCGAGCCGACTCAAGGGTCCCTCCACAACCTCTACTTCGCATTCTCCAACGTAACAGTGCAGCTCACGGGAGGACAACCGCTCTCCCCCGAGCTCATCTCGGCGCCCGCCGCGAGGGCGCTGCCATACGGCATGCGGAATGCCGCCGCATCTTACTCGGAGGCAGTGGCCACGGGTTTCCGTGCCAACCCCGCGAAGGGGACATGCATCGGGCTCGCGTCGCACCATCTTCGGTCCGTCTCCGACCTCCTCACAAGTTCGGGGGCCATATCATACGCCGACTCCAGCCGTAGGAGCGTCGATCCCTAGGAGCCCCTGGACTTCGAAGGTCTGGGGGACAAGGAGGCCCTTTACGGTTTCTTGCACGCTAGTGATTACCTACTCGGGTCCGACTCGAGCAACCGCAGCGCAGGCCGCGGCCGTGAGTGCTTCATGTGCGCCTCACCGCCGCCCGGTGTGGTTGTTGATGTCACCCTCATCAAGGATGGGGACGACGAAGATGTGCACATACCAGTGGCTGGGGTAGAGCCACCTGGACACGCGCCGCAGGGTGACCCACAACCTTCAGATGCCCGGCAACGACAATTGCACGACCTCCACGACATGGAACGACAACTCGCGGAGGGCCAACGACGAGTAACGTTTGAGCGTGAAAAGCTCAAGTGTGAAACCGCTAGGGCCCCCGAAGAGCCCCGCGCTCGCAGGGAAGCCCGAACGATGCACCAGCGCATCATCAACGACGAACACGGTACGCCGCAGTTCGCTCGGGCGAGTCAGAACATCGCGGCGGCAAGGATGCTGCTCCGCAACCTCCCGGTCCCTGACGCTCCCGATGGGAAGCTTTCTCATGACGAGCTGAAGTCCCTTCTGGAGCGTGCCGCAGCTCAAAAGGCCGAGAGCGTCGTGTCGCGGAGGTGCGGGCTCAGCACCGGACATCCGGCCGACACGACGTGCAACGACCACGAGGGTTCAGTTCATCAGGCTCCCACGCCGGATGGACGCTGACACCCAACGGTTCAGGCCCGCGTGGGCGACAAGCGTGACGTGCGCGACACGCTCGATGCGCGCAAGCACGCCAAGCAGGACAGCGTGAGCAGAGGCTACGACGTTCGTCGTGGCGGCCGATACGACAGCGAAGAAGACCGGCCTCCCACGTCGTAGCCACTAGGCTCTTTGGCCTACATTTGCTGCATTCGACGCGCACCTATCCCACTGCACTTTCGGCAACCCACCAACATCATCCGGTACTCTGGAGAGACGAAGCCCGGACTCTTGCTCGACGACTACCGCCTCGCCTGCCAGCCCGGCGGCGCGGATGATGACGAGTTCATCATCCGTAACCTGCCACTCCACCTCTCGAAGTCGACTCGCACATGGCTCGAGCACCTACCCCCCCAACACCATCGATGGGTGGAGCTCCCTGCGGCGGGCCTTAATTGGAAATTTCCAAGGCACATACACACGCCCGGGGAACCCCTGTGACCTCTGCAGCTGCAGGCAGAAGGCGGACGAGCCCCTCCGGGACTACATCCGTCGCTTCTCCCTGCAGTGCCCAAACTCCCGACTACGGTCGAAGCGGACGTAGTCGAGGTGTTTCTCGCGAGCACTGTTGATATTTGTTAACGCAAACAGAGAAATCACTTGGAAGTAATCCGCAAGCGCACGGATACCGGTGAGCACTTCACCCGGGAGGTTATCCAGAGTATCGTAATTTATATTTCCACAGGGAGAAAGGGTGCGTCTGACTAACGAATCTATGCTATTAACCTTTTGGCTATTAACAAGGTGATCTGATGGGCGATTAGAGAAGATCATGATTGTAGTCTCCTTCTAGTCTAGATAAGATATGTGTTATTATTCTATTGGGGAGAACCATCGTGATAAGAAACACCTCAGAGAGTGCTTACCACGCGGCCTATAAAACCCTATCGGTCCTTCTAACGGGATTGTGGGTTCCAAAGGTATCTACGGAATTGTCACTTTTCGAGCTACTACCATAGATTCGGCTAGACAGGGGATATCTATGAGGATCCCAGCCCAAACACCACGTTTACGCTAGAGACGATTACCCTACTCTCTACACGAAGGGAATAAAGTAAACTCACCAACCAATGAATTAATAAACAGAGAACTTACTAGAATTAGAAGTCAAATTACCAAAGAAATCCTAGGAGCAAGCCTCGGGTTAGGAGTCTTGATCCCGTCGATACAAACTGAAGAAGAGACACCGATAAGCCGGGCTTCCTCCAATCTACACCTCCAGTCTAACTCTCTCAATCTAATCTCACTTGTATGCTAAACCCTAGAGAATAGATCCATAAGGGATCTTCTCTGGCGAATCTTCTCTGGAAAATATGTAAATGAATAATGGATTGCCCTTTGCCAGGGGGTAGGGGTCCTCCTTATATAGGCCCCTCAAATGATCGTCAGCCGTCGGATCAAACCGACCTTGATGGATGGTGTAGATGTGACCTCAAAGGCGGTGGAGAGAGAGTCCACAAGGCAGAGGCTCATTGGAGCTTGACCTAGGGTGGCCGCCCTAGGGGGAGGGGCGGGCGCCCTACCCCTGGGCCCGCTTGGCCTCTGGTTCCTTCCCGAGCCTTCTTGATCCTTCTAGATTATTCTTTTTCGTGCGGAGGTGTTATGTGTCTATGTAATCCTTACTTGTGGGCCTCTTTTGCTCTTTTTTAGTTGTCTCCTTGCAAAAACATATAAACACCAAAACTCGTGGAATTCTGTCAGTTAAAACCCTATGTCTAGGTGGTGTGTTGCAAATATATCCTTTCTTCTACTTAGTTGACACTTAGAATTGATACTTAAGAGGTGTCAACAAGCTCCCCCATACTTAGGCTTTTACTCGTCCTCGAGAAAAGGATGGTGAAAACATAAGCTTAAGGTTTAGACATCAAAAGCAGAAAGTTCCTTTTTACCTGTACTGCGGGAGTTCTCTGTAGAGTCACCATAAAGCTATGAGTACTTGAGGAATAAAGTAGCTAGAAGTAGAGACCCTTCATCTATCAATCTTGTCACTTGGAGTTTTTTTACATGTTTTAGCTTACTTCTTTCCTCTGGTGCTCTGAGATCACTTATGAATCTCAAAAAATGTAGGTACATGTGGCATACTTACCTTGCTTGTATTGCCTGGTCAAACCGGGATCCGAGGAGAATAATGCCATCACTACTAATTTTGACCCTATCACATCGGCTCAATTTTGTTGTAATAGGACCAAAATTGATGTAATAGCTTGGTATGACATCAAATTCGCGTTTGATGCGAGCCGATGCAAGAAACCCTGATGCAATAGGCTATCACATTGGGTTTTTATGGTTGATGTGACAGGCTTGCTATTGCATCGCCCATAGTCTGATGCAAAATGTTTATCGCATCATAATCGTTTTGATGCGAGATCGCTATTGCATCGACAATGGATGTCTGTTGCATCAACATAAATCGATGCAAGAGTTTGTTGCATCAATACATCTTGATGTAATAAATCTTAGAAAAATCGATGCAATAAGAATTCCTATTGCATTAATATTAGATTATATGCAACATAAACTATTACATAAGCATTAGGTTTGATACAACATAAACTATTGCATCGATGAGATTTGATGCAACACAAACTATTACATCAATATTAGGCTTGATGCAATAAAAATTATTGCATCGGCATTGTGTTTATTGCAACAGAATCTATTTGCGCCACAAAAAATCACAAAATTACAAAATTCAATAGCACAAAAGGGCAATGATATTAATCTTTGATCACCACATTCAATAGTTTGTACAATATAATGAAGTCCAAGAACTTTCTATTTCAAAAAGTAATTGCAAAGGTGAAACTTCATGTCAGATCACTAACTTATAAAACTAAACAAATATACATGTCTCTAAGCACAAATCAGCATAGGAACTTTCTCATTGCAGAATGTTTTGTACTTTGATTCAGTTCATCTTGCCAAGAGTCCCTCAAGGTTCATCTTCCTGCTCAATGGAAAAAGTCCAAATGACATGCATTAGTAATATAAAATGCATAAAAAACCAGGCATCACATAATCTTCCAAATGACTATATGAATAGAAACATCCATGCATTGATTTAATCGAACACCTCAAGGACAAGTTGCTGCATAATCAGTCACTGTCACATTTGTGTAGCTTTTGCGTTTGTTTTTAGCTTGCTACTGGTATGATGATAGCTACAACCTAAAAAACAGAAGCACATACTCGAGTGTCAATAAAAAAATGCATTGTCCATCACATAGTTTGCTACCTTACTCCTATTTTAAAGACAATTTGAGGACTAAAATCTGGTGTAAGATCAGAAAATAATATACCCAAACAGGTTTACAACATACAAATTTATAATAGCAAAAGGTCCTGAGCCACAATACAGGGTTAAGTAATGACCTACTCATTAATTGAATCAGTAAAGCATAAAAATCTATAGCAATCATGTCCCGTGCTGCCCTCCTTGCTTGCTACAACTTGCAAATGAACAAAACAACATATAAGAAAATGAGTAGCTGTTAATGAACTTAAATAGATCTAACAATACCATGTGTCTAGTTTAATTCAGGTACAGAATAACTACACATACATAGCCTTTAGAACTGGTTGTTAAATGTATGACGATAGGCACAAATTTATAATAGAGACAGAAAAAACAATAGAAGAACCAGAGCAAATAATCACCTATAACCAGGTATGCACTTTTTGGTGAAATTACTAGGTGTGCTAAACCATATCACTTCAATGTATATACTCTCTAGTCTCTGCTATCTGATATCAAACAAGTTGCAAATACAAAGACATGTTCAGTGTAGTAAGCAATCAGTTCAGAGCAGTAAGCAATTACAGGTTCGGTTCAACAACTAGACTAGCAGATTAATATAGCAACTCAGGCAGCTAGAATAAAAAACGCAGCAATATACTTGGCACAGGAAAAATGCAGTACTAGATGGCTTCAACTCAATTATGCAATTTCCATTAGCCAGCTATGCTACTTCATGTATCCTCGATGTGATAATAAACCTGCTAGTGCTATTAGTAGGAAAAGCATCTCTTATCTTGAACCAGATGTCTACACCCCAGACGTCATCTAGCACTAAAACATACCTTTTACCATGCAAATAATCACGAATGATCCCAACTAGGCTTCTCCTTTCCATGTCAATAATGTCAACACGAAGTTCACCCTTCAAATCACTTTTCTGAAATCCCCTGATGATCTGCTTCAGCAAGTCCTCCACTTGGTAAGCTTTTGAAACAATTATCCATGCAGCACTGTCGAAGTCTACCTTCACAGTGTTGTAAACATGGGAAACCAAAGTGGTCTTGCCAACTCCCCCCTCATACTGCTGTAATTACACTTTGCTCTTGTAGGAAATATTGCATGCTCTCCAATTCCTCCTTGAATCATGGATCTCACCAAAGAGCCTGCCAAGGGCTGAAGCTTCATGGTAGAGCTGTTTTGTGCCAAGCCTGCAAGCCTCTAAAACCAAGGCTGAACCAAGCTTCAGAATAAGGATGCCGACAACATCCTCTGCCATTGCACTGTTGGCTTCTTCTCAATATTGAAATGCATTGGCCCTAAAAGGAAAAAGGCAAAACATTAAGGTGGATGCGCAGCCAACACAATGTTTTACCATAGAGACTCGAAAAATGAAAGAAATTATTTTTTCCTCTGATGGGCAAGCTGAAAGAGCAAAGTTTATAACATCATGCCCCTAGGATCTGCAGTGCATATGAACATACCCTACTCATAATATAATCAGATGTCAGGTTCCTTTTAACTAGCACTAGGTGGACACTTATACCTTTAAATATGATATTCCTCTCTTATCTGGTTCCTAAGTAAAACTGAACAAGGATACATCATAGACAATATACTAACAATTAAGAGGCGCTAAGCTGCTAACATTTTTGTCAAAAACTTTATTGGGTTTCCAAACAACGTGTGAAAATAATAACCCTGTAGGAGCAAGTACCCATCTGCTGCACCAACGATGCTGTAGCGAAGATTGTCGTGTGGCAAGGGAACTGTCTTGCTGTGGCGCCAATTGTCTGCTGCTGCACCAGCAGCTGTTGCCTTCGATCACTAGTCGTCGTCCTGCAATAGAGGTCTAGTCTGTGATCACCAAGAGCCAATGCACCAAGATCGCCTCCGTTTGTAATAGAGGAGAAGACGAAGGCTGTCAGGGTGGTCACCCGCTGCAGCAACCAGACCACCTGGAGCAGCGGCGGTTCCTTCTCCTTCTGCTTCTCGTCAGCTGAAAGTGGATCTGGGAGTGGGACGAGGAAGAGGTTCAGGTTGAAGATTGACTTCCCTGTGCGTATCGGCGGTCAGGTGTGTGGGTACTGGCGGAATCCGGAAGTAGGTGCGGTGTATGGGGCCGCAGACCACGAAATCCACGAAATCGGTGGCGGCACAGGAGGAGAGGAGGAGGCGGCCGTCGCTGGCATCACGAATCTGCCACAAGCCTGGATTCGCGAGGAAGGAGCAGGCAAAATCCTCCCGCGATGGTGCGGGCGGCCGGGGTAGAGGTGTGGTTGAGCATGCGGACCTTGGGGCGGAGCGTGCGGCGGTGGAGAGCGGCCGATCCCTCCTCGAACTCGAGGAACCCCACCAACGGTGGCGGGTGGTGGAGGTGGCCGAAGTGGCGGCGGAAGGTGGGATCGGTGATGACGCCGCCGAACGCGGTGCATGCGATGGAGGCACTCGCGATGTATGGCCGAAGGGGCCGAACGTCCTCACGCGGATCTAGCCGTCAGCCACGCGAATCTGGCGGTTGTTGGAGCCGAAGCAACAGAGCACGAGAGAGAAGAGGAGGAAGAAGTTGGTAGAAAAGGGAAGGACGGGATGGCCCTGCTGCTGCCCGCCATGCTGCTCTTCGGGCCGGCAAGCAGCTCCGGCAGCGGCGGAGGCTGGGAGGACGGTGCAAGGGGCAGAGAGCCGCCATGAGTTGAACGCTGAGATTTTGGGGAAGGCAAGGGAGTGGATAAAATATGAGAAATTTTTTTATTTGACACTAAAAAAAACCTGTTGTTCCTAATTTAGCACTCAAACTTTAAATCTTTCTTATCTAACCTTGCTTGAAATTTTTGTTCCCAAAATGATACTACCGTCAGATTAGACACATAACGGTGTTAACTTAAACGTGAAAGTATGATTTTGCCTCTCCTTCAGTTTACAGTCTGGTGTGTCATTCTCTAATCTCTAGAACTGTTTATTAGGCGCTATTTTTTTTTTCCTTTTAACATGGCTGATGTTTCCCGGAGTACAGTTCAACGGTAGTTTTTTGCCATGGCATTTTAG
>CM039128.1:15696757-16078536 GCA_022036555.1 Microstegium vimineum | reverse complement strand
GAGAACCTGTGTTTTGGGGTTTCCCGTGATTTTCCTCCACTGCCGTTGAGCTCTCATTTCTCCCTTTTCGTCTGAATCCACGCTCACGTTGCTCGAGGGAGGTTGAATACCCAGCAACTAGGTTTGATTGTTGGGAAGAGTGGCCCGAACATTTCGAGAGAAATTTGAGGCTCCCATTCACCCCCCCCCTCTGGTCGCCGTTCTCGGTCCTCCAGGGTGCGTCTGACTAACGAATCTATGCTATTAACCTTTTGGCTATTAACAAGGTGATCTGATGGGCGATTAGAGAAGATCGCGATTGTAGTCTCCTTCTAGTCTAGATAAGATATGTGTTATTATTCTATTGGGGAGAACCGTCGTGATAAGAAACACCTCAGAGAGTGCTTACCACGCGGCCTATAAAACCCTATCGGTCCTTCTAACGGGATTGTGGGTTCCAAAGGTATCTACGGAATTGTCACTTTTCGAGCTACTACCACAGATCCGGCTAGACAGGGGATATCTATGAGGATCCCAGCCCAAACACCACGTTTACGCTAGAGACAATTACCCTACTCTCTATGCGAAGAGAATAAAGTAAACTCACAAACCAATGAATTAATAAACAGGGAACTTACTAGAATTAGAAGTCGAATTACCAAAGAAATCCTAGGAGCAAGCCTAGGGTTAGGAGTCTTGATCCCGTCGATACAAACTAAAGAAGAGACACCGACAAGCCGGGCTTCCTCCAATCTACACCTCCACTCTAACTCTCTCAATCTAATCTCACTTGTATGTTAAGCCCTAGAGAATAGATCCATAAGGGATCTTCTCTAGCGAATCCTCTCTAGAAAATATGTAAATGAATAATGGATTTCCCTTTGCCAGGGGTAGGGGTCCTCCTTATATAGGCCCCTCAAATGATCGTCAGCTGTCGGATCAAACCGACCTTGATGGATGGTGTAGATGTGACCTCAAAGGCGGTGGAGAGAGGGTCCACAAGGCAAAGGCTCATTGGAGCTTGACCTAGGGCGGCCGCCCTAGGGTGTAGGGAGGGCGCCCTGCCCCTGGGCCCGCTTGGTCTCTGGTTCCTTCCCGAGCCTTCTTGATCCTTATATATTATTCTTTTTTGTGCGGAGGTTTTATGTGTCTATGTAATCCTTACTTGTGGGCCTCTTTTGCTCTTTTGAAGTTGTCTCCTTGCAGAAACAGATAAACACCAAAACTCGTGGAATTCTGTCAGTTAAAACCCTATGTCTAGGTGGTGTGTTGCAAATATATCCTTTCTTCTGCTTAGTTGACACTTAGAACTGATACTTAAGAGGTGTCAACAGGCACCACCTGCAAATAGTTGGTCGACGAGCTGGGCCGTAGCAACCCTCGCACCACCGAACGACTCCTTGACATCGCCACGAGCTATGTGTCGGGCGAAGAGGCAGTCGGTGCAATCTTCCACCCCAATAAGGGGAAGGTCAAGGAAGAGGAGAACGCCGGCGAGGGCGCTTCCAACCGCACCCAAAACAGGAACAAGAAGAGGGACAAGCCGCAATGTGGCGGTGGCGACAACCTGGTCGCGGCGGCGGATCGCAAGGCCCCCCGTCCCCAGGGCGGGAAGAAAAGGGGGGCGGGGACGACATGCTTACCAAGCCATGCCCGTATCACAACAGGTCGGTCAAACAAACGCTCCAGGAGTGTGAAATGATGGCCAGGTACTTCTCGGCCATCCCCAAGAAAGATGACCAGCCGAAGCAGTCGGAGGGCCACGACAGGGACGGGGGTCGCGAAGACTCCTGCCCCCACGTGAACAGGTGCCTCATGATCTTCGGGGGATCAGAAGCCTACGGCTGCAAGCGTCAGCAAAAGCTAGAGTGACTCGAGGTCTTCGCGGTCTGCCCGGCAACTCCGACTTTCCTCGAATGGTCGGAGTCCGACATCATGTTCGGTTGAGATGACCATCCGAGCCACGTTCCCCAACCGGGTCTCTCTCCACTCGTCGTGGATCCGATCATAGGGAATGTACGCTTCACCAAGGTACTGATGGACGGGGGCAGCAGCCACAACATCATGTACTACAGCGCCTTCGAGGCACTAGGGATACACAGGGAGAAGCTCCGATCATCGGGGCCTCCCTTCCAGGGAATCGTCCCTGGAAGACAGACGGTGCCCCTGGGGCAGCGACTTGCCCGTCACGTTCGGGGAGCCGGACAACTTCCAGAGCGAGATCCTTACCTTCGAGGTCATCGCTTACTGCGGAACGTACCACGCGGTGTTGGGGAGGCCGTGTTACGCGAAGTTCATGGTTGTCCCCAAATACACCTACCTCAAGCTCAAGATGCTGGGGCCATGCAACGTCATCACTATCAGCTCTGAGCTCATGGTAGCGTACCAGTGCGAGGTGTCTGCTGCGAGAACGCCATGGCCGAGGTACACAGCCAGGAGCTAGTGGCGGCAATCGAGGCCGCGGACAAGATGGACGTCGACCCCTAGAACGCGAAGAGCTCGGACGACCACAACACCGATAGCTACATTGCTTTTTATGTTTATTAAGAGTACCTAGAGCATTGTACATACGCATGTAATCTTTTTTAAGAAAGCAAAAAGTTCGGGAATGAAAATACGGGAACTCTCGGACCAATCACTTAGCAAGGTGCACTCCCGGTGTGGGCCAGCGCACACCTTGCTCGGGGGCTGGAAAGGGGGGAACCCCCTATTTTTCTCTCGAAAAAACTTTTTGCACAAAAACCCGCACTTTTTCCCGCTGAACGAAAACTCCGCCTTCTCCCGGCGAAGAGAGAAAATCTCATTGGGTCGTGGCAATGGACCGCGAGGTACTCCAGCCCCCCCGGAGCCAAGTACTTCCACCCAGCTGCCCACCCGAGCGGATCAAACCTCTTACCAGGAAAAGTAGAGCAAGTAGATCGAAATGGAAAAAATGCGGAAACAAGAAAACAAGCGTACTTAGAATGAACCCACCAGGGGCAATCAAACTTGTTCAAGGCCCTCAAGGGCACATCGTTGCAAAGGGTAAATTGAGTTTTTTTTCTTACAAGGGCCCTCAGCCCTGGTCACTGACCACGCAGGGTCGCTCCTCCAGCGGCGGGAAGACCTCGTCCTCAAGCTTGGCGGCCAAAATCGTCGCGGGCTCCTCCGCGGTAGCTTCCACCTGGTCCAGCGGCTCCTCCGGGGTGTCCTGGGGGTAGCAGTCGTTGACAAGTGCAGGAGTCACTGCGTCGTAGAGGTAGGCAGCAATTGGCATCGTGCGATGGACCCCGACGTGCAGGGCCTCCCAGATCCTGGCTTGGCCCCACTGCTAGAGCGGGACAACACGGTTCCTGGCCGCGTCAGGTCCACCTCCCACGACAGGCACTCCGAAAAGGTCGCACGCCCCATGCACAGCCTCGCGCAACGCCTGCGACTCTTGCACACCAACCCGCAGTTCTGGGGCAACGAAAAGGGTCTCAACCTCCAAACTCGAAGGCAAAAAAAGCACCAAAGCAAATGGGCAAAGCAAGGCAGCATACCTTCGTTCTCCTTCGCCAGGTCGTCGACCGTCGCGCGGAGCTGCGAGAGAACCTTAGTCAGCTCATCGACTTGGGTGGAGAATGCCAGGATCCTCCGGTCGGCGTCAGCGCCACGATCGCGCGCCCTGATTGACAGCTCTTTGAAGCGGGCCATGGCCTCGTCATGCTCTCGGCGGTTGTGGTCGCGCTAGAACTGCATGGTGTTGCGCTCCTCCATGGAGTCCAGCGCCGAGACTGTCCGACACCGCGCTTCCGTTTCAGTGTTGCGCTCGGCCGTTAGACTCTCAACCTCAACTTGGCGTGCTGCATGCTCAGCCTCTAGCATTTCGTGAACACTCCCGGCGTCGACACGAGCATCGTTCCGCTCTCGCCCGATCCGCTCGACGTCGACAGCGCTCCGGTGTGCCAACGCTTGGGCACTCTCGGACCTCAGCTCCGAGGCACTCAACTGCTCCTCCAGCTCTGCCACCCAACGGAAGGCCGAGACCAGCTCCTCGGCCATGACGGTCTCCCCAGTAGGCGTCCACAACCCGGGAGCCCACCGGATAGCTTCGTGACGGAGGAAATTGGACTTGTCGATACTCATCGCCATCAGGATCTGCGTAAGACGGAATCGAGGTATCGACTGCCATGGTGCGAGAGGTCATCGAAGAGAGCTGCAACCGCCATCTGGATCAGCTCCACTCCACGCGCAACGAGGTGCTCGTGCTCCCGACGGGAGTCCACCACGTGGTTCCAGTGGCGGAGCTTGCGCTGGTTGTCCAGCATGAACACCGGTGCCCCCAGGTTCTCCCGGTCAACCCAAGCAAGTCGCTCGTCGTCACCGAAGGAATGCCTGTCAGGATGGAGACGGTGCAGGGCCCCAGGGGCGGCGTCCCACCCACCACCAGCCACCTCACCCGCCGAGGTCATACTGGACTGGGAGAGAATGGTTTTCGAAGAACGAGCAGCCGCCAGCTCCTCCTCCGGGAGACAACCGCATCTCGTGCCAGGACGTTGGGAGGAAGAGGGCTGCCCAGTAGGCCCTCCTCGCTCGCCCCTGTCGCCACTGCCTCTGCCTCGGACGTCGCGGCCGAGGGGTCCACCGTCCCGTCCATGCCATCAGGGCCGCCCCCATCGGCCTCACCTGCCACGGTCGCCACTGCCTCGTTCTCTAGAACCACGGCCGGCTGGTCCTCCCCGGCATCCACAGCCATGGGGTCACCCAGACTGCCCTCCTCCCCAGAGTCGTCGACAATTACCACCTCCGGGGGAGAGGACGGTGCGACGGTCGCAGGGCCTACGGTTGTAGAGGTCAACAGTGCCATGACAACGACGGCGACCGCGGCGTCGCTCAGGGTCAGTTCGCCCACGGTCACAGAGGCGCCTGCCGCACCAGGAGACGGGGCCGCGCCACTCTGCCCCAAGCCGGTGGTCGGCGTTCCCCGACGCAGTTTCTTCCATCCCACGTGTGCAGAGCCACCGGCGGACCTGACAACCCCCACGCGTGGTCAAGTCACAAGGAACCTCTCTTCATTAAGAGAGCAGAGAAAGACATCAGATAACGCAAGCTTACCGCAGGGACAAGACGCGGTTACGTTTCCGCTTCGACTCCACTTCACTGCGACATCTGGTCCCCGAGCCACTGCTCCGTCTGCCGCCCTCACTCTCCCCGGGCGGGGTGGGACGAGGGATGGCCGGGGAATCACCAGCAACGCCACCCCCGGAACCTCCGAGGACCAAGTGTGTGTCGAGCGTCCTGACTGGGGGTGTCTCTACTACCGGCGTAGCCCCGGTAGCGTGTTGTAGTGTTCCCGCCGACCACAGCGCCAGGACCACCTCGGACAGAGGACGCCTGTCCTCGCCACCATCATCATCATTATCATCATCATCGGCACCACTGAGATCCTCCCAGTCCTCATCAGATTCAATGGAGGACTCCTCCTCCAGCAGTCCCTCACGGTGCTGCTTAGCTCGTAGCATGTCCAGCCGCATGCGCTTCAAGGCCTTGTCAGCCTTCTTCTTCCTCCTCTCGGCGGCCGCCTGCTGCTACTGCGCGTTCCGTTCCTGGTTCGCCACCCGCTGCGCTAGCAGAACGGGAAGGGGGGCGGCCACGTGACAAGCCATCAAGCAGGGCCCCTGCAGAGGAAGAATAGCAAGAGCGCACGGGTCAACACTACCAAAGAAAGACAACGCGAGGAAAAATCAGCGGGACGCTGTCTTGGACTCACCAACTCGATGAACCCGCGGTCTGGGCGCATCGGGGGCAGCGTTTGATGTCGTCGATGATGAGCGCGTTCCCCAGCAACCTCCGGGTGGCGATGACCATGTAGTCAAAGCTCAGCTCCACCTCCGCCATGGCGGACAGCGCGCTAGAGGCTCCGGGCACCATATCGTTTAGACGGCGCTCTCGCTCCATAAGCGGGAGCACCCGACGCCGGAGGAACTATGCAACCACTCCGGCAAAGTTCAGCCCATGGTCCCGGAGCCGCGTCAAGCTCCGGAGATAGGGTTCTATCCCTGTGCGGTCCTGTTGGTCGAACCCATAGTGCCAGCTGGGGAGTTCTTCGGCGAAGCGGCGGCCCATGTAAACCGGGAGCGGCGCCTCAGGGTGGTTCCAGATGTAGAACCACTGCGAGTGCCACCCCCGAGTTGGGGGAACTCCGAGTTGGGGGAATGAAAGCTGAGCGCGCACCACCCGCACAGCACCACTGATCTCACGCCACGGTTGTTGACGAAGAACACCATCGCCCTGAAAAAGAACTTCCACATGGCGAAGTCCGCCTCCGTCGCCAGCATCCCCTTCGACATGGCCACGAAGGCCGCGAGGTGGAGTACGGAGTTGGGATTGAGATTATGGAGCTCAATCCCATAGTAGTGGAGGATCCCGTGGAAGAAGAGATTAGGCGGCATACCGAACCCGTGCTCGTGGAACGGGAGAAAGGAAACCCACGCTCCAGGAACAGCACATGGGTCCAGGTAATATAAAGGGATAAGGGCTATAGACGCCCCGATGGCCCATTACGGTCCAGAGATAAGGACGCCGACCCAGCGGGGTTTGAAACGGCCGACTCAGGACAACAGAGCGAGGGGCGAATAGGAAATGGACACACTAACGGTTATCAGCCTGGCAATCGGATGCCAAGGTCATTTCTAGATTTCATATTTGAGTCCTTTTCGGATGA
This sequence comes from Microstegium vimineum, assembly GCA_022036555.1. Classification (NCBI taxonomy): domain Eukaryota; kingdom Viridiplantae; phylum Streptophyta; class Magnoliopsida; order Poales; family Poaceae; genus Microstegium; species Microstegium vimineum. Next base: position 16,071,872 of record CM039128.1, on the reverse strand, counting down.
TTGGTTCATGGTATTCCCCCGGAGGAAGGCACCGAGCCCTCGGGACCCGTCTGACGGACCCGGGTACTAAATGAAACTGATTTGGGATGAGCCACGACATGGGCCACTAGTCGGAACCCTATCGAATGGGAACCAGCACCCCACTCAGATTTGCCCGCTATTAGCTCGACGAGCATCCATGGTTCGTCCGCCTCGAGGATAGCAGGGTTCGGCTCACATTCCCCCTTCTCGCGGAGAGATGCGCGGGGAACGTACAAAAAGATGATACGGACCCGAGACGATTCCTTACACCGAGTAAGGACTCAGGGGCTGCCATCACACCCCGCCCTGGTTCTCGCAACCAGATAAGGGAAAAACACGCCAAGCCTCACTCGTCAGAGGTCCGCACAGGTAAATACAAAAAACAAACACAATTTTATTATATATATTAATATATTAATTCTTGCAGGGGTTACATGTTCTACAAGACCCACGAGGGCTAAGCCCAATCATCTGACACCAAAAACACAAAAACAGATACAACATGGACTGAAGGGAAATCCTAGGCCAAAGAGGCCAAAAGCAAGAAACACTACGCAAGCGCCCGCAGTTGGGGCACCGCCCTCCGACACACCCGGAATCTAGGTCAGGCAACCCAGCCGTGGGGCCCCGGGAACACCTGCCTGGTGTACAAGCTCGTGTCGGACGGCGTCGTCACGACCCGCTGACCACTCTGACCAGGCATGCTGCAGCTGTGGGAGAACAACGTCTGCCTCGTCTCCATGAAACCCTGGGTCGTGACGACGTTTCTCCCTCCCCCGGATCTGGTTGGGCACTTTACACCTAAGTCGCCTTAGCTGCACCATGATCAAGGCCGCCGCCGGCGGGTAACTCCAAGCCCGCCATACATTGGCAGCACCGAGTCCACCCATCTTGCCGGCGGCGACATCGCCATCAACCAGCAGCCAAGGATGGGCCAAGTCCTTGGGTTATGCAGGCGAACTGCTATGACTTTCCCAGTGTACACATCCTTGACTTCCTGCCGGGGAGGGATAGCACGCCACCGTTCCTCGGACACAGAGAGCAGGACCTGTCCGGCGAAAGGATGGACCCTGTGCCTCCCGTCCCTAGGAGCGATGAGTGCAGGGGGTGGTGACAACTTCTCGCCCTACCACAGCTAGGATGAGAGGAAGGACTGCACACCTCGCAGAACTTCCTCTAATTTCTGCCACTGGTGAGACGGGACACCAGCACCCCTCACGCAGAACTTCCCCTAATCTCGGTTTGCTCTCGAGAAGTCGCTCGCCAAGGCGGCTCAAGGGTATCTCCAATGAGGCCTCGGAGGAAAGGGATGGGGCAAGCCATGCTGTGAGATTATTTATCCTTCTCGTAGACGGCTACCCCTATTTATAGCCTGCGGGGGCACGCGCACGGCGACTGCCCGTGAGGCTACAACACTCGCCGCCCCACTGAGTCGCACTGTTGGACAGTACCTATTTTTGATAAGGTGCGGCGGGGCTATAAATGGCCAAATAGATGGTAGGTTCAGTGCGCGCCGTTCGAAGTTTTGACTGCAAGGGGGCGGTGCCCCTGCATCGTCCCTCGAACGGGAAAACACGACACACCCACTATGGGTCACGAGGGGCGCAATCAGACCGGGGTAATGACTACACGACATCGATCGGTCAAGCAGTCGCTCTGACCAAAAGACAGCACTACGCAGTCACGATCCGTCATTTCAAAACACGCCAGCACAAGTTCAACAGTACACCCAGTGGCAGATTTGGCGTTCAAGCGAGGCTCTGGCTTTGTGCATACGGAGCAGTCCTCTTCCCCCTTGCCTCATGAGGAGGATGAAGGGCCAGACACTGTAGGCTCGACCGAATAAGCTCTTAGGAGGAGAAATCATCCTCCTACGGCCTTAGGGGCTACACTTGGTGGGTGCGCTCGCGCGCACCCACCGGAATCGGAAAAATTTAACCACCATCATAAGCACTCTCAGAAGCCTCCAATGTGGTCCCATTACTAAATCGCAGGCTCGAGGGCTACTGTCGGATACCTGAGAATAACGTACCCTAACACCGCACTTTGTAGAAACAAAATCAGCACCCTCGGAGGACTCACCGCCTCGTCCGAGCTAGGGCGACGTAATCCGTGGCGCCGTCTACCCTAGAAGCTTTCCGCCCTGTCCGAGGGTAATATCAGCACCCTCGGAAGACTCACCGCCTCGTCCGAACTAGGGCGACGTCATCCGTGGCACCATCTACCCTCGGAGGCTTTTCGCCCCGTCCGAGGGTAACATTAGCACCCTCGGAGTTTTTCCGCCCCGTCCGAAGATAACGTCAGCACCATCGGAGGGCTCTCCGTCTCGCCCGAGCTAGGGAAACATCATCCATGATGTCACCTCCCCCTCGGAAGCTTTGCTGTTATAGACGACACAGGGCGCCCTAGCCCATAGTCAAAAGGTACACAATACCGCTCGTCCTTAGGGATGGGGCTCCTGGGCACGGACCGCCATGCCTACCCCTGTTCAGTCCTTATAGTACAAGCCCCTGTGCTTCCTAACCGCCGATTGACACTCGCCATGCCTGCACCGTGCATTCGCCGGACACTTGAACAGGAATTAGGGCACTCTCAGCCCTGTACGACAGAACGTGGGGGTGCCTAGCCCTGTTCTGCCAACCCTCGCCCATGCCCTAATCAGAAAACTGGGACTCCTCCGATTGCAAGGCGCATGGCTACAGCTTCCTCAAGGACGAACATGAACCAGGTGGCATGTCTACAAGCGTCGTCGTCTGCGGTAAGGAAGGCGAATAGAAGCCCAAAGCGCTCCCAAAACAGCCGCCCTAGTCGGGCCCACATTCTCTCCCTCTTTGCCTATTGTAATCTGCCATCTCTCCCTACGTATAAAGGGGAGTATGGACTCCCACTCTCTCTCTCTCTCTCTCGACACTCTGATTCACACACGCTCACTTGCATTCACGCGAACACACACCAGAACCAAGAACACCATACGCACGAGACCTGGGAACTAGCTTCCCTCTCTCTATCGCTTGTAGCTCCCCTCTACGAGCACCCCTGCGCTGGGTAACATGATCTTGCAACAAACTAGACGTAGGGCGTTCGTGCCCAGCGCATCCATCCGATCTCCGACACGCTTAGAAATTTACTCATTGGCTGTCTAGACCCGCCATTTTAGACACCGACAGAACCTAACTTGTATCAAATGGGATAGTCGATCCACCTGGCGCCGACTACCTGCCTACTACCCAGGCAAGGCAGGGACGTCAAAGCGAGGAGGACAAAGAGAAGAAACCGCTAGCAGAACATTCCAGAGCGGTGGAGCCGATCGACGTGCATAGAAATTGCTCGTCTTTCACGTACTACCTTGACGGGGATCTGGGACTATCTACCAACATCTACTCCAGGTGCAACGTGTAGTTCAAAGGGTACGGAAGGCTCCAAGAGGGCGGTCGATTCACTCGGGGGCAAGCGGAGTGCAAAGAAGAGAATCGGCGCATTACCAAAGGTGGTGTTTAGGGTTGGCCTAGTAGTGAGGTTGTCAGTATAGACCATGCTTAGTCCAAGCTAGGCCAGCTTGATGGGTACCAGGCGTCTCAAAAGCCCAGAGGACCGGTCAAGGCCCAAAAGGAGAGGTTCCCGGCCAACGACGCAATCCCTGTGGCAGCCATCGACCCTGCTCATTGGGATTTGGAGGATTATGCATGTGATCGCTTTCCAGGCCAAAGGCTGCGAGGAGACCCCACACTTTTGAGAGAATGCATCAACAGCCGATCCGAGCAGTTGGTTTGAAAGGTAGTGAAGCGACGCATACCTCGATCGATGACGATGAGGGCAAGCTGGGTAAATGATTTACGTCGGCTGATGAATTGGAGGCACTCAATATTGGAGACAGTGATAAGCTGAGGCCGACGTACATCAGTGCAAAATTAGAACCCGAGTTCAGAGAGAACTTGATAGCCCTGCTGAGGGAATACAAGGATTTTTTTGCTTGGGGATATTATGAGATGCCCAGTCTCGACCGAGAGCTAGTAGAGCACCGCCTGCCGATCAAAGAGGGGTATCGGCAGGTCAAAAAGCAACCCAGGAGGATCAAGGCTAGCATTGTGGCTGATGTGAAAGCTAAGATCACTCACCTCTATGAGGCAAAGTTCATTCGACGGAGCAAGTATGCCGAATGGATCGCCAACGCAGTCCCTGTATACAAGAAGAATGGAAAGATGAGGGTCTGCATCGACTTCAGGGACCTCAACAAAGCTACTCCGACGGACAGATATCCGATGTCAGTGGCCGATATCCTGGTTGACACGGCGGTTGGCCATAAAGTGATCAGTTTCATGGATGGTAATGTCGGATACAACCAGATATTCATGGCTGAGGAAGACGTGCATAAAACCGCATTCAGGTGTCCTGGTGCATTAGGGCTATACAAGTGGGTAGTCATGACCTTCGGGTTGAAGAATGTCGGTGCAACTTATTAGAGAGCCATGAACTATATCTTTCATAAGTTGATCGGCAAAACAGTAGAAGTCTACATCGACGACGTGGTGGTGAAAAATCCAAGGGATACTGAGAGCACCTTGAAGATCTTAGAGCCACTTTGGAATGTGCAAAAAAACATGGTTTGAGGATGAACCCTCACAAGTGTGCTTTCGGAGTGACAGCTGGACAATTTCTAGGTTTCATGGTGCATGAGAAAGGGATTGAAGTTGGACAGAAGAGCTTCGATGCAATCAACAAAGCCGTGCCACCAACTATGAAGACTGAGCTATAGTCCTTGATCGGCAAGATCAATTTCATTAGACGATTCATATTGAATCTATCAGCAAAGATCATGTCATTCTTAGTCTTGCTAAAGCTAAAAAGCGTGCATGAGTTCAGATGGGGTGACGAACAACAGAAGGCTTTCGAGGAGATCAAGGAATATTTAAAATCTCTGCCGGTGTAAATCCCTCCCCAAAACGGGAAACCCTTCAAGATGTACGTAACAGCCGACGCCCATACGATTGGGTCGGCTCTGATACAATAATTCGAAGGAAAAGAGAGAGTGGTGTTTTATGTGAGTAGAAGATTGCTCGGTCCTAAAACAAGGTATTACCCCACGGAAAAGTTGTGACTATGTCTATACTTTTCCTGCACCAAGCTGTGTCATTACCTACTGTCATCAGAATGCACGGTGGTGTCGAAGTTTGATGTCATCAAGCACATGATGTCTATGCCAATTCTGAATTGAGGATTGGCAAATGGATCCTTGCGCTATCACAGTTAGACCTAAGGTACGAGTCGGCCAAGGCGGTCAAGGGTCAGGTGATCGCCGACTATGTCACTCACCATCACGAGAGGCGGATCCGGTTGGTGGACATAACCCCATGGGCATTGTTCTTCAACGGATATACCTGCAAACAAGGAGGGGGTATCGGCGTCGTCCTGGTGTCGCCTCGGGGGGCAAGCCTAGAGTATGCTTTCCCAATCAGGCCGACGGCTACCAACAATCAGGCCGAATATGAGGCTTTTCTTAGAGGGTTGCAATTGCTATGAGAGGTAGGGGCTGAAATCATTTAGATTTTTGGAGATTCTTAGTTGGTGATTAATCAACTGTTCGGCCTGTATGAGTGTAAAGATGAGATATTGAAAGAATATCATGAGAATTGCCGAGAATTACTTGAGTATTTCCCTTTAGTCAACCTCAGGCATATTCCCAGGGACCAGAACCAAGAAGCCAACAGATTGGCTCAGAGTGCCTCTGGGTATTGGCAAACCGTGGAAGTCTTGGTTGACGAGCTGGTGGATGGTCATGATTGGAGGGCTAGTATCATTGAATATCTGAAGAACCCTTCGCAACGCGTCTCCAGGAAGCTAAGGTATCAAGCTACCAAGTTTGTCATTCTTGATGATCAATTGTATCACAGAACGGTCGAGGGTGTGCTACTCAAGTGCCTTAACAAGGAAGAAGTCAGGCTTTTAATGGGGGAAATCCACGAAGGAATCTACGGTGCACACTAATCTGCTCAAAAATGAAGTGGATGATCAAGAGAGCAGGGTATTTCTGGCCAACTATAATGGAAGATTGCTTCAGATATTATAAGGGTTGCCAGGAGTGTTAGAAATTTGGTAAGATTCAGAAGTCCCCGGCATCGGCTATAAATCTCATCATTAAGCCGTGGCCATTCAAAAGATGGGGGATAGATCTGATCAGTCAAGTGTTCTCATCGTCTAGCAAGGGGCATAAGTTTGTGTTGGTGGCAACAGATTACTTCACCAAATGGGTTGAAGCCATTCCCTTGAAAGAAGCGTCGTCAGCGAACATAATTGAGTTTGTCAGGGAGCACATCATTTACAGGTTTGGTGTCCCTCAGACCATCAGCACCGATCAAGGGACGATGTTCACGTCCAAAGAATTCGGTGACTTTGCGGCTGAGACGAGTTTCAAAGTGATCAACTCATCCCTGTATTACGCTAAAGCCAACGGGCAAGCAGAAGCTTCTAACCAAATATTGATCAAGATAATCTAGAAGAATATCCTAGAGTATCCCAAGCGATGGCATCTGATCCTTGTGGAAACTCTATGGTCTTATAGGATGGCTTGTCATGGGTCAACCAAATGTTCACTGTATGAGCTGGTCTACGGGCAGGAGGTTGTACTGCCGTGGGAGATGAGTGTCGGGTCTAGGAGAATCATGCAACAGGACAATTTGGAGGCCGACGATTATAAGAACCTCATGATGGATAGCCTTGACGATATGAGCCTACATCAATTGAGGGCCTTGGAGAATATTGAGGCCAATAAACTCAGGCTCGCTAAATACTATGATCAGAAAGTCAGGGAGAAAAGGTTCAATCAGGGAGACTTGGTTTGGAAAGTCATTTTGCCCATTGGAACTAAGGATAGCAAATACGGCAAATGGTCACCAAACTGGGAAGGTCCTTACCGGATTACGAAGGGTGCTCTAGGTAATGCTTATTTCTACGAAACTCTGGAGGGAGAAGAGTACTCTAGAGCACTAAATGGGAAATATTTCAAGAAGTACTACCCAGCGTATGGGTTGACACACTATAGTTGACTGGATCGGATAGCCGATGTGATACATATCGTCTTCAGCGCAAAAATAGTCAGCTTGACTGTATTCAGAGCCATCAGTAGCTGATACAATGGGTATCGCCTCTAGAACAAAAAATATATATATATATATATAATTGAAAGGGAAAGACAAAGAAGGATGATAAGGTTATTCACAAGGCAGAAAGCTCTGACGAAGGAGAGGTGACACCATTGAAGGGTAGAGCTGAAATTGAGAGATCCCTTTATTGACAATAGACCTACTACAAGCTAATCACTGAAGAACAACTCACTAATGATGTCCTCGATCGGCGTGGGTAACTCCGACTACTGCTTCGCCATGCTCTTGGAAGGCATTTTGAAGGTTTTCAAAGTCTTCAGGGTCGTCGTTTACTGGGAACCTAGGTTCTATATCCCGGAGATTGATGTCGGAGGTGGCCTTGGCAGCATAGCGGGCCACAATGGCGCCGCGATAGACACTGTGGAGGGCCACCTCTTGAGCCCGGTGCCGGACGTCCTGGAGGCGATGCCCCAGGGACTCACCCCTGGCGTTGAGTGCGCCAGCAGCAATGGTGACAATTTGGTGCAGTTCCTCCAATTGCGCCGTTAGTGCTGCAAAGACCAAGAAAGGGGTAAGAATGGTAGAGGAGCAGGAAAAATCTAGAATGGATAACCAGGGAGGGTTGTATTACTTGCCACCGTATTATCGGCTGCAGATAGCCGATCTCTTGCTTTGATAAGTTCATCCCCGGTGGCGTTCAGGGCTACTTGCTGCGCTTCTACTACAGACCTGAGGCGGTTCTCCTCTTCGGTCGCCTCTGAAAGAAGTCCACTAATCTCCCGAATGCGGTGATGCTCCTCCTCCATAGTGGAGTCATTGGAAGTAGAGCCAGGCGGAGACGGCAGAGCTTCATAAGAGCCGACCCTCGCAGGAGGAAGGGGGTTGCCGTTTGCGAGGTCGATGCTACGAACACTACCATTGATGACCATGCTGGAAAGATGGGAAGCATCAGATGAAGGACATTCAGAAGGAAAGAAATTGCTGATAGGGATACCCTCCGGGAGGCCATCCGCTAGGCGCTTTCCGCGGCTATCGCCTCCAGCCATTGTGGTTTTCTTGATGGATCTTAGAGACTTCGGAGGGGCTAAATATTAAGTGCTATGAGTAAGTACCGAAGACCAAGGGGCACATAGCATTATATAGATCTACCGCAGGGGTGAAGAGTTGATTCGAGGACGCGTTGCAGCGTGGAGTTAGCAAAAATTGAGGGTTCGGCCGTTTCGGTTCCCAATAGTGCAGAGATATTTTGGGAAGGCGAGCCGACTGTTGGTGCGACTCTTGGGATTTCTGAAGGAATTTTGGAATAAAGCAATTTTATCCCAAAATTGGGGGGCATGTGTTAACACCGTATTTTGGCACGACCAGATACGCGCTTATGGGCCCCTAGCAGGCCTTCGGAGGAAGCATCTAAAATGGACCCGAAAGATCGACTAAGAAAATAAGAGATCATGAGGGTATCTTTCGGCTGGCACACGGCATTCTCGGCGGTGGAATGGATTGAGGCCCAAGTTGGGATTTGTTTCCTTATTATTAGGACTTGTGCGGCGGCCGGTTAGGGTATAAGCTATGGTCTATAAATATCAAAGGTCAGGTAACGAGAAGGACATCCAATCAATCAAATACACAACATAGTCCTTATTTTCCGGCCTTCGGCCACCCCTAGGAGTAGGAGTAGAGTAGATTTTGTTGAACCTTCGACGGATTGGGCTGCATCGACTAGATCGACCTCCGGTTTTGCTTGTAAGTCTAGCCTTGGTTCATGTCTCGTTTGTACGGTTGTATTGTGTAACTTGTGCAAGCTCGGTATGAGCTAGTTATCGGTTTGAATCTATTGTTCATGGGCTGCATTGCTTCAATCCCACATGAATCGTGGCTTCAAGCTAGTTATTAGCTCTATTAGATTGGAAATCTAATAGATTCAATAAGTTATCGATATTGTCTGTTATGCTTTGTTTAATCTATTGCTACAATATCATGCCCAATCTCATCTAATGAATTGGCATGTGCTTTATTTCTATCTAGATCTATTTGCCTCCTTCGCATTCTTTCTTTACATCCAGAGAGGCGATAAATCTAAGATCATATCGGCTAATTCATTAGTTGCGGTTGTCACATGTTGCAGGTTTGAGACATGTATCCGGTCATCATATTAATTTGAGTGTGGTTGGATCTGGTTCAACATATGTGATACGGCTGCATCTCACGAACCCCAATGCCATATGTGTTGAGTCATGTCTGTCTAGACTTAGATTCGTCCGGTGTCGGATACATGGATCTTGTTCAAGCTTCACGGATCTCATATCGGTTGATATAGCGGATCTGGTTATGCTTCAATCATACGGTGTGTGTACTTTGTCATTCCGATCTGTTAGATCTATTAAGTATACTGGACGTGGCTTGATTTGTCTACTTTTATGGCTGCATGGAAACACCCCAATGCTAGTAGATTGGTTAGGTTATCGGGTTAATTGTCATCATGGCTGCATGGGAACACACCTCTGTTGATGGTTAATCTTTATCTGATATACTCAGTAGATTTGGTAGATCGATGACGACAATTCTACATGCATCGCATCTTTACTTTAATCTCATTGTATGATCGGCTATTTACGTACCTTACGTTTGATATATTGTGACAGCCATTTATGCATTATTGTTACACCTAATTCTTTTCGGAGTTGACTCTCTAGTCAGTCTCCTATATTCATCGGCTATATGAGAGCCGCACACTCATAGAACTGTCTGGCAACAACCGGCAGGTTAATTTGACGTTTCATCTCCTTGTCAATTACAGGTCAAATTGACTGGCACGCCTGGAACCGATCATCGAAGTGACTTAAGTCGCTTAAGGGATCCAGTAGATCAAGCTCTGCTGTTGCACGGTCTCTGCAGCCCTACGCAGTGCTGACGCCAGAAGCCCCGTTTTTTACGTCAACGGACTCCTAAGTAGAATTGGGCTGAAATGATTGATATAACTTGTTATGTTTCCAACCGCATCTTTCTTTGAGCTTTCTTGGGTAAGACTTCTTTTGGATCAGCCCAAGGTGAGCTGAGTCACTATTGAGTTTTTGGCTGCAAATGCTTTCTTCTCATACATTGTAAGTTGGACAAGTTTTAGTCACAATCTTCTAAAATAGTTTTTTTGGTTATGCATTAAATTCTTGAGCTTATCATGTACTAACCTTGAGACTAACTATAATATTGAGACTTGTGAGGTGACTTTTGATGACCCTGTGTTTGAGACTGTATGTGAAAACGAGATGAGCGAGAGCATTTTCATTGAGTAGGACCATGAAGATGGTGATTGGGCTGATCAAGATCCTGCACCATCAGTTATCCCTCATGAGCCCGCTTCTACTACTTTGGCTAACAGACCATCCACTTATTTGACTTCATTGGTGTCATTTCAGCCTCCACTGCGTCAGATCTGATAATCATTATCACATCAGAAACCCCCATCACTACCAAAGTTTGTTCCAGTAGATGCTAATCGGTAATGATGGCGGTGGTATATCACTGTCGAGTGAGGGACCTAGCATTGGTATATGCATGTCTGTCACAACCCAAAATTTGCATTTTGGGTGTTGAATATTTTATATTAAATAAAAATATGCTTTTATTTGTTTTTTCTAAAATTTCCAAGATTTATTAGGGTTTTAGCAATGCCAAACGTGAATGTTTTAGCAATTTAAACATTGCAAAACATTGAAAAATGTGAAAGTTTTCTACAGAAGACTTTAAAGAATCCATGAGGTCAGATAGAAAGAATAACAAGGAAAGATAAAAGTATAATACAAGATTAAGCTAGACTCAAGATGAAGTCAGCACCGTTCCCCAGCAACGGCGCTAGAAATGCTTGTTGGTATATTTTATCCACACTCTAGTTACCCGCAAACTCACAGATAAGATACTAATGTAGCACTTCACTGAAATGAACTAGTTTTAATATCGAACCCAAAGGAACGGTTGTGATTTACTTAAGTCTAAGAGCTTAAACCCTGAGTAGCAAACAAGGACTGAGAAGCTAAAATATTGGAGGGATCACTAAGTCTTTATGGTTCTGTTTTTATCTTAATGTATTTATTAAGGTTTAACTGGGGACAATTACTTTAGAAGGCCACAAACAAAGCATGACACTCCTAAGCATCTAATCATCCTGCTAGGCATATAGACGGGAGGTGGACTATAAAAGATTCAATAGGGATAAGTCAACCCTGCGAGTTACCACCGATCGGAATATTGTGTACATCTATGAGCTAACAAGTCTAAGCACCACGCTTATACTAAAAAAGCTACTTTACTCCTAGAGCGACAAGAAATATAGTACTCAAACTAGATTCATAGACCTGAAGAACAATAATAAAATGATGAAACTTACTTGCAAATAGAAGTTAATTACCAGACTGATCTTAGACAAAAGATCATGGTGAACAATCTTAAACCCACAGGTACAAGGTGTAAAAGCAGCATTGACAGGACAACACTCCCTCCAAATCTCTTCCCTTTCTCTCTCTCTCTCTCTCTTCAAATTCTAATACAAGACTAGATTCCAAACCTCAACTAGAGGAGAACTAGTCTTGTTCTTGAAAGCCAGCTCGAGAGAAGTTATCCTTTTCAGGGACACCTCTGATCCTAACTGAAGATATGAATTATGAATTTGAAGATGACTCTGGGGGAGGTCTGGGTCTCCTTATATAGTCCGGTGGGATGAAACGTAGCCCTTGGATTAAACTGTCCTTGAACGATGGCTTAGATTGCATCTATAGATCGGTGGGGCGCCACCACATGAAGGCTTAGGGGAGTAGAACTCCCCCAGGCCGGCCGACCTAGGGTTGGGGTTGGCTGGCTCCCTAGCAGCTATCGGGCTTCTGCTTCGCTCCGATCGGAATATTGTGTACATCTATGAGCTAACAAGTCTAAGCACCACGCTTATACTAAAAAAGCTACTTTACTCCTAGAGCGACAAGAAATATAGTACTCAAACTAGATTCATAGACCTGAAGAAAATAATAAAATGATGAAACTTACTTGCAAATAGAAGTTAATTACCAGACTGATCTTAGACAAAAGATCATGGTGAACAATCTTAAACCCACAGGTACAAGGTGTAAAAGCAGCATTGACAGGACAACACTCCCTCCAAATCTCTTCCCTTTCTCTCTCTCTCTCTCTCTCTCAAATTCTAATACAAGACTAGATTCCAAACCTCAACTAGAGGAGAACTAGTCTTGTTCTTGAAAGCCAGCTCGAGAGAAGTTATCCTTTTCAGGGACACCTCTGATCCTAACTGAAGATATGAATTATGAATTTGAAGATGACTCTGGGGGAGGTCTGGGTCTCCTTATATAGTCCGGTGGGATGAAACGTAGCCCTTGGATTAAACTGTCCTTGAACGATGGCTTAGATTGCATCTATAGATCGGTGGGGCGCCACCACATGAAGGCTTAGGGGAGTAGAACTCCCCCAGGCCGGCCGACCTAGGGTTGGGGTTGGCTGGCTCCCTAGCAGCTATCGGGCTTCTGCTTCGCTCCGATCGGAATATTGTGTACATCTATGAGCTAACAAGTCTAAGCACCACGCTTATACTAAAAAAGCTACTTTACTCCTAGAGCGACAAGAAATATAGTACTCAAACTAGATTCATAGACCTGAAGAACAATAATAAAATGATGAAACTTACTTGCAAATAGAAGTTAATTACCAGACTGATCTTAGACAAAAGATCATGGTGAACAATCTTAAACCCACAGGTACAAGGTGTAAAAGCAGCATTGACAGGACAACACTCCCTCCAAATCTCTTCCCTTTCTCTCTCTCTCTCTCTCTTCAAATTCTAATACAAGACTAGATTCCAAACCTCAACTAGAGGAGAACTAGTCTTGTTCTTGAAAGCCAGCTCGAGAGAAGTTATCCTTTTCAGGGACACCTCTGATCCTAACTGAAGATATGAATTATGAATTTGAAGATGACTCTGGGGGAGGTCTGGAGGTCTGGGTCTCCTTATATAGTCCGGTGGGATGAAACGTAGCCCTTGGATTAAACTGTCCTTGAACGATGGCTTAGATTGCATCTATAGATCGGTGGGGCGCCACCACATGAAGGCTTAGGGGAGTAGAACTCCCCCAGGCCGGCCGACCTAGGGTTGGGGTTGGCTGGCTCCCTAGCAGCTATCGGGCTTCTGCTTCGCTCCGATCGGAATATTGTGTACATCTATGAGCTAACAAGTCTAAGCACCACGCTTATACTAAAAAAGCTACTTTACTCCTAGAGCGACAAGAAATATAGTACTCAAACTAGATTCATAGACCTGAAGAACAATAATAAAATGATGAAACTTACTTGCAAATAGAAGTTAATTACCAGACTGATCTTAGACAAAAGATCATGGTGAACAATCTTAAACCCACAGGTACAAGGTGTAAAAGCAGCATTGACAGGACAACACTCCCTCCAAATCTCTTCCCTTTCTCTCTCTCTCTCTCTTCAAATTCTAATACAAGACTAGATTCCAAACCTCAACTAGAGGAGAACTAGTCTTGTTCTTGAAAGCCAGCTCGAGAGAAGTTATCCTTTTCAGGGACACCTCTGATCCTAACTGAAGATATGAATTATGAATTTGAAGATGACTCTGGGGGAGGTCTGGGTCTCCTTATATAGTCCGGTGGGATGAAACGTAGCCCTTGGATTAAACTGTCCTTGAACGATGGCTTAGATTGCATCTATAGATCGGTGGGGCGCCACCACATGAAGGCTTAGGGGAGTAGAACTCCCCCAGGCCGGCCGACCTAGGGTTGGGGTTGGCTGGCTCCCTAGCAGCTATCGGGCTTCTGCTTCGCTCCGATCGGAATATTGTGTACATCTATGAGCTAACAAGTCTAAGCACCACGCTTATACTAAAAAAGCTACTTTACTCCTAGAGCGACAAGAAATATAGTACTCAAACTAGATTCATAGACCTGAAGAACAATAATAAAATGATGAAACTTACTTGCAAATAGAAGTTAATTACCAGACTGATCTTAGACAAAAGATCATGGTGAACAATCTTAAACCCACAGGTACAAGGTGTAAAAGCAGCATTGACAGGACAACACTCTCTCCAAATCTCTTCCCTTTCTCTCTCTCTCTCTCTCTCTTCAAATTCTAATACAAGACTAGATTCCAAACCTCAACTAGAGGAGAACTAGTCTTGTTCTTGAAAGCCAGCTCGAGAGAAGTTATCCTTTTCAGGGACACCTCTGATCCTAACTGAAGATATGAATTAAGAATTTGAAGATGACTCTGGGGGAGGTCTGGGTCTCCTTATATAGTCCGGTGGGATGAAACGTAGCCCTTGGATTAAACTGTCCTTGAACGATGGCTTAGATTGCATCTATAGATCGGTGGGGCGCCACCACATGAAGGCTTAGGGGAGTAGAACTCCCCCAGGCCGGCCGACCTAGGGTTGGGGTTGGCTGGCTCCCTAGCAGCTATCGGGCTTCTGCTTCGCTTTGGTGTCTTCTAGACCCTTCCAACGCTGGAGTTTGTCCTGTTTACGCAAATAAATCGATCTATAGTAGTTGTATCTTGATTCCAACTACTGTTTTTCCTATTTAATCTCTAAAAAATCATAATTCATGAGAACTCGTGGAATATTATCAGTTTAAACCCTATTATATCATGGTTCTTACTTGTATACCCTTTTAAATTGAAGTTAAACCCTATTCTACTGTGGCTCTTACTCGTGGAATATTATGGTTTAATTGATGGTTTATAATAGGAGTTAATTACCATCAACACCGAAGCGGTGAAGAATATCAGCCGGGAGAGAGCACTTGGTACTTGCACGGACCAAGGGGGGCAATACTCTTGCGTCGGTGGAGGACTAGGGGGAGTGTCAACCCTGGATACCTCGACAAAACATCGCCATGTCAACTCCACTCTTCCATCTCTTACAATTACTTTCAATCATTACTATTCTTGCATTTACTTTCATCATGAATTGTCTTGCTTGACTAGAATTGCTTTAGGGTGTTTTTGTTCTTGTGTCCTTAGACTTGTTTTACATATTAGGTACTTTGGGGTGATTGACTTTTAGACTAGGATTTAATTCTTACTTGGACATCTTGATCCTTTCACTTCTGTGAAAAATCGATACCTTGAATACCACTGGGTGAAGTGTTGTGGCGGTATATTCATGTGCTTGCGGATTTATCCTGCATATTTTAAGAAATACTAACAACGACGTGGGAGGACAATGATGTGAGTTATTGTTAGTAGTGTCTTCCCATCACTGGTAGCACCACTTAGATCATCTTTTTGAGAGAGTAGTTATGGTACGCCTAGATCACAGAACATTTGTTTCGATCGGCTCCCTCTTGTTATATCGGCACTACTCCCTCCGTCCCAAAAAGGATGACGCTATGAGATGCGTACATGTCAAACTTTCTCAACTTTAATTAAGTTTGTAGAAAATATGTGCAATATTTATATCTCCAAATAAATTTATTAAAGGTTTTTCCGATGATACTAATTACTTAGCATAATTATTTATATATTTTAATACATAATTGCCGGCATTTTAAAAATGTTGACTTCTCAGAAAGCGAGAATGACATCTATTTAGCACTACAGGAAATCACCGAGTTGCCGAGTGCTAGCGGCACTCGGCAACAAGCCTTTTGCACTCGGCAAATGGTTTGCCGAGTGCCGCACTCGGCAACTAGTACTCGGCAAACAGAGAGTCGTCAACTAATTTAGTTGCCGAGTATCATATTTCAATAGTTTACCGAGAGTTTACAATAGTTCAATAAGCACACACAAAAAATTAGGAGCCAAAAAACAAAAAAATATAATTTAGTTGCCGAGTGCCAAACGGCAGGCACTCGGCAACTTAAACGGAGCGGGATGGCGTTAGCCCTCGTGGTAAAGTGTTGTGTAATTTTTTGCCGGAGTCGACACTCGGCATAAAGAATTAAGTTGCCGAGTGTTTTGTTTTGCCGAGTATTAGGCACTCGATATTTAATTAGTTGCCGAGTGTTTTTTTTTTTTTGCCGAGTGTGACACTCGGTAACTAAATTAGTTGCCGAATGCCCGATATTTAGCACTAGGCAACTTATGTAGCACTCGACAAATCGTCGTTTTCCTGTAGTGTAGGGACGGAGGGAGTACGTTATTTGGCGCCATAACCTTGCTTCAGTTAGCTGACACTCCCGGTTGCGGTGGGTATGGGCTACGTGAGCTCCTGTTTGATTCAACAACAGAAACTATTGGGGCGTTGGCCCACTATTCCATGGGCCGGAGCATTTTTCAGCATTCGATTCTACAAGAAAAATATGTTGTCACTTGTCTTACTTCTCTATGTACATTCTTGTTTATCTTGTTCTGTGCTTGATGTTACATTTATGGTAATAACCAGGTTTGGTTTTGTCTTAGTGTGATCATAGTCGCTAATTTTTTTCAATTCCCCACTTAAGAACCTTGTTCTAGTGCGATCTTCCACAGTGGCACCTATGTTTTACTAGAGACAGACGTCTTATGGTGTTTGCTTTGCAAAATGACTCTCACTTTCATAATTTTGCCATTCATTTTATTCGTGGATGGCAGGGCTTACTCCAGTTTTCGTTAGAGAAAAAAAAAGCATGATCTTTAACTAGTTTTGTACTCCAGTTTTCGTCTTATGGGAGTAAAGATTTGTTTTCTTGAAGAGCGATGTGAGCTCATTGTTCACTGTGTAGTTAATTGCAAACAGTTCATTACACATTTATTCATTGTCCCCAGCACACCGAAACCACGCCTACCTCCCATGAATATAATTGACAACCAAATTAATAACGAGAAGCCATCACTACTCATCACTGTGTGCATGTATGAACCTAGGAGGATGATGAGATGATGCACATGGCAATTAGCCCTAAACAAACAACACACGATCAACTCACGCATGAATGCTGCTAGTTATTATAACTCCCCCAGCTAGCTATTAGCTCAGTGCTGAATGGGAGGGTTGCAGTAGGGGCCCTTGAGCCAGCCGTCGGCGATGGAACGGTAGGCCGCCTCCGTGAGGTGGACGCCGTCCCAGATGAGGTAGTTGCCCGGGTCGGCGCAGGCGCTGGCCCCGGACTGGCCGCACCGCGCCTTGTTGTTGTAGTTGTACTTGCCCTGCCCGCCGGCACCGCAGCAAACCTTCAGCCCGTACTTGAGCCCTGCAAGTGACGATCACAGTAGCTATCATTAGCTAGCTAGGCTGATTACATTACAGGTAATAAAGAAAACCGCCTTGGAATGAGCACTAGCGTGCTCCCTGTCACGTGAGCTAAGCATCAGTAATGAGCTTTAATTTTAGAAACATGTTTAAGATACAAACAGTGCATGGAAAGAAGGGATTATTGTTAAGTTGCTAGCTAGCAATTGTTATGTTACATTTGGGAATGAGAGTATCTTTGCCATTTGCCAATCACAGCAACCGGTGGCTTCGTGACTAGTATTACACAGTGCTTTATAAGATGACATCTATGCCACCACATCATAATTATTGCTTGTATATATGATGGATAAATAATACAGATGCCAACTGGGTCAATTAGCGGAGGGTATTGATTCCTAAATTGTTTGGACAAAGGTCATGCATGCATGGTCCCCCGGGCTTATATAATTGACCAGGATGCATGAGCCATTGGTGGGCTAAGAATCCAACGAAAAGAAAAAAAAGTTAAACATGCTCACTATGCATGCACGTAGCTCATCTCTTTACATCTACATGTGCTGCCAACATCTATCCACGCTTTGGATCTATCCCTTTCCAGTGTGGTGTGTGCTGCCTATGTGCTACACTACACATTCCGTGATAACTGAGACTTCAACTCCCGCACGCCAACTGGATTCTAGCAAGGACGACACAAAGCGACAGCTGTGGCGGCCAGTGACCTCAAAAAAAAAAAAGAGGGCGCTCGCTAGCTAAAGATCCGCAGAAGAATGATTTTTGTGATGTTCTGCCTACCTTGCTGCTCTCGATCTAGACAAGGAGGGAAAATGTTTTCTTTCGTCCTTTGTTTTTGAAAGGGAATGGAAATGGAAGTAAAACATGCATGATCAGCAGAATGCATGGATGGACAGAAGCTAGTAATAAAACAAAACAAACATAAGGTACTCACCAAAGTTGTGAGGGGTCCGGATCATGTGGGTGACCTGTGTGTAGAAGTCGGCGTACATGATCCTGGCGCGCGGGTACGTCCTCTGCAGGCTGGCGAGGCTCCGCTTCAGCAGTGCGTTGTGGTAGATGGAGAGTCCGTTGTAGCTCCGGAGGCAGCCGTCGCGGTCGTAGTCGGCGGCGTTGGAGGTGCCGTAGAGGGTGAGGTAGACGGGGAAGCAGCCGATGGGCAGCACCCCGGGCACCACCACGTCCACGGCTCCACCTCCGCTCCTGATGATCGTTTCCAGGCCGCGGATGAGCTTGCTCACCACCCTCGGCACGTAGCCCCTCACCTCCGCCATGGACCGCCCGGAGAAGAGCGGCGCGTTGTAGTCGTTGCCGCCGAACTCGCCCACCACGAACAGCGACTTGGACAGGTAGTTCTTGCAATCTGCATGCATGGATATGCAATTCATCAGCATCATCAATTCATCATCATCGTAATAAATAAATAAATAAAGCAAGTACGACACGCGATTTAGTATTACGTACCGTTGCCGCAGACGGAATGGAGGAGCTGGCGGAACCACTGGATTTGGGTGTCGAGCGGCCCGTTGTTCCAGATCTTGTCCTTGAGGCCGATGGAGTTGAAGAAATCGAAGTCCATGGCGGTGGCGCCGATGATGGCCATGTTGGCGCCCTTCTTGAAGTCGCCACCGGCCTTGGACGGCGGTGGCCGCGGCAGCCCAAAGTGCTCGGCTGAATGTATGCCACAGTACCAGTCAGTCAGTCCCACAGCCAGTTGTTGGCGGGTCACACAGCAAGTTCGTTCCGTCCCTGGTATACACACACAGCAGCCAACTAGATGACGCACGCACGTACGTACCCAGGAAGTCGACGACGACGCGGCCGTCGGAGCACCTCCCCGTGGGGCGACCGAAGAAGGTCTTCCCGTACGGCGGCTGCCCCGTGGTGAGCCAGGATGGGCACCCGCCCACGCAGAGGTTGCCGGTGTCGGAGATGGAGTCGCCGAAGCTCCAGATGGCGTTGTACCGCTGCGCCGCCCCATGGCCGAGCACGCACAGCAGTAGCAGCAGCGTCAGCGCCGCCGCCTTGCCGCCGGTCGCCATCATATCGTCCTCTCGCGTCAGCCGTCACTCACAACTAGACTTGTTACCTACCAGTACTGCCACTGCCAGGCACGCAGCCAAGGATCGAATTACGTTACGTGGGACGGGACGGGACGGGACGCTGGACGACGATTTGAGACTTTGATCGAGAGAGAGTTAAAGCGCCAGGTCGTGCCTGCTCACTGGGATGCTCAGCTCGATCGGTGGGTGGCGCACGACCCGTGTCGATCTGGGCGGTGCGGCCATGTGGACGGCCGCACAGGGAGATTTATAGGCGCCGCGGGGACGGCGGTTGCAGCGTCGCTGTCCGGCTGCTGACACGCTGCAATATATTCCTGTTCCACTCACTAAGGCTTGCAGTCCCGGTGCAAAACTATATCATAGAGTCCAATACTATTTATTATGGGACTTGCTATACTTCAGGCGCCTGAAATATGGACTTTTTCAGACGATGCTACAGGCCCTTGGATGTGCATCCAATGGTCAGATTTGTGATCTGTCTTTTCTGTTACCCAGACAGCTATAACGGGTCCGCGAATGAACCCGCAAAACAACCCAAGCAACTACCTGGCCCGCCAAACATAAACGGGCGCATGATCCAATACCCGCTAACTGAAGTTATTCTCATTTGGGCTAGAATTGAAACTAACGGTCTATTAAACAGACACGAACAAATTTTCCAAAAGACTCGTAAGTGGAGAAAGTGGCAAACATCAGTAACATTTGCACACAAAAACACAATGAGATTTATATAATTTAGTCACAATAGATATGACGAGATGTTCTTAAAAATATTTACTCACACAAAATGAGATGTTCTCAGTAAACAAAGGAACAGTGAATATGGTCTTCAAAAATTACAAAACGCAAATATAAAAATTGCACATTTCAAATAGTGCAAATACTACTTTTTAATAAAAATTATATTGTATATGTAACACAGGTCACATTTTTTAAAATTGCACGTTTTCAAATAGTCATACATGCACAACTCCAAACAAGACAAATGGCAAGTCAGACATAGTAAGAACAACTACTATCTATCTAACCACTTTAGATGAAAATGGTACATTCGAGAAACCTAACATGATACATAATCGCCTTAGACTGCACCCTTCTGCAACCATGTCAGTTGGCTCCCTTGGAGTGACACCATTAGCAGCTACTGCCACTGCACCATTCTCCACCAGAACATTTTAATCCGCTATGGCCTCAGGTTTCTGCACTCTGTATGTCCCATCAGTAGCTTGAGTTTTAGCATTGTTGGTGGCAACCAAATTTCCATTCATGATCTAGAGAGTGGAAAAATGGTTGTTGAAATAGTTTATCATCATCCAAAAAAGGGTACTGATGGATACCATGAAACAAGCTGAATATTACCAAATTGCTAATCCACATGAGCTTGCAATAGGAAAAATGCTCAAACCAACCGAAAGAAAATCTTAGGTAACAGACGCTAGATTTTCATAACTACGAGGTTAACAAGTGAAACTGCAAGTGCTAACATTCATACAAGTACATTAATAGAGGGCTCATTACACAAAGTAGATTGGTAGTCACTCACGCACCTCAACTGGATACTGACGCTTTGATTCTGATGTTGCATTATCTTTTCACGGCCATCATAAAAGATGAAGTCATCCAAGAGGGATGTCCATGATCCTTGAAAATCTTTAAAACTTGAAGGCCTTAATCAAGCTTAACCTGCAGACACCATGAAAAACTATGGGAAAACTTAGCTACCGCAACATTAAAAGACTTAGACATAACAA
This sequence comes from Microstegium vimineum, assembly GCA_022036555.1. Lineage (NCBI taxonomy): Eukaryota > Viridiplantae > Streptophyta > Magnoliopsida > Poales > Poaceae > Microstegium > Microstegium vimineum. The sequence continues at coordinate 16,050,742 of CM039128.1, read as the reverse complement.
TTTTCCATTTCTCTTAATAGAGTATTGGCTTCCTAATTCATGCATATCAAGAATTTCTGCTACAATGTGAAACCATCAACAATCATTGCAGAAGCTGACAAAACAATAGAAAAACTAAAAGCAACTTAACTCATCTCCTGCGTATCTCTGCTAGCTATTTGTAACGGGTTTGTTTTCAATATACTCAAAAATGATGTCCTTCAACAAGCTGCTAGGATGTCCTTCACAATGTACCACTTGACAGGAAAGCAAACAATCAACTTGTCCTGCTGCCAGTATTCAACTAACTTGTTAAAAGCAACCCGACCCACCATCCAACAAACTGTCCGCTAGTGCTAACCTGAAAAATCAAGGAAGAAAAGTAACATCACACATCCAACCTTATTCACAGGTTCACAGAAGGGAAAAAAGGCTCTTAAGTAGCGGATAAGGATCAAACTTACAGAAAACAACAGTGAAAGTCCAGTCTGTGTGGCTGTGGCGCTGAAACTACACGACTCATATGAACAAAGTTGAAAGGATTGTTGTGGAAGAATGATTGACTTTACTAATAGGTAACCCCTGCAAGCAAAATGCGACGTAGTTAAAAAAAAATGGCTACACTCCAACCACTGGCAACAATATACAGAAATAACGGTATAATATCTGTATAAAATCAAAATACATATTACTCAAAACTTAAATTGCGGTGCTCCATATTTGTAATTTATATTATCCGGGTTTGTTACTTCATGTTGTTAGCACAAATCACAATTAACAGAATTTAAGATGTGTTAGCACAAATCACAAGAGACAATTTTTTCTATGAAAGGACAAGGACAAATAAGAGGGGTGTGTTGACACAAATCACAATCAACAGATTTGAAAATGTGTTAGCACAAATTACAAGAGACAAATTTTTCTATGAACGGACAAGGACAAATAAGAGGTGTGTTGGCACTAATTACAATTAATAAAGTTAAAGATGTGTTAGCATAAATCATAACAAACAAAAATAGTGATAGCTTTATTAGCTACTATTTTATTGACAACAAGATTTGGTTTAGGCTCCATAAACAAGATTTGGTTTCTTGCTCTATACTTTATGTGCAAGCACAAAGCACAATAAACAAAAGAAAGGACAAGACATTTTTTTAAGAAACCACAACAACAACATTTTTTTCTATGAAAGGACAAGGACAAAAAAAATTAGTATCTGCTGACACAAATCACAATAAACAAATAAAAATATATGTTAGCACAAATCACAAGGAACAATTTTTTTTCTATGAAAGGACAAGGACAAAAACATGGTCTATGTTGGCAAAAGTCACAATTTACATATTATATTTTTTCTATAGAAAGACAAGGACAAAAATATGCTACATGCTGGCACAAATCACAATTAATATATTACGTTATGAATGTTTTTTTACTAAGTTTGAAAGATTCTTAGGGAAGAATGATTTCCTTACTAATAGGAAACATGTAAGCAAAAAGGCACAAATTGCATATCCTTAGAACTAAAATTGCGGTCCTCGATACATGCAATTTGTATCATTGCTGATTGCAATTAATTAACTGAATATTTTATATTTTGTTTTTGTTAATAGGAAAGATTAATAAGCGACTATGGAGAAGAATAACAAACAAAAAATCACCAGTATACTATAGATGTATCTTAATTCTATATACCAGCACAACTTGAAAGTAGTTAGAGCATATTTTTGCAAGCTGTGAGGTTTATTCCATGATCAGAACAACATGAAAAATGGTTCTCAATTAGCACATGATCAGAACAAATACAAAAAATGGTTCTTCAAGGAAAATATAGTTTGCAAACACAATGAAATCTTATGATTCTCAACTTCAAACAAGGTAAGATATCACATCAGCGTAACACCTTATGCAATATGAAAAAAATACTAGCAACAGGGCTTAAATAACTCTAAAATGCACCTTAGTTGCAACTGAACAGATTAAATACAACCTAGAGAATATCAGCTAAGGTCATCAACCAACCCAGGTAACTCATGAACTTGATGACTACTTACAGGGCATCGACCAATGACCAGGCTAAAAAACAAATAATCTAACAAATTCAACCAAAAATAGAACATATAAGAATGATTCATCAAAAACATGCAAACAATATCAACCTCAACCCAGGTAACTCATCGACCTAATGAGTATCAAAATCAGTGTTAATACTACTCAGTTAAGCTAACTAAAAACATACCAAAATTTGCACCATGAAATCCTAATATGCAATGTATAGGAGTTCAACGTTCTAAAGCTATAGGAGTTCTTAAGCTGATGCCAAAAGCAAATGGAGACAATATGTGCTCTTGATTTTAGAAGGCAGATACAACAACAAGTTCAAAAGAAATAGGAAGACGTGCTATGCTGGTTTCAAAACTGACCTGATGAACTGAAAACCAGTACAACTGAAAGAGAAATGACTTGTACCCTGAAATTCAGAAAACCATAGTGAATAGTAAAATTTTAGAGAAAACATAGTTGAAGACTAAAATGTTTTCAGAAATTAAGTGTGCCTATGACAACCTCTCATACCGTGCCTGAGTTTCTGCACTACCGTCTGAACGCTGGATCATAACACCTGCGGCATAGAAACCAGCCCTCACACAGTCTTCAAAGCTCTTGCCCTGAATCAACTGTGAGAGTAAGCATCCAACGAAATATCACCTAGGAGAAATATGCTTTATGCAGGTCACACAAATAACTGACAAACTTCTACCCCCAACGATTAGCTCTCTATCCCTCGTGTCTCTGGCCCGCGGTTCCTATGGTGCCCGCATAACGCCAACCGTGGAATCACTTGGAGACCCCCTCACATTTCTACTCTTTAAGATCGCTGGGCTCCACCACAACACTCGATAAATTCAAGATAAACTAACCAAACAGCACAATTGCAAGTTCTGGACTCCCAGCTATTTAGTGGAGAACTATTCTCGTCTGGTCATAGTTCAGAGAAAAAAATAGTAAATTAACTGAGAGCTTTTTGAACCAACAAAGGAATCAGTGCATGAGAAGAAGACCATGACTACATCAAACAGATGGAATAAATTGATGTTTGAAAAAATAGTACCAATTGTTTGATTGAAACACTATCCTTATGAAAGTGACAACACAAGATGAAACATGAGTAAGCTGTTGCACTGAACAGCCAGAAAAGAGAACACTAAAATTGACTCTTTAAGCTGCTACAGACCAGTGACCATTTATCTCCTACTGCTATCCATCAGTCATGCATCTATGCAACTGAAGCCAGAAAGATTTAAATTAACCATAGGAGACCATTAGTCATGAAATAAACAAACATTTAAAAGATGTGTGCAATGATTGCTCAAAAATATCATTGTATCATGAAAGGACATTGCAAAAAAATAAATCTGTTCACACTTGTCTAGAGCTTTGAATATGTCTGCATTGCAAACCTGAATATTGAACCGAACTGATGTTTTTGAATATTTGAGCTGAGACCAGGAGGGTCAGGTTAAGATTGAACAAACGGTAAACAAATGATGATGTATCGAAACTGAAGTAGCTCTGCAAATTGGCTTTGAGAACTACTATTTCAGATCCGATTACATGACTAGACTAATCTCTACCCATCATCCTTCCAGTAATTATAGAAGACTCTGCGAGAGGATCTCACGCCCTTTACTCAACATCCCTAATCTTTAGAGCTTATGGTCACCCTAGATATGCAAATGAGACTAGTGTTGCAAGAGATGCCTTTCCCAATTCACTAGCCAAATCCATGGTGAGTTGTCATGGATGGGAGGGGTAACACACGCAGATACAATATATAGATGCTTCTTTTTGCATTCACAATACAAAACTAGAAAGTAAGAAAAACTTAGTAACAAAAACTCAGTTAACAAGTTGCATTAAAATAACTACTATCTGACATATAATCCATCGACATCTCCAAGCGTAGCAGTACCACGAGTACAAAATTGTAGCAAATAATTGGTACTATTGTTCCATTTGCCCAATCAATGCGTGCACTGCCACAACCTGGATTCCAAATTTGCTCAATCCGAAATTGACTCAGAAATTGACTACAACAGAGGGTGAACTCCTCTCCTTGCTCACAGATCTCATCCAAAAAGCACAACAAAACAAGCTCCTCGCAACACAGGAACAATCACGCACCATATCAGGAAAGGGAATTGAGCAATCGAGCAAATCCACACCAAATCAGGAATGGGGATAGAATAAATCGTACTACAAATGAGGAACACAGAAAGAGGAAGAACAGGGATGAATCGAACCAGAGGTCCTAGGCATCGTTGTCCTGCATGGCACGAAGGAGCATCTGGAGGAGCTTGTGGCGGTGAGGACGCGGGCATGGAGGCCCGCGAGGTCGGCGCGGCCAGCGGCGAGCATGATCTGCGTGGCGTTGAGGTCCGCGTGAAGCACCGCGGAGCCGTCCCACAGATAGACGATGGTAGCGGCAGGCTTGACGTGGCTGCCAAATCGGTGAGGGGGAGGAGACGCGCCGGCGGTCTAGAGCGCCGAGGTCGCCGAGAGAATCGCCGCTGAGAAATCGCTAGGTCACTGGAAGAGTGGGAGGGAGAGCCCGATAGGAGTAGGTGGTCGAGCACTCCAATAGGGCGGCTGCTAGGCTGGTGTTAACGGGTGTGATCTCCAGTGTCCAGACCCAATAAGAAACATTTTATCCGATACAAGAAAAGCCAGTGCACAGATCTTAAAGCTCATCTAACGGATAAAAGCGTCGCCTGAGAGGAAGACAGATTTCAGGCATCTGCTCTATAGGAAAAGTGATTTATTATATTTTGCTGATGTGCCAGTATATTTATTGAAGAGAGAGGGTGAAAAAAAAACAAGACTCAAATCTTAGGGCACTGCCAATGCAGACTCTATCATAGAGTCTAAACATATTTATTACCTTAAATATTGTGGACTTGCAGTCTAAATAAGACTTGGAGTCTTATTTTTTTACCCTCTCTCTTCAATAAATATATTGTCACATCAATAAAATATCATAAATAAATGATAATAAATAGTCGTAGACTCTATGATAGAGTCTTGAATTGGGAGTGCCCTTATTTAGACTCCAAATTCACAATATTCGAGGTAATAAATAGGTTTAGATTCTATAATAAAGTCTGCATTGGGAGTGTCTTATTCTCTTCCTCCCATGAAACCAGTAAAAAGCTACTAGCTCTCATAGTCCTTTTTTTGCCATGCATATTTGATTCTCTGATGCAAAATATTGTTAGATTTTGTTAGATTCAATGTGGGCTTAGCCCTTATTTTATATTGTTTAGATCGAATAAAATTATAAGGCCTGTATTAAATATTATACATAATATTATTTAGTTCAATGCGAGATATTGACTCGACTTACATGTGCAGGCTATTTCTATCTACGTTGGAAAAAGTTGAGAAGAGACGAGGCGTGGCGTGGCATGACCAAGCCTGAGCTCGACACGAGCCGTGGCACGGCACATGAATTGGTTTTGCCACTCAAGCCAATTTTGAAGTTTATTTTGGAGTTTCTGTCCATAATGAGGAAAGTAATTAATGACGAATATCTTCCGCAGCATCTCCTCCGGCAAATTATGGGTGAAGTTACTGGAGTTTCTGCTGTGGAATTTCATAATGAAGAACCTCCCATGAATTATGGATAGGAGTTTCTTCCATAGCATCTTCTCTCGCCAATTATGGGCTGGAGTTACGGGAGTTTCTGCCCCGAAGTTTTTTAATGAGGAACTTCCCGTCGATTATGGGCATGAGTTTTTGCTCTAGAGTTTCTAATGATGAACCTCCCGCCAATTATGGGCATGAGTTTCTTTAATAACATCTCCTCCCGCCAATTATAGACTGGAGTTACAAGAGTTTCTGCACTGGAGTTTTGTAACGAGGAGCCTCTCGCCAATTATGGGCATGAGTTATAGGAGTTTCATAATAAGGAAAGTTACCGATATTTCTTTAGTAGCACTCCCCCCAATTACGGGCAAGAGTTTCTACCCTGGAGTTCCGTAATGAGGAAAGTTAAGGAAATTTCCTCCGTAGCATCTCCACCCGCCAATTATGGGCAGGAGTTTCTGCTTGTGATCATGGGAGTTTCTGTCTAGGAGTTTGGTAATGGGAGTCTAACGCAGACATGGTACGGCACATGAATCGATGTTGCCATCAAGCCAATTTTGGAATTTATTTTATAGTTTGAGCCTTTAATCAAGAGAGTAATGATGGAAGTTATGGGAGTTTCTTCCGCAACATCTTCTCCTACCAATTATGGGTTTGATTTATGTGAGTTTCTACCCCTGGAGTTTCGTAACGAGGAACCTCCCCGCCAATTATCGGTAGGAGTGTCTTCCACATCATCTCCTCCTGCCATATATGGGCAAGAGTTACGTGAGTTTCTGCCCCCGAAGTTTTGTAATGAAGAACCTCTCGCCACTTATGGGCATGAATTATGGGAGTTTCACAATTGAGAAAGTTATGGGAGTTTTTTTCGTAGGATCTCAACCTACCAGTTATGGACAAGAGTTTCTTCCCTATAGTTTCATAATTAGCAATGTTACGGGAGTTTCTTTCGTAGCATCTGCTCCCACCAATTATGGGCATGCGTTTTTGCTCGTGATGATGGGAATTTTTGCCCGGGAGTTTCATAATCAGAGCTTGACACGGATGTGGTGTAGCACATGAATCAATTTTTTTCACTCAAGCTAATTTTGGGCGTAATTGTGGGCAGAAGTTATGGAAGTTTCTACCCCTAATGAGGAAAGTAATGAGGGAAGTTATGAGAGTTTCTAGAGTTTATGCTTCTAATACAGAAAGTAATGAGGCAAGTATGGGTGTTTCTTCCATGGCATCTCCCACAATTATGGATAGGATCACAAGAGTTACGCGTGTTGCATAATGAGGAAAACTATGAAAGTTCTTTCCATAGCATCTCCTCCTACCAATTATGGGTGGAGTTTCTACCCAAGAGTTTCATAATGAAAAAGGTTATGGGAGTTTCTTCCGTAGCATCTGTTTCCGCCTTTGGGCAAGAGTTTGTGCTCGTAATGACAAGAGTTTTGCAATGTGAAAAGTTACGGGACTTTCTTCCATAGTGTCTCCTCCTGCTAATTATGAGTAGGACTTACGGGAGTTTCTACTCATGATGACGGGAGTTTCTGCCTCTAATGAAGAAAGTAATAAGGGAATTTACCGGAGTTTCATGAGTTTTTTTGCCTCTAATTAGACAAGTACAAAGAAAGTTATGGAATTTTATTCCATTCCGTATCCTCCATGTTTCTGAGTTATTGGAGTTTTTGCCCCTAGTGAGAAAGGTAACGAGGAAGTTGCGAGAGTTTTAAAAGAATTCCTACTCCTAATGAGGAAACTATTGATGAAAGTTCGAGTAGTTTCTTGCGTAGCATATCCTCCCGTAGTGTCTCCTCCACTTTTGGCTCTGACCTTCTACGACTGTCTCATTTGTCCATTCGTCTTCCTGGCGACGAGATAAAAGCAAGACTCGCTTCAACATTCAATTCTTTTACTCTCTCATAGAGTAAGGCATGTTCGCTTACATGACCATGTATACCCATTACATAGTGTGTAAATGCTACTCGGTAGTCTAACTTGTAGTTTAGGCCATAAATGGTAGGTTACATAGAAATCTCATGTAAAAGGTTTAAAACAATCGTACATGTCCTACATGTTCTACACCTTCAGTCATAAAACAGTTTTATTCAATGAGTTAAGCGAGCAACATGGTGTTTAGGCGATAGCGGTCTTCAGGCAAGACACTCTCGTGTTGCCTCTATTGTTTGCTCATCTATGGTGCTCTATTCGTTCTACAGAAACCAACACATATACAAATATTCTAACATGTATAGATGTGGACTAGTAGTCAACTAATACTCCAATCTCTTTTGTGAAAACCATTTGTTATGCTCCAACATGTGCATACTAGTAATTTACTCCTATGATCCATTCTCTCTAAATACCAAGTGTGCTTTGTTGTGCAATAAATTAAATAATGTGTGTTTCGAAAGATCATATATATCAAATTGCTTTGTCTGCTAGTGTCAAACTACTTTTTTGTAATCCGTGTAAAACCATGTACACTATGTACCCAGTCTAAACGCTACGCGAGACCTTGCCGACCGTGTACCATTTTCTATTTAGAAAAGCATTGAGTGTAAGTCATCCATGCTTCCACTGCAACCAAGCCTTCTCGTCCTGGTTCCCAGGAGCATAGGAATACAGAGAGCAGGCCTCCCAAACCGAGTTGTCCATGCGTTCATCTGCTCGGGTGAAGGATGACCATCAAGGTTTTGTGGAGCAACTACGTGAATGCTCGATCGTTCCACAACCTCATCTTCTTCACAACATTTTTGGCAATCGCAGGACATTAGCACGGTAACCTCTCTGCACTACATCGAGCTGGATGACTACTTCAATAGGCACTATGTTGACTTTTTCTCAAACTGAAAAACTAGTATACATTACTAGAATGATGGACTTCTCCTAGTATTTTTAATTAGTAGTAAAATACTAAAATTAGTCATGGCACATGTGAATTCGGACCGAAAGACATTTCGTAAGAAAAGTTTGTACTAAATATTATATAATTAAATACTAGGAGAATTTATAGGTTTTGGTAGTGATAGCACAGATGGTGCACGGATTGAGAGAGATGCTGCATTGATAGAAAATAAATTATTATTTTTCACTTTTCTATAGTCCAAGTGTCTAAGATTTAAGATAATTTTAGACAACACTAATGTACCACCAACTAGTTGGTAAACTTATAATTTTTTTATTTGTCTTTGTGTTATAACATATTAAATTTTTGTCTTTATCCTCCTATAAAAATAATTGTAATAGTTAAACTATCTTTGTGCCAACATATATAAGATTATGTGAGGTTTGTAGTTATGTTTAACATATTTATTATTTCTGGAATAAAAAAATTGCAAACTATGTCTACATAAATTGCAACGAACTAAAACTGCAATTTTAAATAAAACTAAAATTCAGGCACCTGAAATTTAGCAAATCCTTTTTTATATATATTTACTTTGACAGATACGCACGCTGCATTTCAAATTAGGACAAGTTTCGACTTTCTAAGGTAGATTTTTTTATATACACTTAGATATAGATTATATGTAAATAAATATATAGTAAAATCAACGTATAGTTAGAAACCTCAAAATGTTATAATTTTGAACGAAGGGAGAATAAGTTGTAGAGGCAAGGTTGGTGTTGTAGGCCGGCCGTTCTGCCTGCTTGCATGGTTGAAAAGTATATTAAGAGCATCTCCAAGGGCTTTTGTAAAATCTACTCTCTAAATCATCATTTAGAGAGTCATTTGAATAAAAATCGCTTTCTATATTTTTATATTCTCCAACAGTTTTTCAATATCTCATACAAAGTCTAGAGAGTCATTCTCGTCTTATATATTTAGCTAGCGATAAATCCGGAATAGAAGATGGCTATATTTAGACGACCATTTAGATAATCTGTTGGAGTGTATTTTTTTTACCAAAATCTCTATTTCTAGCATTTAGGAAAGATTTAGAGAGTCTCTAGGAGATGCTCTTGCTCCCAAATCAAAATGTATGAGAAAACAGTAATATATATATTGAAATCGAGATGGAATCTTCAACATTGAGAAGACTGAAATGGATTGTTTTCTTGACTAGTACTAGTATAATAATGAAGTAGTAATAATGCTATGCACTGAAGCACATGATGAATGAACACGCTGTCAGGATCGATCACATGTATTCCCTCCGTCCCATTTAGGTCCCGTTTAGATGGAACCCAAAAACCAAAAATTTTCAAGATTCCTTGTTATATCGAATTTTACGGCACATGCATAGAGTACTAAACGTAGACAAAAAAAAACTAATTACACAGTTGATCGAGAAATTGCGAGACGAAACTTTCGAACCTAATTAGTTCATAATTGGACATTTTTTACCAAATAACAACGAAAGTGCTACAGTAGCCAAAAGCCAAAAAATTTTAGATCTAAACGCGCCCTTAATTGTCGTTTTGAGTATTCGTATCACATGTTTGATTTGATTTATATAAAATATGTATAACATTTATATTTTTAAATAATTTTGTTAAAAAACTAGATTTAAAGATCTTTATAATGGTATTAATCATGTAGCATAACTATTAATATTATATTTAATTAAAATTATTTTTTAGAGAGCTAGAACCACAGTTATTTTAGGATGGAGGGAGTAAGACTAAGTCAGGATTGATGAAGAAAGAACAAAAGCTGGCTGCTTGGGTTAGGGAAGGAAAGCTAGGTGCAGCTTCCGTGCCGTACGTCGTGGACTCTGGGAGATGCACCTCTACACGTATCTACTTTTTGGGTTTTCTGTGGTCTGTTGTGCTGGAGCAAAGTCGAGTAGAGGTAGTCGAGAGGTATACCTCTCGCTCGTATACCATCCGCTTGTTTGTCTCAATCGCTCTTAAGAAATTATGTACGTCATCAATAAATTTTTTGGAGCGGCGATCTGCATTGTACATTCAATGGAGCCTCATCGTCTGTATCATATGACCCAAAACATAATTAAATTTGTTATTTTGGTCAAAAAAAATGATATTATAAAAATATCGAAAGGTCTGCATTAAAATAACATAAGATGAAACACCATCATGTGTCATTTCTGAGTCACACAAAGACAGTATGCTTATGAAAGCCTCGACATAACTTATGCTAAGACCACTAGCACTATACACAGAAAACCTAAAATGCACTTTAGTAGCATAATGATCTCTTGACCAATCCCAACTAAAACAGACAGATCATTATTCGTCTGTTCAACATCGACGAGCTCCTTGAGCTTGTTCGCTGCCTCATCAACTTTCGTAGCCTCCGCCACATGTTTAACATAATCTTCCTCCCAGTACCAACCGCGACATCCAGTGCCATTTCACTGAAAATAGAAATAAAAAATCAACACTTTAATCAAAATCATCAGGAAATATAGGTACAAATTAACCATAATCATCAAATGAGACAAAATATATCTCACATTGCGATCTGGACACTTATAGAAGATCCGACCGTTGTTGGGACCCGTCTTCCCCACTCGGTACTCTTTCACAGTCTTTTGCATATACTTGCCACAAGTAATGAGAGAGAGGCCCAACCTTAGTCGCTTTGGAACCCGATCAGAGGCCGAGTACCCTGAAACACTTGTCATCTACTCTCTCTATACTCATTTTACAAACTAGATATTATAAATTTCTCATATTCTAAACAAAAAAAATAAAACAACTAAAATTTACATTTCTCTAATATCATCAAATGTGTCATGTATACAACTAAAGTATTCTAGGTAGCTACCTTCTTCATCTAAATATATAATTATTTTGAGCTGAAGTGACATATATATAAATCAAGAACAATCCACAAAAAATTCATCATTTAATAATATCCTAAAAATCTATATTTCTCAAACTAAGCTAAACTAATCTTGAAATGTGGAACATATAATACCCTACAAATGAAAGGTGTATACTTAGAATACTAGTTTTAGTTGTCTTCTTCAAAATATTCAAAACAATGTCAAGTGAAGCTTAAAATGGCAAAAAAGAGAAAATCATAAAGAAAAATCACATATAGACCAAGAAACAATATATGTTGCGGCTAAAACATGAGAGGTTGAAGATAATAACCTTTCAACGAGTCGATGGAGGCGTAGAAGTGATCAAATGAAGCAATGACCGAAGAGGAGATGACGAAAAATGAAGAACAGAGCAAGAACAAGCAAGAACAAGCAAGAACAGAGAGGAAGAAATGGAGCTCTCGGGCTCGGGCAGGGGAGAAAGAGATATCAAATAGGGTGGGGGGAACTTTAGTCCCGGTCCATAGAACCAGACGTGACTAAAGGCTCAGAAATAGCCTCGGTTTGTACCTTAAACCGGGGCTAAAGGTTTAACCCCGGTTGGTAATACCACCTTTAGCCGCAGTTGGTAACACCAACCGGGACTAAAAGTCCCCCCTAACAATGTCTGACAACCGAGCCGTTGGGAGGAGACTTTTAGTCCCGATTGGTGTTACCAACCGGGACTAAAGGTACTTTTAGCCCCGGACGCAATTTTAGCTGGGACTAAAGCCGTTTTTGACAATCAGCCAAAGGCTGCTGACTCATGATATATTACGCGAAATATCTATTTGATCAAAGTTCACAAAAAGCGGTTGATCTATTGCAAGTTGATCCTACCTTTAACATGAAGAGTAGTTCCTTGATCCAGTGGCGGAGCCACAGGGTGTGCCAGGTATGCCCCGGCATACCCTGCAATTCCGGCGACCAAGCAGTATATATACCGTATTTATCAAAAAAAAAAAAGAAAAACACTTACCTGCTGCATACGTACCTGAGAGCCAAGTCTGGACTACTAGCGAGCTGCGAGCGTGAGGCCCATGCGGCCTGAAGCCTGATCCTGGCTCGCGAGGGAGAGTGAGGCCCATACAGAGACAGGATACGAGTACAGATCGAATACGAGGCCCATACAGAGACAGGATACGAGTACAGATCGAATACACAACAACGCCGCCAATGCCAATACGGAATTTACGGATCGAGGCAGCAGACAGAGACAGGCATCGCTGTAGCCCGCAGCTGTCCTCCACAAGTCGACGATTCATTAGATCAATAGATCGTCGGACGTCGGTGATCAGCCGATCAGGCTCAGGCCATCAGGCGTCCTGCGTTCTCGTCGTCGCCTCGTCGGACGTTGGCCTTGGACTAGTCATCTATCATCCTCGTCAGTTCATCAGGTTATTAGATCAAATCTTTATTGTTTGTATTTTAAAAAAATCATGTGTACTTTAATTATTTGGTATTTTGTTCTTGTAATATTTATGTAGTTATGAAGAGAGACGGGGACATTGCGTCTCTTTTTCAGAAGCATGAAGCAAAGAAGAAGACAATTGTTGATACTTCTAATCGTTTCCCTAATCTAATTGAACCTGTGGTTGAAGAGCATGCTGATGAGAGATTAGTTGAGCAAATTGTGAATCCTATGCCAGCACCATTGCCACCACCACAACCGTCTTCACTGCCATCAGTTTATGACATCAATAGTCTTCCACATGATCCAGGTGAAAGACGTCCTATTCTAAGTTATAATGTTAATGATCAAGATGCAATTCGAAGAGCATATATTATTAATGGTCCATTCAAACCTTTTGCACATGATTTTCCGAGAAAAAAGATTTCAGGCAAAGATCGGGGATTCAATTATTGTTGGATGTACAATCATGATTGGCTTGAGTATAGTATTAAGAAGGATGTTGTGTTTTGCTTTATATGCTACTTGTTTAAGAAGGGTATTGGGTCAGATACATTTACTGTTGATGGTTGGAAGAATTGGAATATAGGAGAGAAATCACTTCTTAAACATATGGGTTCTAAGGCACATGCTGCAGCTCAGGAGAGATACATTGGATTTAAAAATCCCAAGGTAGGAATTGATTATAATATTGAGAAGTGGAGTGATGAGGATCTTCGTCTTTATAAGAAAAGGTTGACTTATTCACTTAGGTGTATCAAGTTTCTTTTGCATCAAGGGTTGGCATTTCGTGGACATGATGAAAGTGAAGAATCTAGCAACAGAGGAAACTTCATTGAACTTCTGAAATTTCTTGCTGGAAATAGTGAAGAAGTGAATAAGTATGTTTTGAACAATGCTCCAGCTAACTGTACCTTAACTAGCCCGGATATTCAGAAGCAAATTATTCATTGTTGTGCCATAGAAACTAGAAAGAAAATAATTGAAGAACTTGGTGATGAGCCCTATACAATTTTAGCTGATGAGTCTAGTGATATATCACATAAAGAACAACTAGCTCTTTGTTTGCGTTATGTTGATAAATTAGGAAGGCCATGTGAGCATTTTATTGGAGTTGTTCATGTAGATGATACTACCTCTTTATCACTTAAGAATGCAATTGAAGCTTTACTTGTTAGTCATGGCTTAAGTATAACTCAAATTCGTGGTCAAGGATATGATGGGGCTAGCAACATGAAAGGGGATATTAAAGGGTTGAAAACACTGATCATGCAAGAATCACCTTCTGCTTATTATATTCATTGTTTTGCTTATCAACTCCAATTGGTTCTTGTTGCTGTTGCCAAGGGAAATACTGATTGCAAGAGTTTTTTTTATCAAATATCTATCTTGTTGAATATTGTTGGAGTTTCTTGTAAGCGTCATGACATGCTTAGAAGTGCTAGGCTTGAGAATGTCAAAAAAGCACTTGATTGTGGTGAAATTGAATCTGGAACTGGATTACATCAAGAGATGAGTTTGCCTAGGCCTGGAGATACTCAATGGGGATCTCATTACAAAACAGTATGCAGCATCATTACTATGTACGAATCAATCCATGATGTATTGGTTGAGCTTGGGGATGATCCTTCATATAAGGATGATTGGACCAAAATACATTTTGTGACTGGAGCATTTGAGACCTTTGAGTTTATTTTCTTTGCACACTTGATGTATATTATTCTTGGATATACAAATGAGTTATCGGAGTGTTTGCAAAGAGGGGATCAAGATATTCTTAATGTCATATCACTTGTTAATGTGGCAAAGAAAAGAATGCAAGAATTAAGGTCTGATGGTTGGATTAATTTTCTTGAGAAGGTCACTTCATTTTGCAATAAACATGGTGTTGATGTTTCTGCTATGGATGGTGATTATGTTCCTTATGGAAAATCAGCAAGGAAAGCTCGTGCCCGGAAGCAAACCAATGATGACCACTTCAGAAGAGAAGTATATATTGGCGTCATTGATCAAATAAGTCAAGAACTTGATAATCGGTTTGACGAGATTAATATGGAGTTGTTGTCTTGTATGTCAGTCTTTAGTCCTTCTAATTCATTTGCTTCTTTTGATGCACAGAAGCTATGTAGACTAGCTGAGTTCTACCCAAAGGAATTCTCAAATAATAATTTGCTCAAACTTGAATTACAACTACATAATTATATTGATGACATGAGACAAGATGACAGCTTCAAAGGTCTAGATAATATTGTTGATCTCTCAGTTAAGCTTGTTGAAACAAAGAGACACAAAGTGTATGATATGGTTTATGAGCTCCTCCAATTGGTATTGCTTCTACCCGTGGCTACAGCAAATGTTGAAAGGGTATTTTCTGCAATGGTTTTAGTGAAAACAAGGTTAAGAAATAAGATGACGGATAGTCTTTTGGATGATTGTCTAGTCACTTTTATTGAGCAGGATATATTCTTTGACATAGATGAAGATGCTATAATCGAGACATTTATGTCCCTTCGGAAGCGTCGAATAAAATAGTCATAAAAATAACATTGTAAGTCTTAATTCTTTTTATGTATATATTTTAATCATCGATATGGCTTTTGAACTATTATGTTACTTAGTGCATATATACCGAATTATGTTATCAATTTTACACTTATTACTGAATTAATTAAATAGATTTATCAAATTGTACATGAAATTTTTTCTCCGGGCATACCCTTAGGCAAAATCCTAGATTCGCCACTGCCTTGATCCAACTAAGCAGCTCACTTCTTGGACGTGCAATTAACACTTGCTTCATCACGTACCTTCCATGGCTTGTTTGGTTGGTGACAGCCGTCTACGTTGGTCCATTAATACTACCAACTTGCTATGCCATGCTACTGTTCATGTACAGAGACGTGAAAAGGATATGGGAAAAACATGTGTTCATACGCGCTTTTGGATAAGACTGAAACTATTTTGACGTGGATATATTATGCTCGGTGTCAACGAATATATTTTCAGCATGGATGAGAAAAATGCAGTTTGAACGGAACTGTGCATGGATCATGGATGGACGCAAAGATAGATGAAGGTATTGATATGGCTGATCTTTTCTTTCTGAACTTGTCCGTGTGACCAAAATTAATGGTGATAGCCTAATAACAAGTTGATGCAGAGAAAATGCGGTCGAAAGTTGTGATACTATTGTTCATGATGGAGGGCAAGCAACCTAGCTAGATATCACGCCCTGCAGAGGGCCGGGGAACCGGGGTGTATAGGCCAAGTATAAATTGCTGGAATTATATATAGCTAATTATCTTATTTTGCAGCTATTTTAAACTTCTCTATCAACTGACAGTTTTAATGCTGCAATTCTGAAAACAGGGCATCTTCAAAAGCATGGCACTCAACGAGTCATCCAATTCTGCAGAAATACCGCTGACGAATCATCAGTACCAAAAAGAACCTTCCTTCCTTTCCTTGTAATCTCTATCATCCATATATATGTCCCCACAAGCAAAAGCAGTTTATTTATATTTTTTATTGACAGGAAAATACAAAAGAAAAACTGATAAGAACCCAAGTCACCTTCACTTCAACAATGCACACACATGTGCATACATGCATGCATTCATCCAATTATTTGACCCAAACGGCATATTCTTCATACATATCACACACACATGGACTGTCCATGGCCGATAAAGAACAAAACTGAGTGATAGCAAGGCGATTGGGTGACCTCAAAATCGTTGCCTGTTCCAGTGAAACGTCAGTTGCGAGCTCACATCATCTTTTATCACCTTTGTTCAGATACTTGCTCTTGCGTGCACCAGTGTTAGGCGTAGTGGTGTGGTTCACAGACCTTTGCTCTTTGCACAGCTGGACCAAAAGTTTGTTAGCTAGCCAATAGTAACTAGCTAGCTTTGGCCACTTTATTCCACCACAAAATGCACAATATATAATAAGGGAATAAAGGTCAGTGATCATACAAACGTCTCATATCAAATTAGATACATAAGAATCCTCTTTATTCCTGGACACCCCAAAAGAACCACTGTATGTACAAGAGCGATCGATGATATGCCTATTATATAAAACTTTCTAGCATCAGTTTTCTGTACACAGGGAGGCCAGGGCTCAAATCAAGGTAGGGACCAGGCTGCTGGTCAAACATTGGATTTGACGGTGAGAACTAAGGAGATTATATATGGATCGCCATCACCGTTTTGGGGACAAAATTTTTAAAATTTCTTAGCATGCACCCTAATTTTTTTGACAGGGACAGGAAAAAAGTTGTATTGAACATGGACTGAAAGACACACACAAGCGCATACAAGAAAACTTGGAGGGTGGGCAGTGCGGTGTGCTCCATCATCTTGCAAACGTTTGTCACTCAAATCAGGACCAAAATCAGTTAGGCAGACCAAAAGAGCATCGAAACCCAAACGGCATATATATAGTGATAACAACAGGGAAACAACTACTGGTACTTTACTAACTACTAGTGGATGACCAATGCTCTGTACTGCCAGTTAAGCTTAGACATACCCTTGTCTTGGGTCTCTTTATATCTTTGGTGCTTTGATCTAGAGTTTAGCTTCAGATCTAATCTTACTCCTTTTGCAGTCTCCAGCTCTTGGGAGGCTTGGTGTGCTTGTGGTTTGGTACCCTCACATTGCTTGGAACCTGGACAGAGCATATGCATGGGAGAACATGTTCTTTTCTTTGTTCTCTCATATCTTTGTGTCTTTTTCGAGGGAGATTCTAATCTTCTATGTGCATGCCACTGTTCCTTTTTTTCGAATAAGGGGGCTTCCCATTTCCATTTCATCAAAACGGAAATACATCAGAGTTTAAGAGAGTAACAGAGTGCACTTAGAGCAACAAGACATGACAGTAGCAGATGCATCTAGGAAAAGAAAACGACAACGACCAACACATGGCCACAGACAGAACACGGACGACAGTAGCTCCACTCCCAAGCACGACCGACAGTCCAGAGATAACTAAGGGTCTGCATCGTGTTCCTGATCATCCTCCGCTTCAGGATCTGGGAGCAGCTTCTCTGGATCAGCTTCACGGCGCCTCTTGGCCAGGATCTTGACAGCGATCTTCATCATTGTATCAACTCCCCTGATCAGCATCTCCTTGTCGCCTTCTTTTTGAAGCCCTGCCCAAAACTTCATGAGTGCACAAGCGTGGCAGATTATTTCAATCGGGCTATCACACTTTTTCTTTTCGAAACAGATTATGTTTCTCGTTTTCCAGATCGACCAGCAAATTGCTGCAATCCCAACAGCATAAAACTGCTTTCCATTAGAGATCCATCTCTCACACCAAACCCAACTTTGATCAAAGGATGTAGGAATGTTATGAGCTTCAAGGCATGTGGCAAAAGTAGCCCACACAACTTTGGCAACACAGCATGTAAAAAACAGATGCGACACATTTTCATCCATATGACAAAAATAGCAGGATGGATCACCCTTCCAGTGTCTTCTGAGCAGATTATCCTTAGTCAAAATGGCATTGTTTGCTATGAGCCAAAGAAAAATTTTGATTTTGGGTGGAATTTTCCCCTTCCAGATGTGTTTAAAATTAGACCCACCATCATTCAGAGTCAAAGCCTCATAAGTTGTCTTGACAGAGAATTTTCCTTTCTTGTCAAGCTTCCAAATGGTATTGTCTTGGTCTGAGGACAACTGAGTTTTGAAAATATCTTCGGTTATATTCAACCATGTAGCATTAAGCTCATTAGTTAACCATCTACTAAAGGTAACCTCCCTAGATCTGTTAACAAACTGGGACAACCAAAATATTTTGCTGTTCACACAGTTTGAATAACTCAGGGTAAAGAGTCTCAAGAGGAGCATTATAGATCCAGGCATCTTTCCATACCATAGTTGTTTTTCCATTGTTGACAAGAATTTTCCTGCCTTGCATGTAAATGTGTTTGATTTTAAGGAGATCAGCCCAAATAGGAGAATCAGTTTGCCTGTGTTTCACAGTGCAAATTGAATCATTCTTCAGATACTTATACTGAATAATGCTTTGCCATAATCCAGTTTCTTTCTCTAGCTTCCACCACCATTTACATAACAAACTTAAGTTCATCTTACTTATGTCTTTAATCCCCAATCCTCCTTTTTTCTTACTCTTACATATTTTTGTCCATCTTACCAGATGGTACTTCCTTTTAGCATGCCCACCTTGCCAAAAGAAAGTTCTCCTGATTTTATCAGGGTCCTTGATCACAGATTTAGGGAGGAGGTAGAGTGACATATGATATGTCGGTGCACTATTGAGGCTAGCCGAGATCAAAGTGGATCTCCCGGCTATGGACAAAGAAGAGCCTTTCCAGATATCTAGTCTCTTATAGATTTTTTCTAGCAAAGGGAGCCAATCCACCACATGTAGCCTACTAGGGCTAACTGGTACACCTAAGTATTTTATAGGAAAACAACCAATCTGGCAATTGAATATTTCAGCATAAGCCATTGCTAAGTCATCTGAATCATTGATCATAACAATCTCACTCTTGTTAAAGTTAATTTTTAACCCAGCCATCATCTCGTAGAGGTAGAGAAGAAGTTTCAGATTCCTTGCTGCCATCAGGTCATGCTTCATACAAATTATAGTGTCATCAGCATACTGCAAGATGACAACCCCGTGGGGGATAATGTATGGGATAAGGCCAGTGATCAAACCCCTTTCCTGAGCCTGTGAATCATTCTAGTCAAGCAATCAGCTACAAAGTTAAACAGTATAGGGGAAAGTGGGTCACCTAGCCTAACACCCTTATAACTCTTAATGTATGGACCAATCAGGCCATTGAGTTTGACACTGACTGTCCCTCCCTCTACCACTTGTTTAATCCAGTCACACCAGATGTTACTGAAACCTCTAGCTTTGAGGCAAGTAAGCAGTAAGTTCCAATTCACCTTATCATAGGCCTTTTCGAAATCCAATTTCAGAATTACCCCCGTATCTTTTCTGAGTTCGGATTCGTGGAGAATTTCATGAAGAATAAGGATCCCAGACATGATATTTCTCCCTTTCATGAAGGCTGTTTGGGCCTGATGAATTAGCTTATCAGGAAAAGGTTCCAGTCTTATAGTGAGGGTTTTGGTTACAAGTTTATACAAGCAGTTCAAGAGACAAATAGGTCTGTATTGCTGAATTCTAGCAGCATCAGATATTTTGGGAAGTAAAGTGATGATGCCATAATTGATTCTACTAATATCCACATCCCCTCGATGAAAGTCACAGAAGAGCTGAACAATATCATGCTTGATAATTTGCCAGCATGCCTGATAAAATTCAATAGGAATACTGTCTGGGCCAGCAGCTTTGTTCTTTTCCATTTGGGATAAGGCAAACCAGATCTCTGATTCAGTGAATGGTCTGCAAAGCTGAACATTGTCTGTTTCAGACAAAATGTTCAAGCCTTCCCAGATATTCTCATTCATTTGAACATTGAAAGCAGGGGCTGGGCCAAACAACTCTTTATAATATTCAGTAGCATGAGCGAGAAGATTCTCATCACCCTCAATCACAGATCCATCTTTTTCTAGATTTAGGATAGTATTTTTTCTTTTCCTGCCACTAGCCATTCTGTGGAAGTAATTTGTATTTTGATCTCCTTTGAGCAGCCATGATTCATGGGATCTGCTATTCCAATACAATTCCTCTTGTTCCAATAATCTCATGTTATCACAGAAGATCCAAGCTTTCCTTAGCCATTGTTCAGAGGTCATGGAACTATTTTCTTCAAGATCTTCTAGTAAAGTAAGCTCTTCTTGATTATTTTTTCTTAACTTTCTGAACTCTCCTTGGATATTTAGTCCCCAACCCTTGAAGTATTGTTTTATCAACTTCAACTTCTGTTGAATCTTGTCAATGACTGTTTTAGCATTGCAGGGTTTAGTCCAGATTCTTTTGACATGAACAAAGAAATCAGGATTAGTTAACCAGCTGTTTTCAAATCTAAACTGGATAGTCTTGGCAGGTTTTATAACATCAGTCAATAGGATAAGAGGATTGTGGTCTGACACCTCTCGGGGTAATTTTTTCACCATAGCAAGGGGGAAAAGATCCTCCCATTCTTTAGTCACTAGCAGTCTATCCAACTTTTCCAAAACTGGGAATTCCTGATTGTTAGACCAGGTAAAACGACCACCAGACATTACAATCTCCCTTAATTCATGAAGGTGGATCAGGGTATTGAACATGTCAGTGTATCTATGAACCCCCCCAATTTTTGTTTCTCTCATTAGCATATCTAATGATGTTAAAATCACCCCCAATCAGAATAGGATCCTTATTAGAAGAACAAAAAAGGG
The DNA here is from genome assembly GCA_022036555.1 of Microstegium vimineum. NCBI lineage: Eukaryota > Viridiplantae > Streptophyta > Magnoliopsida > Poales > Poaceae > Microstegium > Microstegium vimineum. Next base: position 16,029,617 of record CM039128.1, on the reverse strand, counting down.
ATAATTCAGCTAAGAAGTTCAATTTCTTCTCCTCTTGAGCAGCACCATAGACTACTAAGAGGTTCCATTTCACTTTGTTCACTTTATCCCACAAGTTCACCTGAAGCATGAAGTCCCCTTGCTTAAAAGATCCAACATCATAGAATTCTTTGCTAATACCCACTAGGATGCCTCCAGATTTACCTTTGGAGGGATTCCACAACCAAAGGTAATTCTGATAAACATCAAATTTTCTCAACAGAGAATCTTCACAGTCTTCAACCATAGTCTCTTGTAGGCCAATAAAATGAAGATTATATTGATAGATTAGAGATTTTAAGAATGTAGCCACCCAGTTTTTTTGAGGCCTCTACAGTTCCATATAAGACCTTGTAATGTCATTTTAAACCTCTTTTTGTATTTTTTCTAGGAATAAGTAGAAAGGAATTTCTACTTTTTCCTAAGGCCTGATCAGGATTTTCCTGTATCACTTTGTCCTTTTGAGGACAAGGAGAAATTTTGAGTTTCCTCCTTTTCTCTTCACCCGCCGCCGCTTCCTCTCCCTCACTCGCCGCCGTGACTCTTCCTCTCCCCGACGCCTCCTCTCCTGCACCCACGCCACCCACTCGTGACTCTCCCTTTCCCCGACGTCGTTCCCTCTCCCCGACACTCGCCTCGCACGCGGATGGCGTGGCTGCGCGACGCATGCTGACCACATGGTGAACCCGGCGGCGCAGTGCACTCGGACCACGCGGCGAACTCGATGGCACAGTGGACGCAGCTAGGATTTCCCAGCCGCCGCCGTGCTGGTTCCTACCTGGATCACCATCTTCCCTGGTGAGCAGGCTCAGCCCCCACGAGAGCTGACCTCCGCGGTGACAGGTGAGTTGCCCCCTACTCACTTCCTTAGATGTGGGGATTTTGATTTCTAGGGTTCTGATTATGGGTAGAACAGGGGTCTTCCTATGGTTCTCCATCTCTCTGCAGATCTGTGCTATATTCCCCTCTCTGGATGCAAACCTAGCAACCAAGATCCGTGCCACATCCCCTATCTGGACGCAAACGTAGCAGCCATAGCAGCCAAGGTGAGAGAGGTCGGGAAAACAAGTAAATTTTGCTTATTTTTTGTCTTCCTATGACGCAGAGGTCCTGATTTGACTGTTAATTTCCAGTTTCGATGCAGGTTGTATAATTTCAAGATCTGCTGACTTCTTTTCTATTCACTCACTGATGTGTTCATAAATGGTTTTGATTTTGTTATGTGAAGAATCATGGCCCTATTGGTTTCGATGATTAACGACAATTAGAGATTATTATGGCTAATGTGTGTTTTGCAGAGGCTATGCTTAGCTTAGCCATAGTGATCAACATGAATGGGCATCAATGGTTATCACTTAGCACCCAAGATGGATATCGTTTCGGATTTCAAAGAGACATGATGAAGACCCTAGAATGATAGGCTAAGTGCCATAAGGTGATGAAGGACACTTAGAAATAGATAGAGCTTCTATTTGATCTTTGGCCGTATTATAAAGAGGGGTTGAGATTAGTAGTGTGACTTAGGAAAACTTCATGACTTAGGTGTGGTGCACACTTGACTTCCTTAGCTCTAAGCAAGCCTATGGTGACCGTAAGATAGCGAAGAACAACTTCCGAATTCATCGCGTCGAAAACCAGAGTTGAGAAAGAAGTAGACTGGGCGTCGGACGGTGAGTCCGAAGGCGCCGGACGTTGTCCATCACGACGGAATATGGCGTCGGACGCTGACGCCAACATGACGTCGCGTCCGTCGGTTGCCCAGTGCGAGCCCTTGTGTTTCAGAGGGCGTCGGACGCTGCGGTAGCGTCCGTCGGCCTTCCAGTGGGCATGTTTTCAGCCAGTCTCGGCTAGGGGCGTCGGACGCTGGAGCCTCAGCGTCCGTCGGGTTGCGACGGAGCGTCCGTCGCCTAGGCGTTGGAGTGTCCGTCGCCAACTTAAAAGTTGTGTCTTTTTCAGCCCGAGGCAGTTTTGTGAGAGGGCTATTTATAGCCCACCCCTTGTCTTCACACCTTGCCTTTGCTCATTTCAGTTGCTGAGTTGCTTGAGAAGGTTGGGAAGAGAGCAAGAGCCCTAGAGAGAGAGAGTGTGATTCGTGAATCCATCCATCCTCTCCTCTTGTTCTTCCAAGAGTTCAAGTGTGCATCCTCTAGTTGTGAAGTTTGAGTGAGTCAAGCGAAGATCGAGGCTTGTTACTCTTGGTGATCGACATCACCTAGATGGTCCGGTGGTGCTTGGGAGGAAGGTGATCGCCGGAAGATTGTCGGCGGCCCTTCTCCATCGACTTGTGATCGGTTGTGGGCAATTCACCGAGCTGGAGTGGCGAAGAACCAGCCCGTAGAGAGCACTCTACCCTTGCACGGGTAGAGGGGGAGCAATACCCTTGCGCGGGTGCTCCAACGAGGACTAGCGGGGAGTATTGACTCCTCGATACCTCGGCAAAACGTCATCGTGTCAAGATTTCTATCCCTAGCTCTTTCATACCGCATTACTTTCTGCATCGTTTTTACCTTCATTGACTTGCTACTGCTTTCATAGTGATTGACACTTGATCGTTAGGCACACTAATCGGTAGGCATGGGGTGATTGACACTTGATAGGATTTCATATTTGTTTTAGAAATTTGAAATAAGCCCAATTCACTCCCCCCTCTTGGGCATCTTGATCGTTTCAATTGGTATCGGAGCAAGGTTTGCTCTAAATTAGGCTTTATCGCCTAGAGCAAGATGTCCCATGGGGATGGACCGCCACCCATGTTTGATGGGGATGATTTTCCACATTGGAAAGTGCGGATGGAGGCCTACCTTGAGGCCGTGGATCTCAGTGTGCACAAAGCCGCTACCATAGGTGGCACCGTGTTTGCCGAGGATCCCTTCTTTGAGAAGAACAATGCCAAGGCAAAGAACATTCTTTTCCGTGGCATTGGCAAGGATGTGTTTAACCGTGTCCAGAATTGCAAAACCGCTAACAATGTTTGGACAAACATTTGTGCGCTACACGAAGGGACCAAGTGTGAGCGTGAGGAACGCTACCATTTGGTCATGGCTAAGTTGAACTCCTTTGCTATGCTTTCTAATGAGAATGTTAATGAGATGTATTCACGTCTTAATATTCTTGTAGAGGAGTTGAATGGACTTGGGCTCAACCAAATGACGTTAGCCGATGTGGTGCGCAAGATACTTTGTGTCTTTCCAATTGAAAAGTATAGCCACATCGTCATGGTTCTTCACCAAGGCGATGTCTCCGCCGCTACACCAACACAAGTCTTGGGCAAGATCAATGCTCATGAGATGTACATGAAGATTGGTGATGGTGGCTCTTCATCCTCCTCCAAGAAGAAAGAAAAAGAGAACGAGGAGAAGAAGGACTTGGCTCTCAAGGCATCCTCTTCGGAGAAGTGCAAGATGCAATTTGTGTATGAGAGTGCAAGTGATGATGAAGATGATGACAACATCGCCCTCATGGTGAAGAAGACCACCAAGATGTTGAAGAGGCTAAACAAGAATGGAGTCAAGTTTGACTCAAAGAAGAATAAGTTCTTCACAAGCTCTTCAAGGAAGCCCCTCTCCAAGATGGATTGCTACAATTGTGGCAAACTTGGACACTTGGCTCATGCTTGCCCCGAAGAGAAGAAAGAAAAGTACAAGAACAAGAAATTCAACAATAAGTTCAAGTACAACAAGGGCAACAAAGATGAGTCAAGTGATGAGGAGAATAAAGATGACAAACCATTCAAGAAGAAGAAAAACTTCAACTTCCACAAGAAGAAGAAGGATGGCAAGGCCTACATTGTTGGTGATTGGCTCACCGACATTGAATACATAAGTGACTCATCCGATGATGAGAGTGAAGATGAGAAGGTGGCCGCTTTGGTGATTGGGTCTTCTACTCCACCGCCACCTTCTCCATCATCTCTGGGCTCATCCTTTACACACCTATGCCTCCTGGCTAAAGGTGACAAGAAGGTACAAAAGGTAGAAGAGGATGATGAGGCTAGCTCTAGTGATGATATTGATGATGAGTTTGAGCCACCTTCCTATGATGAGCTAATTGAAATTTGCAACAAATACACCAAGCTCATTAGGAAGTATAAAACTAATAGTGAATCACTAGAGAAAGCAAATGGAAACTTGCATGATAAACTTGATGACTTGTCTAGTGATGATTTTAAGCTTGAGAATAAATCTCTCACATCTAGCACTAGGGAGCTCAAAGCCTCACTCAAGCAAGCTAATGAGAAACATGATAAGCTTGAGAGGTCAACACAAGAGCTCCATACAAGGTACAACTTGCTAAAAGATAACTACAACCAAGTGAGAAATGAACATGGCACTCTTGTGGTAGCTAATGAATTGCTTACAAATGATCTTGCTACACATGTTGCTATTAACCCGGTTATTAAGTGTGATATATGTACTTCTTGTGAGGACTTGCTTGATGAAGTTGCTAGTGAGCAAAATGATAAGTGCAAGGGCAAGAAGGTAGTTGAAGCCGATAAGTATGAAGACTATGTGAAGATGAGACAAGAGAACTCCAAGCTCAAGGAAAAGCTAATCACTCTCAAGGCTAACAAGCCATTCACTATCAATTCGGCCAAGCAAGATGATAAGGATGCAATCACCTTGATCAACTCCCTCAAAGAAGAAAATGCAAAGCTCAAGGTTGAGAAGATCAAGCTTGCAAATGGAATGGAGAAGTTCACCAAGGGCCACAACCTCCAAAGTGAGCTCTTGATGAACACTATCATGAAGACCAACAAGACCGGTATTGGGTTCAAGGATAACCAACTCATGAAGGCCAAGGTCAAGATTGAAGCAAAGAACTACTACAAGAACAAGGCCATGAGCAACAACTATGACAAGCCAAAGCCCAAGCCCAAGAAGTGCTTTGGATGTGGACAAGTTGGTCACTTTGAGTTTCAATTCAAGACTCCACCTCCCAAGACCTTGCCCAAGCACACAAGGCCATTTTCTCATGATGCACACTTCATCATCAACAAGGACTCCAAGGGTAGACCCCTAGTTGTGTTTCTCGGTCCTAAGATGAAGAACAATCCCAAAGTGCTATAGGTTTCTAAGGAGTTGGTGGATAAGGCTATGGGACCTCGCCAAGTGTGGATTCCCAAACAACAAGCTTAACTCCAAGTTGCTTATGTGTAGGTGAACTACAAGACCGGTGGAAGTCATTGGGTGATTGATAGTGGGTGCACTCAACATATGACTGGTGACTCTCGGATGTTCACCACACTTGAGAAATATTGTGAAGGGCAAGACAAGATTACATTTGGGGACAATTCAAAAGGCAAAGTGCAAGGCCTAGGCAAAGTGGCAATCTCTAATGATCAATCAATATCCAATGTCTTGCTAGTGCAATCTCTAAGCTTCAACTTGCTATCGGGTGGTCAACTATGTGATATCGGGTTCCAATGTCTCTTCACTCCAAAGGAGGTAGTTGTGACCAAGATTAAAGATTCATCATTGATATTCAAAGGGTTTCGGCACAACAATCTCTACTTAGTGGACTTCACCTCAAATGAAGCTAGTTTGCAGACATGTCTATTCTCCAAGAGCTTTTTGGGTTGGCTATGGCATAGAAGATTAGCTCATGTGGGAATGTGAACCTTGAAGAAACTTGTCAAGAAGGAAATGGTTAGAGGTGTGAAGGATGTGGTGTTTGAGAAGGACAAGTTGTGTAGTGCATGTCAAGCCAGCAAGCAAGTGGCCAACACCCATCCCACCAAAGCTTTCATGTCAACCTCAAGAGTCCTAGAGCTACTCCACATGGATTTATTTGGACCTACCACCTATGCTAGCCTTGGAGGAAATCTCTTTTGCTTGGTGGTAGTTGATGACTACTCTAGGTACACTTGGGTGTGTCTTTCTTCAAGACAAGGGAGCGACTCAATCTATATTCAAGAAGTTTGCAACTAGAGCCCAACATGAGTTTGATGTGAAGATCAAGAAGATAAGAAGTGACAATGGCACCGAGTTTGTGAACACCAAGATTGAAGATTATTGTGATGAAGATGGGATCAAGCATGAGGTGTCCGCCACCTATACCCCACAACAAAATGGTGTAGTAGAGAGGAAGAACCGGACACTTATCACACTTCCAAGATCAATGCTTGATGAATACAACACCCCCGAGAAGTTTTGGGCTGAAGCAATCAACACCGTATGCTATGCGGCCAACCGGCTCTTTGTCCAAAGGCTTCTCAAGAAGACCCCTATGAGCTTGTGAATGGGAAGAAACCAGATATATCCTTCTTCCGAGTGTTTGGATGCAAAGTGTACATCTACAAGAAGCGTCAACACTTGGGCAAGTTCCAAATGCGATGTGACATTGGTTTCTTACTTGGCTATTCACTTAAATCCAAGGCATATCGAGTATTTAACAAACTCTCCAGACTAGTTGAAGAAACATATGTGTCGGTGTTATGACCCAGGGGGTCAGGACCACCGGCTAGTAAATTTGTATATTGCATGCTCCCTCTCCCAGATGTGATGCAAGAAGAACACAAGATTTATCCTGGTTCGGGCACATAAGGCCCTACGTCCAGCGGGGAGGATGGATTGTATTATCTTGCACCGAAGTTCTCGTACGGGGGGGGGGGGGGTACAAGCAGGTTTACACGGGGGTGCTCAGGATGAGCTGAGGCCTAGGGCTAGCAGGACTATCCTAGGTGGTCGGTTGATTGCTTGAAAGGTCGATCAAGCAATCGGGTGTGTGGTGTATGCGGGTCAGAGCTGATGTCCGATACGAATGCGCCTTCGTATTCACATTCGCTTGTGCATCTATCCTTTTCTCCTCTATCCTAGCGTCCCCTTTTATAGACCAAGGGGAGGCCTGAGAGTACAGAGTCCTAAACTATAGCGGCATGGGAGGTGTGTCCGTGGCGCCATGCTGGCGAAGGGACGTTGATCACTGTAGCGGCGTGGCCTTCCCGTCCTTCTGGTGCTCTAGGGCATGGTGATGGCAGACTGGATGCTGCCGAATGTCATGGCGCAGTGCGGTCGGCCTTCTGTGGACGGGTACGAGTCCCACAGTTGACGTGGGACGGATTGGATGGGAGCCATGCCGGAGTGGTTGGGGACGGTGGTCAAGCCCCCCGGTCGAGGCCAGCGTGACCTTGTCGTATCCCTCAAGATACGGTCGAGGGCTGCCCCGTTCATGGCTCGAGGGGGTGCCTCTAGATTTCGTACCTGCAACGTGGCTACAGCGGCCGCACGGTCAACGGAGGTCCAGGGCATGGGCGGTGAGTTGATGGATTTGACTGCGGTAGTGGGCGCCCAAGGCGTTAGGCGAGGGCAGGTAGGCGCGTTGGATCCCCTTTAACCCATACCGGGAGCAGGTGAGCTGGCCGAGCCTCCTGCGCGCAGGTCGTTCGATCGACCCCCTGTCCGTCATTCGAGGTCGAGGCGGAGGCAGAGGGGTCGTTTGTTCGACCCCTGTCCGTCAATCGGGGTCGAGGCGTTGAGGTTGAGGGATATTCGATCGACCCCTCTTCCGTCATTCGGGGGTTTAAGGCGGAGGCGGAGGGGTCGTTCGTTCGACCCTTGTTCGTCCGTCGAGGTAGAGACGGAGGGGGAGCCCTCCTACTGTTTTTCTAGTAATGGGCCGACCCATGACCGGTCCCTGTTGCCGGTGAAGGAAACCTTTGCGTGATGGGCCTTCCTTCATTGACTCGGACGGTTGATTGGATCCTGCCTTAAAAACGGTTGCTATGTTGACCTTTAGATTATCACGCGTTTAGGGTACCCCTTACCTTTGTACCCGACAGTAGCCCCTGAGCCTCTATGCGGATAAGGAAAATCCGCATAGAGGTTTTTGCTGATGATCTGCAGGATTAGTACGAGGTCTGATTCTCCGCGGGGTGCGAGCGCACCCCACGGGGGTAGCCCCCGAGGCCCCAGAGGAGTGATTAAGAACTACTCTGGGGGCTTTGACGTGTGTTCTATCGAGGGGAGTTAGGATTACCTGGAGTCATAGCACCCTATCAAGCGGTCGATTATGTTCGCCGGGCTATGAGAGTTTCACCTCCTTGGGAAAGGGGTGCTCGAGGGCGGCTGTCGAAACCCTTCCGAGGGCTAGCCTTCGCTCCCTCGAGGGTTAAACTGGAGTCACAATGCCCTATCGAAGGGTCAACTATGTCTGCTAGGCTACGAGTGTTTTCGACCCTCTTTCGTCGAAGGATGTCGTGCGTGGTCTAGCCCTCGAGCCTCGTGTGGCTGGGCTTTCACTACTTCCTAGCGTGCTTCCCACGGATCCTTGCGCTCGGATTGTGGGGCGAAGAGCATCGTGCTATCCTCGTTAGGACGAGCCTCAATGTCCTCTATGGGCCTTCGTAAGGACGAGCCTCGAAGTCCTCTGCGAGCTGGTAACGGGTATAAATTCAACTGAAATCCAAGTGAGAACTCGTGCCCCCTTCGTCGGGGGTCGATAGAAGCCCTGAGGCGTTCTCATTTAAGCAATACTGCGTGGATTACCTAGGTGCCAACTCTGTTCGATGAGAGTCGGTGGTCTGATGCCTCCCGTCGAATGGATCCTTGGTTATTCCGTGGTTATGCCTTGGATATGTCCCGGGGGGCCTCGAGAGCTCGTTCTCGAGCTAGGGTCACGCGCCGGCCCCCCCTGGGTCATCCCTGACTCGCGTTGTCGAGGGCGGCTGTGAACCTCGTTCGTGGGGCTAGCCTTCGCCCCCTCGAAATTTGGGGTGGACCAGAGTCCGTAACCCTGGGTCCCCCTTGACCTCAGGTACTCGAGGGCGACTGTTGAACCCTGTGCAAGGGCCAGCCTTCGCTCCCTCGAGATTTTGACGGACGGGCGACGTCCGTTGCTTACCTCCGAAGGTGACGTCCTATCCTGTGGAATACAAGGGGTAGGTAGGTAGGTATATTAAATGCGGGGACATACCTGTCTTTTTGTTGGGTCCGCTTCGTGGGGCTCGCGCCGGCCCCTCCCGGATCATTCCCGACTCGAGTACTCGAGGGTGGCTGTCGAACCCCGTTCGAGGGCCAGCCTTCGCTCCCTCGAGATTTGGGGGTGGACCGGAGTCCATATCCCTGGGTCATCTCTGACTTCAGGTACTCAAGGGCGGCTGTCGAACCCTGTTCGACGGCCAGCCTTCGTTCCCTCGAGATTTGGGGGTGGACCGGAGTCCATAATCCTGGGTCATCTCTGACCTCAGGTACTCGAGGGCGGCTGTCGAACCCTGTTCGAGGGCCAGCCTTCGTTCCCTTGAGATTTGGGGGTGGACCGGAGTCCATAATCCTGGGTCATCTCTGACCTCAGGTACTCGAGGGCGGCTGTCGAACCCTGTTCGAGGGCCAGCCCTCGTCCCCTCGAGGTTTGGGGGTGGACCGGAGTCCATAACCCTGGGTCCTCTCAGACCTCAGGTACTTGAGGGCGGCTGTCGAACCCTGTTCGAGGGCCAGCCTTCGTCCCCTCGAGATTTTGACAGACGGGTCGATGTCCATTGCTTACCTCTGAAGATAACGCCCACTGTTGCACGTTGTCTGCCGCAGGCACGCCTTTTTAGGAGATGTCCATTCGACTGCGGCCGTTGCAGGCATAGGGTGCGGCGAGGCGTGCGACGCGGAGCCCGATGACGCGACGAGTGCAGCGAGGTGTGCGGAATACAAGGAGGTGGTAGGTGAGCGCATTAAATGCTGAGCCCACCGACCCCTCCTCCTTCATCCGTAGCCGCAGCGTCGTTGAAGTCGTCCTGGGAGTCAACCTGGTCGTCGATGTGGAAACATTCCCGGGTGGGATCGTAATCCTCATCGGGGGAGTCCGAGTTGGGGTAGCCGTGGTAGAAGTTGGGGAAAGATCCCCTTGACTCCTCCTCCAGCCGTCGTCGTAACGTCCCCCAGGTGTGACACCCTAGGGCCGGGGCTCGTCGTGACTCCGGGCGTTCGTCCGGTGGAGGGGCGGTGACGAGGTTGATCGTCGTACATAGCAGGTTCCCTGAGGACCCGTAACGTGCCTTCATCTGCGAGCCTACAAAAGTGGAACAGAGTCTGGCGCTGTTGTAGAGCCCATGTGGAAACAGGTTGTGCGGTGGTGCGGCTGAGTATGTCGGAGAAGCCACGGGGACCCCCCGAAATGACGGTATGGCAGAGCCAAAGTCAGGCTCAGCGAGGTACCCGCCCTCGACCCGCAAGCATGGGTCAAACAGGCTCTCGAAGGGAGGAACTGTGTCACCAGCTGAGGCCGAGGAGACGGCATCCGACGTCTCTGGATCCGCGCGGTGAAGAGTGCGGCGTCGTCGTTCATGCCTCATCCTGGTCGCAGGCGACAGGCGCGAGCGGTGGTGCCGTCATCTGGTCCTCCTTGGCCCCAGAGTACCGGAGCTGCTGCTATCCATGCCACTAGCTGAGAGTAAAACCATGTCGTGGTCGTGGCCTGTGGACATGAACTCTAGGCTCCCGAACCAGACGATGGTGGCGAATGGAAGTGATGGGATCGTGGAATCCATCTAGGAGAGTGGTTCGGAGTTGATCGACACGCAAAGCCCCCTACTTGGCGCGCCAACTGTCGGTGTTATGACCCAGGGGGTCAGGACCACTGGCTAGTAAATTTGTATATTGCGTGCTCCCTCTCCCAGATGTGATGCAAGAAGAACACAAGATTTATCCTGGTTTGGGCACAGAAGGCCCTACGTCCAGCGGGGGAGGATGGACTGTATTATCTTGCACTGAAGTGCTCGTACAGGGGGTACAAGCAGGTTTACACGGGGGTGCTCAGGATGAGCTAAGGCCTAGGGCTAGCAGGACTATCCTAGGTGGTCGGTTGATCGCTTGAAAGGTCGATCAAGCAATCGGGTGTGTGGTGTATGCGGGTCAGAGCTGATGTCCGATACGAATGCGTCTTCGTATTCGCATTCGCTTGCGCATCTATCCTTCTCTCCTCTATCCTAGCGTCCCCTTTTACAGACCAAGGGGAGGCCTAAGAGTATAGAGTCCTAAACTGTAGCGGCATGAGAGGCGTGTCCGTGGCGCCATGCTGGCGAAGGGACGTCGATCGCTGTAGCGGCGTGGCCTTCCCGTCCTTCTGGTGCTCTAGGGCATGGTGATGGCAGACTGGACGCTACCGAATGTCATGGCGCAGTGCGGTCGGCCTTCATTGGACGGGTACGAGTCCCACAGTTGACGCAGGACGGATTGGACGGGAGCCATGCCAGAGTGGTTGGGGACGGTGGTCGAGCCCCCCGGTCGAGGGGGGGTTGAGGCCAGCGTGACCTTGTCATATCCCTGAAGATACGGTCGAGGGCTGCCCTGTTCATGGCTCGAGGGGGTGCCTCTGGATTCTGTACCTGCAACGTGGCTACAGCGGCCGCACGGTCAACGGAGGTCCAGGGCATGGGCGGTGAGTTGATGGATTTGACTGCGGTAGTGGGCGCCCATGGCGTTAGGCGAGGGCAGGTAGGCGCGTTGGATCCCCTTTAACCCATACCGGGAGCAGGTGAGCTGGCCGAGCCTCCTGCGCGCGGGTCGTTCGATCGACCCCCTGTCCGTCATTCGAGGTCGAGGCGGAGGCAGAGGGGTCGTTTGTTCGACCCCTGTCCGTCAATCGGGGTCGAGGCGTTGAGGTTGAGGGATATTCGATCGACCCCTCTTCCATCATTCGGGGGTTAAGGCGGAGGCGGAGGGGTCGTTCGTTCGACCCTTATCCGTCCGTCGAGGTAGAGACGGAGGGGGAGCCCTCCTACTGTTTTTCTAGTAATGGGCCGACCCATGACTGGTCCCTGTTGCCGGTGAAGGAAACCTTTGCGTGATGGGCCTTCCTTCATTGACTCGGACGGTTGATCGGATCCTGCCTTAAAAACGGTTGCTATGTTGAGCTTTAGATTATCACGCGTTTAGGGTACCCCTTATCTTTGTACCTGACAATATGACTTGGAGTTTGATGAAACTAATGGCTCTCAAGAAGAGAATGAGAATCTTGATGATGTAGGTGATGAACCCTTGAGGGAGGCTATGAAGAATATGCCCGTTGGTGCAATCAACCCACTAGAGGTGGAAGATGGTGAAGATGATGCAAATCAAGTACCCTCTCCACCTCACACGCCACAAGTTGATGAAGAACAAGTGAGGGAAGCACAAGAAGATACCTTCATCCCTCAAGATCAAGCCAAGCCACAAGCTAGTGATGTTGATGCACCACAACCTCCTCCCCAAGTGATTGATAGAAGATCCACAACTATGCTTCAAGCTCATCCACAAGACCTCATCATAGGGAGTCCATCAAGGGGGGTAACAACTCGATCTAGACTTGCTTCTTATGTTGAGCATCACTCTTTTGTTTCCTTTGTTGAGCCTTCTAGTGTGGAGGATGCACTTGCGGATCCGGCTTGGGTGAATTCCATGAATGAAGAGTTGAACAACTTCACCCGGAACGAAGTGTGGACACTAGTAGAAAATCCCAAAGGAGCAAGAATCATTGGCACCAAGTGGGTGTTTAGGAACAAGGAAGATGATCAAGACGTGGTTGTGAGAAACAAGGTAAGATTGGTGGCAAAGGGGTTATCCCAAGTTGAAGGCTTGGATTTTGGGGAGACCTTTACACCGGTTGCAAGACTAGAAGCCATTCGTATCCTTTTGGCATATGCTTCACATCACAAAATGAAACTTTTTCAAATGGATGTGAAGAGTGCCTTTCTAAATGGTTTCATCAATGAACTTGTATTTGTCTCACAACCTCCCGGGTTTGAAGACCCAAATTGTCCTAATCATGTGTATAGGTTGTCCAAGGCTCTATATGGATTAAAGCAAGCTCCAAGAGCTTGGTATGAGAGGCTAAGGGATTTCCTACTCAAGAAGGGCTTCAAAATCGGGAAAGTGGATACCACACTATTCACCAAGGTGCTACATGGAGAGATCTTTGTTTGCCAAGTATATGTCGATGACATTATATTTGGGTCAACAAACCAAGATCATAGCAAGGAATTTGGTGCATTGATGTCCAAGGAGTTTGAGATGTTGATGATTGGCGAGCTAACCTTCTTCCTTGGCTTCCAAGTGAAGCAATTGAGGGAGGGCGCCTTCATATCTCAAGAGAAGTACACTCATGATGTGCTCAAGAAATTCAAGATGGAGGATTGCAAACCAATCAAGACCCCAATGCCTACTAATGGACATCTCGACCTTGATGAGGGAGGTAACCCGATTGACCAAACTCTTTATCGCTCGATGATCGGTAGTTTACTTTACCTCACCGCTTCTAGGCCGGATATCATGTTTAGTGTGTGTATGTGTGCTAGGTTTCAAGCAAACCCTAAGGAGTCACATCTAAGTGTGGTTAAAATAATCCTTAGGTATATAAGGCACACCCCGAGCATTGGCCTTTGGTATCCCAAAGGAGCTCGCTTCCTACTTTGTGGCTATTCCAATTCGGATTATGCCGGGTGTAAGGTTGATAGGAAGAGTACCTCCGGCGGTTGCCATTTGCTAGGAAGATCACTTGTTTCTTGGTCCTCTAAGAAGCAAAATAGTGTGGCATTGTCTACCGCCGAGGCGGAATACATAGCCATGGGAGCAAGTCGTGCACAAATCTTATACATGACCCAAACACTTCTTGATTACGACGTGTTTTTAAAAGATGTTCCTCTCTTGTGTGATAATGAAAGTGCCGTAAAGCTTGCTAATAACCCGGTTCAACACTCTCGCACCAAGCACATTGATATCCGTCATCACTTTCTTAGAGATCATGTGGCTAGGAAAGACATATCACTAGTGGGAGTTTCTAGCGATAATCAATTGGTGGATATCTTCACTAAACCACTCGATGAAGCAACCTTTTGTAGGTTGAGAAGCGAGTTGAATGTGCTTGATCACTCTAACTTCACTAGAAGATGATCTTGTGTGAACCAACCTTACATCATGTGTAAATTAATCATGTTAATTAGTAATGCACATAGGCTTGGCTAACATGGTTGGAATAACTGTTCTTGAATGTGTGAAGAAGTCCAATCATGGTTTAAACTTGCAAGCAACCTAGATTCAAATTCTTGTATTGCATAGCATATGCATTTGTTGCTTTTCGTTTCTTTTCGGTTACGTTTGAGCATCCTCTGTGTTCGTCCACTTATGGGGAGCATTCCAAGCTCAAGTCATTACTTTACCCCTCTTGTGGCCATATGATGTCATAGCATATGCATTTGTTGCTTTTCATTTCTTTTCGGTTACGTTTGAGCATCCTCTGTGTTTGTACACTTAGGGGGAGCATTCCAAGCTCAAGTCATTACTTTACCCTTCTTGTGGCCATATGATGTCTCCTTGGTGCTTCCATTCGAATATTTTGAGCTAAAACTAGTTTAAAGCCTATGGCAAACTATTTGCAAATGAGTGGTTGAGAGATGGTTCTCATACCAAGTCCAATCAGGCTTTATTTGGATCTTATTGGATTGAGACTAGGTTGGGAGAGAAGAAACAAAATAGAAATTTGAATATTTTTTGAAAAACTGGCGACGGACGATCCCGACGGACGCTACGTCATGCTTACCTCAGTGTCCATCGCAACCTTCCGAACAGAAAATGCCGCCCGATTGAGGGGCGACGGACGATCTCCAGCGTCCGTCGCAGAGTGTCCGACGCACTAAATGTCGAGCCATCTCAACACCCCTTCTGGAAGACCGACGAACGATCCCGTCGGACGCTGTCCGACGGAGCGTCCGTCGCGAACTTGAGGGCTATATTTCATTTTTTTGAAAACCGTTTTCCCCTCGGTTCCTATTCAGTCCAGATCTGCCGCCGCTCGCTCCTTTCTCCCACCACCATCGCTGCTGGGCCTCGATGTCGCTTCCGCCACCGCGCCCTCGCTCGCCGGCAATCCCTGTGTTGCGCTACTTCTCGCCGTGGTTTCGCTCTGCGCTCTACTCCTTCCCTCTCTGCGTGTGCGCTTCAGCCACGCAGAGAGCCCTTTCAGCGCCGCCCGGAGCTCCCTGTTCCCGGTTGTTGCCCTAGCTCTGCCTTGTGCTCGTCGTGGTGCTGCAGTGAAGGCTTGCCATGATCCCTTCCCTTCCGAGGTGATCACTCCTTCTCCTGCTCAATTTCTGATCGAGTTAGGGTTAGCTCAAATTCAAGTTTCCTCCAAATCTTTTTGTCCCTAAATTTCCTTGTCATCTTTGTGTTTAGGTTGTGAATTTGGACTGAATTGATTGAGGATTCTCACCCCTTCTCCCTTTTGGTTACTTGGTCACTGGTTTGAGGTATGGTTTGTGGCAGATTCGTTTCCTACTTATCTTATTCATGCTTCTCTATTAGACCCACTTCCATCTAGTTATTGCTTACATGTTATATACCCTACCTTTCTAATCGAGCAGGGTCAGAGGGTCAGTGTGACAGCGACAGTGAACTCGGGGCAAAGCCCGTGAGTACGTAACGAGGCAAAGCCTCGAGAGTGACAGTCCAGGGCTTTAAGAGCCACTCTTGCTTGGGGTTGTCAGAGGGTTGTTTTTGCAGACACAGTGGGTTGTCGGTTGGAGATTCTTGGTCAGTGACAGTTAGGTTCTTCTCGTGCCAAGCAATGGCACGGACGAAGAACGTCGGCCCCGTTCCCGGTAGTGGTAGTGACCCTCCACCTCCACCGCGTCCACCTGCTGATCAGGGAAGGGGCAAGCAGAAGCTTGTTTCAAAGAAGCGCAAGAGACCGTTGATGGATCCAGCGTCAGTGGCAGCTCTTGCAGCAGCAGAGGCAGCAGAGATAGCGGAGCGAGGTGGACATCGCGCCGGCTTGAGGCTCTCGCCTCGCCGTGGAGCGCGTCGTGAGTCCTCCTCGCGTCCAGAGACAGAGCCTGTAGAGGCTACTGAGACATAGGAGGGAGAGCAGGCTACAGAGACTGAGCAGCCAGAGGCCGCGAGCCACTCTACGATTGGTGAGCTGATGGCCAGACATGTCACTCACTCTCGTGGGTCAGGAGCACCTCCTAGTCCACTAGGACCTCAGCTACCAGACCCAGTGACGCATCAGGTCCGAGTTCTCTCAGCCAAGTAGGTTCAGTTACTTCGCTTTGTTGACTTCCAGTCTTGGTTTCCGAGTCAGAGAGATCCCCGTGCTGGACGACACTTCTACTCTACCATTCACGAGGACTTGTACAGAGGTTACACTGAGACAGACGCTCCTCTAAGGGCTCACAGAGTTTGCCCACTTTCTCATATAGAGGGTATCGGTGGTCCAGAGATTCCTCAGTACCTGCAGTATCTCCAGGGTTTGTCTGACCTGATGCGACGTTCTGGTGCTTACCAGAGGGACTTGGTTCTTCAGTTCTATGCCTCCCTGTGGATTTCCCCTGACCATGAGTTTTTCCACTTTGGCTTCCAGGGTTGCGACTTCGGAGTCACTGCTGCTCGGTTCAGAGAGCTGTTTCACCTAGAGGCCTCCTCTATGAGGATTCATAGTCTATGTTACGGGGATCAGGAGGCACCTCGTCGACCTCATGATGGGATAGTGTCATCTACAGACTATGTAAGACCGTGCTTCCAGTAGCCTTTCACAGAGGGTTCGAGCCGCACCCCGCGAGACCTCACACCTCTTGCTCAGATTCTCCATGAGGCACTGAGGCGTACCATCCTACCTAGGATTGGAGCTCAGGACACTCTTACATGTCTTCAATTGTGGCTTCTTGCTCATATGACCAAGAAGGAAAAGTTTGACTTCTGGGATCTGATCGTCAGTGAGTTAGAGGACATCATAGCCGCAGGCTTCAGAGGTCACTGGCAGCTATAGTATGCACATTGGATCTCCTATCTAATAGTTGCCATGACTAGCTCTTCAGTTCTACGAGTCACTCTTACCCGGTCAGCCACTGAGTTCCCAGTTTACTCGATGCACCAGCTAGTCATGTATGGTCAGGTGGCTCGCCCCAGTCGTGCTTACCATCTAGGCACCAGGCAGGCAGGAGTGTCACCATAGTCCGAGGAGCAAACAGATGCTACAGTTGAGCAGATAACTCAGGCAGAGCTTGCAGATCTCGATGCTCAGATAGATGCAGCGGCTGATGCTACCTACAGAGAGGATCTTCCTTCTAACGGCTCGGACGAGGACTACATGCCCATTCCAGAGTACGCACCCCGGTCTCACGACCACGAGGCCGGTGGGTCAGGTGCAGTTCCTGCTCTAGCCTCAGGTTTGTCAAAGGATACTATACTCACCATCCTTACGAGGATGTAGGATGAGTAGTCGAGGCAGGCAGAGGAGCAGAGGAGACAGGCTGAGGAGGTATGGAGGCTCACAGCTCAACAGCTGGCAGCTTAGGCACTGGCACAGGCCTGGCAGGATGAGTTCCAGATGTAGTTCCTAGCCTTCCAGAGGCAGCAGGCTGAGGTTCAGCGACATCAGACAGAGTTACTCAGTCGGATCCTCGGTTCTAGCTCCGGTCCATCCCTTACACCCCAGTTTGCACTACCAGAGCCCTCCCTGCAGCAGCAACACTCTTCACAGGCTCAGACACCCCCAGTGGCGATCCCGACTTTAGCGTTACAGCCCAGCGGGTTTCAGAGTCAACTTCTACTATCGCCTGCGTTTCAGACGCCGATGACTCAGGTGTCATCGTGGATAGCATCCCCCGGTGATTTTCAGATCAGATTCACTCCTACCCGTGGGGCTACTATTGAGGAGACTAAATGGGGATTCACAGCTACCTATACAGAGATCACCGAAGAAGACTCCCCTGTAGTAGAACCTCCAGAGACTCTACGTTCAAAGGAGCACCCTCCGGTGGCAGGCACTTACTTGTCTTCTGTCACCTCATCGGAGGCAGCGCCAGACTGCTCGACTCAGACAGTCACCACTCCTCCTCATGCTGCCGTTCAGAAGGACTCTACTATCGTCGTAGCAGAGACAATTGAGCCAGAGAGTTAGTTGGCAGTGGATGCCGGAGCAGTCACAGTTGCAGTGTCCTCACCTCTCCACTCTCAGGGTCAGCCAGCAGAGCTTGTTGCAGTTGTTACTCTTGCAGCTCTGGCAGCGACTACTTCCACAGTGCCTCGTGTGTTCACTCGTCGGGCTCCTAGCCCGCACCTTCACAGGCAGGACCGTCTGAGGCTCTAGTTCAGATAGCTACCCCGTCTGAGCCTCAGGGGAGCTAGGAGAGACAGTGCCAGGTTCTGAGCCAGCAGCTCCGTTCCCAGGGGTCACCCCAGCTGAGCCTACACCAGCAGATACAAAGGAAGATTCTAAGTCAGATAATTCAGATCTTCAGGACTTCATCATGCTTGACCGCAAGGCTGCAGCTACTTCGACTCCACCCCCAGCTCCAGATGCTTAGTTTTTGGTGCTAGACGCCAAAGGGGGAGAGAGTGTCGAGTATATCAAAGATAGGGGGAGAGTTGTGAGATAGGGGATTTGGTTCTTACTTGTGTGACTTTCTTTTCCCATTCTCATGTCATCATGTCTATCTTACTTGCATTTGTGTATATGTGTGTTGCTTGATGTTTGTGAGATACTCTCCCATGTGTGACATACTCTTGATAATCACTAATACATGTTGTGAGTTGTCACTTGTTTCATGATATGTCTCTAAGATCTAATGGTATTGAGCTTCCGCGCCATACTCCGATACATATGTGAGAATATCATGAGGTACTCTAATTCTATTTCATATCCTTGAGTACCATATTTGTGGTTTGGTTTGGGTGAGCAAGTATACTTCGTTTCTATTCACTAACCCTTGCTCAACCAATCCAAGTCACTTGAAATCCTAACCTTTCAACTCTTATATCCATACTCGAGGAGTTATTGTCGTCAATCACCAAAAAGGGGGAGATTGAAGAATCATGGCCATATTGGTTTCGATGATTAACGATAATTAGAGATTATTATGGCTAATGTGTGTTTTGCAGAGGCTATGCTTAGCTTAGCCATAGTGATCAACATGAATGGGCATCAATGGTTATCACTTAGCCCCCAAGATAGATATCGTTTCAGATTTCAAAGAGACATGATGAAGACCCTAGAATGATAGGCTAAGTGTCATAAGGTGATGAAGGGCACTTAGAAATAGATAAGGCTTCTATTTGATCTTTGGTCGTACTATAAAGAGGGATTGAGATTAGTAGCTTGACTTAGGAAAGCTTCATGACTTAGGTGTGGTGCACACTTGACTTCCTTAGCTCTAAGCAAGCCTATGGTGACCGTAAGATAGCCAAGAACAACTTCCGAATTCATCGCGTCGAAAACCGGAGTTGAGAAAGAAGTAGACTAGGCGTCGGACGCTGAGTCCGAAGGCGTTGGACGCCGTCCGTCGTGACGGACGATGACGTCAGACGCTGACGCCAGCATGACGTCATGTCCATCGGCTGCCCAGTGCGAGCCCCTGTGTTTCCGAGGGCGTCGGACGCTGCGGTAGCGTCCGTCGGCCTTCCAGTGGGCATGTTTTCAGCTAGTCTTGGCCAGGGGCGTCGGACGCTGGAGCCTCATCGTCCATCGGGTTGCGAGCAGGCGCAGAGTTGTGCATCATATGGGCCATCGGCTGTGACTGCATTGCCGACGTCGTAGAGTTCCTCCAGGCTAAACTATCTCCCCGCACCAGATTAGAACCAGCATATAGATTCGGAGGCATACCGTATCCCCACCAGTTAGCAGGGGCTGGTCCCGAAGTCGCCGACGCGGCCGGATCTAGGTTGAGCTTGGTGATGTCGCCAGCGTTCGGCCTTGGTGATGTAGCCACATCGGCAGACGGTTCCACAGGGGTGGAAGACGCCATTGGGGCTGCCGATGGGCTCGTAGATGCCAATCCGGGTTGATGGTACGCCGAACCGACATATCGCGGTGCATGCCCTTCTTTGAATGTTTGCGCGACGACATTGTAGACAGTATTGGATAGCACGCTGGAGTGGTTAATCAAAGCTTGACTTACAGCGGCATTAACCATCTCTTGTAGCTTACCAGGGTTGGCGTCGTACGTAACCTGCCGTGGCAACGGCGGATCTTGCTTCTGAATTGCTTCGCCACTCCTACTGAGGCTGAAGGATTTGAGATACAGCTGCTTGTATTCC
This sequence comes from Microstegium vimineum, assembly GCA_022036555.1. Classification (NCBI taxonomy): domain Eukaryota; kingdom Viridiplantae; phylum Streptophyta; class Magnoliopsida; order Poales; family Poaceae; genus Microstegium; species Microstegium vimineum. The sequence continues at coordinate 16,009,608 of CM039128.1, read as the reverse complement.
TCCATAGCCTGCTCCATGGCCTGCTTCTGATCATCTTTCAGATCGGCCTCAGAAACTTCAATGACATTCCTCTGGTTGACATCGGCGTGATCACCCATGCCGAACGTGTAGATCTGTATAATCGGGTCCCACCGGGTGTGCCAAAAGAGGTGTTGACACAAAAAGCGTCAGATCTGTGAACACCTCGGGCTATTACCCAAAGCTCAGTATTCCGAAGGCGTGCCAGTCGATTTGACCAATCAATCAACAAGGATGATAACTAGAACAAACTGAACGAGATGACAGCGATGCGCCCGGACGTCAAGGCTCAGATTGATCAAGGATAACTAGAGCAGAGCTGAACGAGGCAAACAGCGATGCGCTCGGATTGCCAAAGCTCAGAGGTACTCCCACGCGGAACTAGCAAGGATTTGACGGAGATCAGGATGATGCAGCCCGTCGAAAGCTTGAAGAACTCGTTGAAAACTACAACTAATGCAGCAAAAGGGTAAATTGCGATAAAAAGTAGAATAAGATAAAATTGGTTTGTTTTGAATTGGATTGATTCTTCCATAGCCCTCGGGCACATATTTATACTCCCGCATGGAGAGTTGTACAAAGACACGACACATATCCTTCCTAAAACAAACTCCTACTTTAAAGGAAACTGACTCGCGCAGGATCCGGATAACAATATTTATTTCCTAAACAAACACACCTATTTTAAAGGAAAATAAACGACTCATGCAAGAGTCGGACTCAAACTACTATAATAATACTGGTACAAAACACCAGTTTCCTTATTCTTCTCCTCGATGAAAACTTTCCATCGGCAGATCCCTTTAATCCGCGCCTTCCTTCTTTTGACAACCGGTAACCTTCTACTGCCACCAAGCGCTAAGTTACGCCCATCGGCATCGGCAACACTTTCCTGATCGGCAATCGGCAATGACCCCTCATCGGCAATCAGCAATGACTCTTCATCGGCAATCGGCAATAACCCTTCATCGGCAATCGGCAATGACTCTTCATCGGCCATCGGCAATGACTCTTCATTGGCAATCAGCTTCAGCAAGACTTCACCAATTAACCTTTGTCGGCAAAGATCATCCAGCCTCCATCGGCAACGCACTTGGTCTTCCCGCAGCACTCTCCCATCGGCAATATCGGCTCAAAACTTTCCCGATGCCGATGGAGAATGGTCCATTTGACACGTTGAAAAACGGTGTCAACACATGCCCCCCAGTTTCGGAGCGTATAATACTTTACGTGCCGAAATTCTCTCCACCGTAGCCGTTACCTCCGAGATAAATGTACGGTTTCCTCGATCCCTGTGTGTGGAACTGCAATTTAATAATAAAATCCCTCGATTGTAGCACAAACAGTTGCAGACCACCTCGATCGCCGCGCGTATCTACCGCGGGCCTCTCCACATTCCTGCACAGTGTGAAACAGAACCCCAAAATTCCCCTGAGCAGGCTTATAAAAGTTACCGGGATCCACACCGCCTTTTTACCCGAGTCCATTTTTACTTTCATCCTCCTGCCTTCGTCTTCAACCTCCAGTCGCTCTGAAGAACACAAGCTCAAGCAACAGTACTCCTCCGTAACCCAAGGACGAACTGCAAGCATCCCTCTGACCCCAATGGCGATCCAAGTCGACATTCCAAAGGTAAGGCTTATTCCCCGCCTAATCCAACCTCCCGTACGGTCCTTCTTCCTCGCAAAAATCTAGATTTATCTTCATTCTTTTTCTGATTCATCCCTTTTTCCTCGAACCCTAGGAACTGTACAATAAGGTAGTGATCCCACTCGCCGGTTCCAACCTCAGCTGCCTAGGCCCAATGGGCAATCCAGACCCTACCTTCATCATCAATGCAGAAACCAACCGGATACCGCTCAGATCTGAGCTTTTTGATCTAGGACTGTGGAAAGACACATTCCGCTCATGGCCCAAGCCTACTAAGGGATGGAAGAACTGGTACCTGAGAGTAGTCAGATCACAACAAGTGTACTGGCTGGAGCGTAACTTGGATCAGTGTGTTAGGCTTTCAATTGCCGACATGGAGAAGAACGAAAACTTAATGATGGCAGCCTCATACTTCTGGTCCGATAGCATGAACGCTTTCCTCTTCAGGCATGGACCAGCTACCCCAACCCTTGCCGATGTCTACATGCTGACCGGCTTGAACATCACCTCTGCCGATACGCTTAGCCTTTTCAACAGAAAATCCGAGTACAAGGTGAACACTCGGAATATCGACGGTTGGACGGGCTATATCAAAGAGAACCAGAAAACTGGATCGGTAACTCAACGGGAGCACGCCATCTTCTTAAACATGTGGTTGGAAAAATTCATCTTCTGCGGCAAAACCATCGGTCCGACCACCATGCACCTCCCAGCGGCTGAACTACTTGCCGATGGAACGAGGCTCCCTTTAGGCAGGTATCTTCTTGGATCAGTTTACCGATTGCTGCATCAAGTGTCCCATAAGCTACTGCTTGGAGAGCCCATCAGCAATCTCGGAGGCCCCTGGTGGTTTGTCAATCTGTGGCTGAACGCACACATGCACAAGGCCCTCCAGTTTGATTTATTTGCCCAACAATTCCCGAGGGAGATATCGGAAGATTACCGATATGGGGATGACGAATCGGCAGCCTGCCCTCTGCTTAATTTTGGAGAGGCTATTATAGTACTACCAGATACCGATGCCGATGTAGAGCACTTCGGCTATTACTTCCAAAAATTCTACAACGACTTCCCTCCTCGGAACGGACCTGGTGGCCATATCTTGATGAACACAACCAGTTCTCGTTGTTGTTCAACTTGACCGATATGAGCCCGCCCGAGAACCAAGCAATCATGAGGGCCAACATTACTCTCCGAGCTATTCCGGTAAATATCTTTGGATCTGGGAAGAATGCCCCTCCATCCTACGAGTTCTACTACCCATCGGCAGCAGCGAGACAACTGGCATTTGGCCAACTGCCGATCAAGCTCTGCTTCTCCAAGGTAGTAAGACCCAGGCAGACAATCTCCAGTAATCTGGACTGGAATAAAGTCATCAGCCTTCCTGCCAATGCCGATCTGTCGGACCTTGACTTGTCTTTCTGGTCGCCAACCTCCTTCATCACCAACGAGTTCAAGTCTTGGTGGCAAGAGTGGAAGTGCCAGCTACTTGCCAAGTCTTTGCACTATTATCGGCACTTGATTGACGCCGATTACATCATCCCCGATGACGCAGTAAGTCTGCTATCTGACGTACTTTTATTACTTTATTTTTGTCATCGGTATCAGCATCTAACTCCTTTGCACCTGACAGGCCGATGATCCAGTTCCCACAACGAGTAATAGTGGTAGGCCCTTTAATCTTTGGATAATGGGCCCCATATCGATCATCGGCAACAAAGCTACGACGCTGGCCGCCTTCACGCCTCAACAGGTACCTACGCCGACACCCACAAAAGCCCAGGCTACATCGGCCGCTGTTGTTGCCCTGACATGGGTTTATGCAGTAAACTCGCTTTTACCCGTACTGATTACATACTGTTTTATCGGCAACATTTATCTTATATAACTTGCTTTGTATTTTCAGGCACTATGGTCATCGGCATCTGCTTCCAGCAGGCAAAACCCTTCCAGCCCGCTGCCGATGCCCCGCGGCCTTCGTCAAAACGAGTTGGCTCCCCTGCTGCTACGCCGACGAAAAAGAGGCGCCTGAGGCTGGCTTCTCCTCCACCATTGGCTCCAACTGCGCCATCAGCTGCCGATGCGCCGCCAGCAGGATTGCCTCCGGTCCCAATCGCACTAACTGCCGGCGGGTCATCGGCAGAACCTCCATTGGCTTCTGTGCCTGATCAACCGATGGATGACGCCCCCGGCGAGGAGATAGCAGCTGCTGTGACAACCGAAGTGGCATCGGCATCGGTACCAGCTGGGCTCAATAAAGAAACAACACCCTCCGTAGCAGCGGAGGTAGCATCAGCATCGGCACCGTCAGCCGATGAGAAGGCAGCATCGCCACCATGTGAACCAGCCGCCACGTCGGAAGCGGCGCCGATAATAACACCACCAGCACCGATGGCACAGACTGCTTCTCCGGCCCAATCATCGGCATCTGCGGCCGACATCCACAATGAAGCTGGAACATCCAGCATACCAAGTCCCAGGCAGGAGATCCGCTTCAAGACGGTAAGTTAATCATCCTAAAGCTTACAGTACAATCTTCCGATCGGCAAACTCTAACCTCTGTTTTCAGGCTCAAGATTCTCCGAACAGCCTCTTCTCCTACAGCTTGAACCCTCAGGACGAGGATGAACGTCAAGGCCACATTCAGGCAGACAACCTATTTTCCTTTGCAGTCGACGTTCCCGACGATGAGGAAGAGGAAAGCTCTGTCCCAGCTTTGTCGGCAGAAATTAAGTCCAAACTTGAAGAACTGCTCTCCCTGCTGCTACAAGACACGTCCCAACTCATCCAAGATTCATCGACAGCAAGGATCGCGTTCAAGGACATCCAAAGTCATCTTTCCGTCGACGCAGCAGAAGTCCTTCTCCAGGCAACCTTCCTCGACATTAAGCAGATCCAGTACCAGAAGCTTATCCGTCGTATTGCCGATAGAGCCGCTCAAGCCAAGAGCGAGGAAGAGAAACTCAAATTCAAACATATTGCCGATGAGAAGCACAAAGGCATCGGTCAAGCACAAGTCTCCATCGGCAACCTTGATCAAGAAATTTCCCGACTGTCGGCAAAGAAGGAGAAGTTACTTGCGGAGTTACAGAAGGTTGAGGGAGACCTGATTGCAGCCAACTAGCAGAAAACCCAACTATCTGACTCCATCAAAGTCCTGCAGCAAGAAAGGGACCAGAATGCACGACAAGCTATACTATGGAAGAAGAAAATCAAGCCGGTCGAGGGCTCTGCCGATGCCTACGCCAAGGAGAGAGATGAAATAGAGCAAATTCGCCTGCGTGCGATATCAGTCATCCACTCCTTACTGTAATGTCTGTTGTATCGGCAAGAATTGTAACTTGATACTTGATCTTGACTTGTAATATAAGTCCAGTTTGTTTTTACCGATGCTTATATAATTTTTCGTTCATCGGCACTCAACTGAGCATTACGCGTCCACCCATATACTAGGGTAGTACCTCTTTAAGTATTTGCCTTTAATCGCTCTAGAGAACGCCATTCCTTCGAGAGTTTCCAAAATGTACGCATTACCAGGAGCAGACTGTTTTATCCGATAAGGACCCTCCCAATTAGGGGACCATTTTCCAAATTTAGAGCTCTTAGTCCCAATCGGTAAAATCAACTTCCAAACCAGATCGCCATCGGCAAACTCTTTTACCTTTACTTTCTTGTCATACCATCTGGCAACCCTCTTCTTGTCCTCTTCAATACTAATTAATGCCCTCAACCGATGACCTGCCAAATCTTCTAACTCATCTTTCATCAGAGTAATATAATCATCGGTCGTCAATTGATCCTGAAAAGATAATCGCCTAGAACCAGTTTTGATTTCCCAAGGTAGGACAGCATCGTGCCCATAAACCAACTGATACGGCGAGACCTTAGTTGCACCATGACAAGCCATCCGATATGACCACAAAGCTTCGTTTAATACCACATGCCACCTTCTAGGGTTTTCCTCAATCTTGCGCTTTACAAACTTAATGACTCCCTTATTGGTCGCTTCAGCTTGACCATTAGCTTGAGCATAATAAGGAGAAGAATTTAACACCTTGAAACCCATGCTAGCAGCAAAGTTATCAAACTCTCCCGATGTGAACATAGTCCCTTGATCGGTAGTAATAGTCTGAGGAATACCGAATCAGTAAACGATGTGCTCCTTAACGAAATCCACCATGTTTGCCGATGTCACCTTCTTCAAGGGATTGCCTCAACCCATTCGGTGAAGTAACCGGTAGCAACAAGTATGAACTTGTGCCCCTTGCTCGACGGCGGATAAATTTGGCCGATGAGATCAATAGCCCATCCTCTGAACGGCCAAGGCTTGATTATAGGATTCATTGCCGATGCAGGTGCCCTTTGCACATTACCAAACTTCTGATAGTCCTGGCACCCTTTGAAATAATTGAAGCAATCTTCAAGGATTGTCGGCCAATAATATCCATTCCGCCTAATCATCCACTTCATCTTGAATGTCGATTGATGCGCCCCACATACACCTTCATGGATCTCACCCATCAACTCTTTCGATTCCTCTTTGCCGAGACATCTAAGCAAGACTCCATCAATCGTCCGATAATACAACTCATTATCGAGGAGCACATACTTAGTAGCTTGGAACCTTAGACGCCTTTCAACTTTCCTGGATGGATCTCTCAAGTAATCAGCAATGTCCTTTTTCCAGTCATCGGCAACTGTTACCGATGTCGTGATTTCTTGAATCGGTTGATATCCTGAGGCATTCTGTGCTAACCGATTGGCCTCTTCATTATGTAACCTTGGAATGTGCTGGCCTCTTCATTATGTAACCTTGGAATGTGCTCAAGGCGGTATTCTTTGAACTCCTTAACAACATGCAAACACCGCTCATGGGCTGCAATTAACACCTCGCTTCGGCATTCATATGTCCCGATCAATTGATTAATCACCAACATGGAATCACCGAAGACTTCAACAGCATCGGCACGCACCTCCCTGAGTATTTCTAACCCCTTAAGCAAAGCTTGGTACTCAGCCTGATTGTTTGTCGAAGTAGCAACAATCGGTAGCGAGATTTCATACTTCTGTCCTCGGGGTGAAATCAAGAGAATGCCGATACCTGCTCCATCCTTGCACGTAGATCCATCAAAGAACAAAGCCCAAGGAGCAATCTCAACAAAGCTCACCATATTGCAGTGCTGAGTAACAAAATCGGCCATCACCTGACCCTTAACAGCCTTAGCTGATTCATACCTTAGGTCAAACTCTGACAGTGCCAAAATCCACTTACCAATTCGTCCACTCAAAATCGGCATTGAGAGCATATACTTGACCACATCATCTTTGCAGACAACAGTTCTTTCGGCCGACAGTAAATAATGCCTAAATTTAATGCAAGAGAAATATAAGCATAAGCACAACCTTTCTATGGCCGAATACCTGGTTTCAGCGTCCACCAATCTTCTGCTCAGGTAATATATTACACGTTCCTTCCCTTCAAACTCTTGAATTAAGGCTGATCTGATAACACCGTCATCGGCAGACAAATATAACCTGAAGGGCTTCCCGTGTTGAGGTGGAACTAAGACTGGAGGATTTACCAAGTATCTCTTAATTTCTTCCAAGGCTGACTGCTGCTCTTCTCTCCATATAAACTCTTGATCGGCTTTCAATTTTAACAGAGGGCTAAAGGATTTGATCTTACCAGATAGATTAGATATAAACCTTCTGATGAAATTAATCTTGCCGATCAGAGACTGCAACTCAGTCTTGTTGGTAGGAGCAACCACCTTGTTAATAGCATCAATAGACTTTCTGCCGATTTCAATGCCTCTCTGATGCACCATGAAACCCAGAAATTGCCCTGCCGATACGCCAAATGCACACTTGTTAGGATTCATCTTTAACCCATGCTCTCTGGTACACTCCAATATTTTCCGCAAATCGGCAAGATGCTTTCTGAAGTCTCCAGACTTAACCACCACGTCATCAATGTAGATTTCAACTATTGTACCGATATACTTATGAAAGATAAAATTCATCGCCCTCTGATAAGTAGCACCGGCATTTTTCAAGCTAAAAGTCATGACCACCCACTCAAATAAGCCAACATGACCTGGGCATCGGAAAGCAGTCTTGGATATGTCTTCTTTAGCCATGAATATTTGATTATACCCAGCATTACCATCCATGAAGCTAATAATTTGATGTCCAGCAGCAGCATCGATCAGCAGATCGGCAACAGGCATCGGGTAGCCATCCATCGGCGTAGCCTTGTTAAGGTTCCTGAAATCAATGCACACACGAAGTTTTCCATTCTTTTTATACACAGGAACCACATTAGAAATCCAATCGGCATATCGGAATTGCCGAATAAATCCAGCTTCGATCAACTTGGTAATCTCAGCCTTAATATCGGGTAAGATAGTAGGATTGCATCGGCGTGCCGGCTGCCGATGTGGCTGGAAACCAGACTTAATGGGTAACCGATGTTCAACTATCGATCGGTCTAAACCAGGCATCTCTGTATAATCCCAAGCAAAACAATCTTTATTCTCTTTCAATAAATCGGTTAACTGTTGCTTACATTGGAAATCTAACTTAGCACTAATAAAAGTAGACCTAGGTTTACTACCATCGCCGATGTCGATCTCGAGCAAGTCATCGGCAGACGTAAAGCCCTGCCCCAATTTCCCATCATCGGCGAACTGATCCATTAAGACTCCTCCTCAGGACCGACTGCTTGGATCGGCTTGATGCGGTAATCGGCAATTTTGAGGAACTCTTTATCCCAGGCTTCGCTAGATATACACCTGGTCTGTTCATAAGTCTCCAACTCTGCCGATGCAACAGTAGATGGGGCCTCACCGCGGACGACCTCAATTCTGTCCCCGATCCACTGTACCAAGCTCTGATGCATAGTAGAAGGGATACAACAATTGGTGTGGATCCAATCCCTTCCGAGGAGCAAGTTGCAAGTACCTTTGCCGCTGATCACAAAGAACGTTGTCGGTAAGGTCTTACTGCCGATGGTTAAGTCAACACATACGGCTCCCATGGTGATTGACACATTGCCTTCGAAGTCCTTGAGCTTCATGTCGGTCTCGACTAAGTCCTGGTCACCTTTGCCAAGCTTTCTGAACACGACATAGGGCATTATATTGATCGACGCGACACCGTCCACTAGCATCTTGGTCATCGGCTGACCATCCACTTTGCCCTTAACAAACAGAGCCCTTAAGTGCTGCCTCTCATCTTCGGCAGGCTTTTCAAAGACAGCCGTCATCGGATCCAGCACCAATTGTGCCATATCGGCAGCCTCTTCATCATCGCTGATGAGCGCCATGAACTCCATCGGTAACATGACAACCATATTTATATCTGCCGATGGGTCCCTGTCTTTGCGCTTCGGCCTCCATTGCTTCTCTCCTGAGTGTTCTGCACCGTCATACAGGTCGCTGGCGCTGAATCCTCCTCTTCTGGGTCTTGGTCAAACCCTTAGGGCACCATGGAGGAAGCTTGGTCTTCCAGACAGGTTGGTGCTGCTTTCCCCCGCTTACATCGGCACTTCTTCCAATGTTGGGATCTCTGGAGAATATCTCTTCATCGGGCACTCTAGCATTGGCCATCTCCTCCAACTCCCCTTGATCAACACGCCTGCCAAGCCGATCATGGGCACTGAGCTTGCCCCCCAGTCGGTCATGCGCCAATCTGTTCTCTCTGAGCGGCCTGGCGTACATGGGTGCCTGATCATCAAAACAAGGTCTCTTACCTGACCGATCGGCAGCGTAGTACCCATTGCACTCTGGACAGTTATCGGCAGTGGGCAGCTTGATGCCTTCCTTCCAGCAATGAACGAAGAAGGGACACCTCCAGTGGTCCCTATGTCGAAGCCATTCCCGATGCTCTTCTTCTTCTTGCCGATACCGTTCTTCACGTGATTGCCGATGATCTCGCCTTGGCTGTTTGTGAGTGATCACCACCCCAGGAGCCTTGTTGGCGCTGTTACCCTCATCGGCAACCTTCTTACCCTTTCTGTCATCGGCAAACCTCCTTGCATCGTGCTCAGGCACTTGGTAATTGGGGTCTACCGATGAGTTCCTTCTGGCAGCTTCCGATGTCAGCACTCTGGTCTTTTCACTGATCTCCACCATATTGTTTGGGAACGGGTGCTGATCTATCTTCATCGGTTTCTGGACTTTAGAGTTTTCAAACTTGATACGCGCAGACTCGATCTCCGACTGCAACTGCTGCCTGAATACTTTGTAGTCATTGGTACTGTGTGAGGTTGCACTATGCCACTTGCAGTACCTAATCTTCTTGAGCTCTTCGGCCGATGGAATTACTTGATTGGGCGCCAACTTGATTCGCCCCTCTTGCAGCAATAAGTCAAACATCCTATCGGCCTTGGTGATGTCGAAGGTGAACCTCTCAGTTTCTTTTTGGCCGAACAGACAAGACACAGGCTTCTTATCCTTCACCCATTCGGCTGCATCGATATTCAGCTCTTCATCCGATCCAGAGTCTTCTTCTTTCCCGATGAAGGTCACCTTCTTGTTCCAAGTCTTCCTGGTTTCAAAGGCTTTGATATCTTGATTGGCAATTCTCTGCACCAGATGACTTAGACTGTAAAACTCTTGGGACGCATACTTGTCCTTGATGTGCGGCAGCAATCCTTGGAAGGCCAAATCTGCCAGTTGCCGATCATCGAGCACCAGACTGTAGCACTTGTTCTTCACGTCCCGTAGCCTTTGCACAAAGCTTTCCACCGATTCGTCGTTGCATTGCCTCATCTTGACCAAATCGGTAAGCTTCTTCTCATGTATGCCAGCGAAGAAGTACTTGTGAAATTGCCTCTCCAGATCGGCCCATGTAATTATAGAATTTGGAGGCAGCGATATGAACCATGTGAATGCCGATCCAGACAATGATGAAGAGAACAATCTCACCCTTAATTCCTCCCTGCTGGCAGCTTCTCCGCACTGGATAATGAAGCGGTTGATGTGCTCCATTGTTGACGTGTCGTCCTAGCCGGAGAACTTGGTAAAATCGGGCACCTTGTACCGATTTGGAAGAGGAATCAAGTCATATGCAGGAGGATATGGATTTCGATAAGAGTACGTTTGACCTTGGGTTTAATGCCGAATTGCTCTTTCATGACTTCGGCAATCTTACCGACCCAATATGTGTCCTGCTCTTGCCGACTCATTGGCTGGTTGTCGACTGGTGGAATCGGTTGACGCGCCTCTTGAAGATGCGTAGTAGTTGCGGACGCAGCACTAGTCATCTGAACACTATGCATCGGTTGACTTACCGATGGATAGTTCTGCACACTTGGCGAATTTGGCTGAACCGTCACATTCATCGGTTGATGTACCGATGGTCCGCTCTGAGTGTAAGTTGGGCCTCCATAATGATACATTGACACGTCAGGCTGCTGAGCCGGCGGCTGGTTGACCCACCCAGGATTACAAAGTATCGGCATATGACTTACCGATGGCTGATAGCTGATCGGAGCATGCGACTCTTGAATTCTAGAGCAATTAATCACCAGATTACCCTGGGGGACCGACACTCTAGCTTGAGAATTTGCCACCGGAGATTGACTGCGGTGGTTATAATGTGTTGCATCAGCACAGAGCTTGCCGATGGTGGCATCAGAGGTATCTTGGGGATTACTTGGAGATCATCTGATGGCACTTGTATGGTTGGAGCAGGCGCAGAGTTGTGCATCATATGGGCCATCGGTTGTGACTGCATTGCCGACGTCGTAGAGTTCCTCAGGCTAAACTATCTCCCCGCACCAGATTAGAACCAGCATATAGATTCGGAGGCATACCGTATCCCCACCAGTTAGCAGGGGCTGGTCCCGAAGTCGCCGACGCGGCCGGATCTAGGTTGAGCTTGGTGATGTCGCCAGCGTTCGGCCTTGGTGATGTAGCCACATCGGCAGACGGTTCCACAGGGGTGGAAGACACCATTGGGGCTGCCGATGGGCTCGTAGATGCCAATCCGGGTTGATGGTACGCCGAACCGACATATCGCGGTGCATGCCCTTCTTTGAATGTTTGCGCGACGACATTGTAGACAGTATTGGACAGCACGCTGGAGTGGTTAATCAAAGCTTGACTTACAGCGGCATTAACCATCTCTTGTAGCTTACCAGGGTTAGCGTCGTACGTAACCTGCCGTGGCAACGGCGGATCTTGCTTCTGAATTGCTTCGCCACTCCTACTGAGGCTGAAGGATTTGAGATACAGCTGCTTGTATTCCTCCATAGCCTGCTCCATGGCCTGCTTCTGATCATCTTTCAGATCGGCCTCAGAAACTTCAATGACATTCCTCTGGTTGACATCGGCGTGATCACCCATGCCGAACGTGTAGATCTGTATAATCGGGTCCCACCGGGTGTGCCAAAAGAGGTGTTGACACAAAAAGCGTCAGATCTGTGAACACCTCGGGCTATTACCCAAAGCTCAGTATTCCGAAGGCGTGCCAGTCGATTTGACCAATCAATCAACAAGGATGATAACTAGAACAAACTGAACGAGATGACAGCGATGCGCCCGGACGTCAAGGCTCAGATTGATCAAGGATAACTAGAGCAGAGCTGAACGAGGCAAACAGCGATGCGCTCGGATTGCCAAAGCTCAGAGGTACTCCCACGCGGAACTAGCAAGGATTTGACGGAGATCAGGATGATGCAGCCCGTCGAAAGCTTGAAGAACTCGTTGAAAACTACAACTAATGCAGCAAAAGGGTAAATTGCGATAAAAAGTAGAATAAGATAAAATTGGTTTGTTTTGAATTGGATTGATTCTTCCATAGCCCTCGGGCACATATTTATACTCCCGCATGGAGAGTTGTACAAAGACACGACACATATCCTTCCTAAAACAAACTCCTACTTTAAAGGAAACTGACTCGCGCAGGATCCGGATAACAATATTTATTTCCTAAACAAACACACCTATTTTAAAGGAAAATAAATGACTCATGCAAGAGTCGGACTCAAACTACTATAATAATACTGGTACAAAACACCAGTTTCCTTATTCTTCTCCTCGATGAAAACTTTCCATCGGCAGATCCCTTTAATCCGCGCCTTCCTTCTTTTGACAACCGGTAACCTTCTACTGCCACCAAGCGCTAAGTTACGCCCATCGGCATCGGCAACACTTTCCTGATCGGCAATCGGCAATGACCCCTCATCGGCAATCAGCAATGACTCTTCATCGGCAATCGGCAATAACCCTTCATCGGCAATCGGCAATGACTCTTCATCGGCCATCGGCAATGACTCTTCATTGGCAATCAGCTTCAGCAAGACTTCACCAATTAACCTTTGTCGGCAAAGATCATCCAGCCTCCATCGGCAACGCACTTGGTCTTCCCGCAGCACTCTCCCATCGGCAATATCGGCTCAAAACTTTCCCGATGCCGATGGAGAACGGTCCATTTGACACGTTGAAAAACGGTGTCAACAGGTGGTGCTTGGGACGAAGGTGATCGCCGGAAGATTGTCGGCGGCCCTTGTCCATCGACTTGTGATCGGTTGTGGGCGGTTCACCGAGCCGGAGTGGCGAAGAACCAGCCCGTAGAGAGCACTCTACCCTTGCACAGGTAGAGGGGGAGCAATACCCTTTCGCGGGTGCTCCAACGAGGACTAGGGGGGAGTGTCGACTCCTCGATACCTCGGAAAACGTCGTCGTGTCAAGATTTCTATCCCTAGCTCTTTCATACCGCATTACTTTCCGCATCGTTCTTACCTTCATTGACTTGCTACCGCTTTCATAGTCTAAGGCACACTAATCGGTAGGCACGGGGTGATTGGCACTTGATAGGATCTCATATTTGTTTTAGAAATTTGAAATAAGCCCAATTCACCCCCCATCTTGGGCATCTTGATCCTTTCATTATGAAAATGCATTACCTAGCCAAAAAATATGTGGTATTGTTTCTTCTCTAGCAAGAGGAGTGCTTGTCTTTTCTTTGAATCTGAACTGTGCTTATACAAACAACATGCTCTCATGGCTTCCTTTAGTTTCAAAAATGCCTAATCCAACATATTCACTAATTATTTTTCTAATTAGAATTAAAAAATTAATTAATTCGATGTGCTGCTCAGGTATATTCAGATTAGGCAACAAAGCCTGCTGCTGGTTTTGGTCCCCACTTTTTTTCATTTAGGTAGATAAGGTATTGATCCCTTTGTTATTTCACACACTACTACAGAAACGGCAATCACTGTCGGCCCATCCCTGCCGGTTGTGTTTGGGCCGGCAGTGATGCCTCATCACTACCGGTTCAGGCTCTTACAGGCCCCCAATTATTTGGGTCAGGCGCTGAACCGGCAGTGATGCCTCTCCGCCCTATCACTGCCGGTTCAAGCCACCAACCGGCAGTGATGTTGTGTTTCACTGCCGGTTGGTGGCTTGAACCGGCAGTGATGTTATGTACAGTATAAAGCTTCGATCTCCTCTCCCTCCTCTGCCCCAAAAGTGCAGAACAGTGCGTGAGGAGCTCCATCTCTCCATTGTTGCGGCTGGTGGATTTCTTGATCTCCATTTTTGGCTCCTCTTCACTCTTGGATCCTCATATCTTCTTGCTATTGGTTAGTAACAAGCATAATTCTTTAGAATTGTTGGTTTATATTGTTTTTGTGTGTAAATTCATAGTTTAGAGCTATGCTAGTTTTCATGATCAAGAAGAGGGATGTTGCAATTTGTGTCAATTTTTTGTAGCTTTTAGATCCAAAATTACTTAGAAAAATTGTAGCACTTTGTTTTTATTGGGTAATTATTGTATAATCATTGAGTATCTAGGTTCGAAAGATTTGTCTAAAAAATTATGGATAAAATTTGTAATTAGTTATATTTATTACTTACATTTAATACTCAATGCCTGCATGAAAGATTTGATGGGATGTGGAATAGATTGAGTATTTATTACTTACATTTAATACTTCAGGCATGCATTTAATACTTACATTTAATACTCCATGCTTCCATTGTTATCTATTTGTTGTCTCATTTTTTATAGCGCGACCAAATTCAAATTATATCGAAAAATATTGTTCAAAATGCTCCTATTAATATGTTCCTATGTTTCCTTTGCTCTGCCCATTTTATCAGTGCAGACATGGCTCGAGGGTGGATGTACGATCTATCACATACAGACCCACGGTACTTGACGGGCATCGACGATTTCATCAAGCGAGCTAGAGCCAATGTTGGGGACTCACATCTTGTATTCTGTCCATGCAAAGACTGCAAGAATACAAGAAAATGGGGCGATGTGGAGTATATACGTTTGCACTTGATCACAAGGGGGTTCATGAGAAACTACACGATTTAGACTTTGCATGGGAGGTTGGTCAAAATGTTAATGATGATGTGCATAGTATATCCCTGAATGCATTATTGTGTGTTCATGATTACATAGAACATGTTCCTACCAATGATGATGTGTTTATGAATACATTAGCTGACGACACTGAGGAAGATGATGGCATTTTATAGCTTCTACATGATGTTCATGGGAGATTCCTTAGTGCTTCACAGTTGAAAAAACTGGAGATGATGAGAAAGGATGCAAAAACACCATTGTATCCGGGCTGCCCAATAAGCAAACTGGAAGCCAACATTATGCTTGTTGGAGTTCAAATTAACGAATGGGTTGAGTGATAAAGGCTTCGATAACTTGTTAGGTATACTACATAAACTGTTCCCGCAGGATACCGAGTTAGCAGAAAAGACTTACCTTGTGAAGCAAATGATTTGCCCAATTGGCCTCGAGGTTGAGAAAATCCACGTGTGTTTCAACAACTGCATATTGTACCGTGGAGAGAAATACAAAGACTTGGATGCATGTCCCAAGTGTAAAACTCCCCAATACAAGCAAGGGCCATCAAATGATGGAAGCAAGACCAGAGGAAGGCCCGTAAAGTTCGTGTGGTATTTTCCTATAACTCCACGAGTGCATAGGTTGTTTGCAAATGCAAAGTCAGCCAAGCTGTTGCGTTGGCACGGCGAAGAGCGAAAAAAAGATTCAATGATGAGGCACCCCGCCGATGGTTCGGACTGGAGGACTATCAACACTATGTTCTATAAGAACATCGGTGGAGAGGTAAGGCATCTGTGGTTAGCTTTGAGCACGGATGGGATGAACCCGTTTGACCAGGTTAGAACCAATCATAGCACTTGGACAATGACGCTATGTATATACAAACTTCCACCCTGGCTTTGTATGAAACGGTCATACGTCCAGATGCCATTACTAATCCAAGGACCAAAACAACCTAGTAATGATATTGATGTGCTTCTAGAACTAGTGATCGATGAACTACTACAGATGTGGGAGACGGGTGTGAAGGATGTTTGGGATGAGTACAAAAAAGAACATGTCACGGTAAAGGATGTACTTATCGCTACAATCATCACCAGGGCGAGGTTGCTTGTCTAGAGAGAAGACAAAAGGATACACTGGGTGTGTTGAGTACTTGGACGAGATTGATGCTACATATCTACCAGAAAACAGGAAGATGGTCTACATGGGACACCGTAGGTTCCTATGTCGTGATCACCCTTACCGTAGGAATACAAAAGATTTTAATGGGACTACTGAGAAACGTGGACCTCCAAAGTATCGAGACGGGAAACAGATGCTTCAACAATTAAGCAAACTCACAAATGTTGTCCTTGTGAAGGGGGTAGGGGCAGTAGCAGCACCAACCGATAGTATCTGGAAGAAAAAATCAATCTTCTAGAAACTACCTTATTGGTCACTTTTGAGTGTATGTCACTGTCTTGATCCAATGCACATAACTAAAAACGTGTGCGGTAACACACTTAACACGTTGATGAACATCAGGGGAACAAGCAAGGATTCTCTCGTGACACGCTTGGACATGCAACGCCTAGGCCTCAGGAAGGAGTTGCACCTAGTAACTCTTGAGAATGGCCACTGGAAACTTTCGGTGGCATCATGGACACTGAAAAAGGAGGAAAAAGAAATGCTTATTTCTTTCTTCAATGATCTCAAAGTACCGAGTGGCTACTGTGGGAACCCGAATAGGCTAGTTAACATGAGAGAAGTTAAGTTTAACTATGGTTCTATGAAGGCCCATGATTGTCATGTCATAATGACTCAGCTGCTCCCAGTTGCCCTGCGAGGTATCCTCCCTGACAAGTTCTGCGCTCCAATCATAAAGTTGTGTTCGTTCTTCAACGCGATCTCTGAAAAGGTCATTGAAGTGGGCAGGCTAGACCACCTGAAGCAGGAGATAGCTGAGATTATATGCAGGCTTGAGATGCATTTCCCACCGACTTACTTCGACATTTCAGTGCATCTACTTGTTCATCTTGTGGATCAAATAAAAGCCCTTGGCCCAATGTACCTACACCAGATGTTTCCTTTCGAGAGGCTCATGAAAGTTTTTAGGCGTTATGTTAGGAATAAATTCAGACCAGAAGGGAGCATGGTAGAAGGATGGTCAACAGAGGAGGCTATTGAGTTCTCCACATATTATCTGGACATCAAGCGGGTCAGAGTTCCAGTATCTCATCATGATGGAAGACTAGGGGGCAAAGGAACAATAGGTAAGAAAGCTGTCAAAATAGACAAAGTGGTCTCCTTCAGACAAACACACTTCGCTGATCTCCAGCAGGCCGACGGTGTGATGGCATACATTGATGAGCACAAGCAGTTACTGCAAAATAAGCATATCGGTAGGTCACAGGCTTGGCTTGAGAAATACATAAGGAGGAATTCGGTGACTGGTTTCGACGCCAAAGGCTAGGAATGGTGACGGGATGTCAGCTAGATCTCTTAGCCCCCAGACCTTCGACTACGCTAATGATGTACCAAGGATATCAAATAAATGGTTTTACATTTTACACAAAAAAACAGGACGGAAAGAGCACCAACCAAAATAGTGGTGTTCGTTTCAACACCCACGATGAGTTCGGCACGGTGGCGGCAACATACTATGGTTTCATAGATGAGATATGGGAGCTAGACTATGGACATCAGTTGAAAGTAGCTCTTTTCCATTGCCTGTGGGTCTGGCTGAATGAAATCAACACCGACAAGGATGGGTTCACTACCGTTGATCTATCCAAGACCGCATACAGAGATGACCCCTTCGTCCTTGCAAAGAATGTTTTGCAAATCTTCTATGCAAGGGATAACAATACAAATGGAAGACAACATGTAGTATTGCAAGGCAAAAGGAAGATTGTCGGTGTCGACGGAGTGACAGACGAAGAAGAGTACAAAGGTTATGAAGAAATGGCTCCTTTTGGGGCGGACGTTACCCTACATGTCATTGAAGAGGGTGACGAACCTGCTTACCTCCGAAGTGATCACGATGAGGCCATCATCGTGCCTGCACCGTGAATTGTTATAGTACCATAAACTATGTAATCCTTAATGAAATGTTGTTTTAGTAATTTGCATCGAATTTGAGATCATATGGAGTTGTAGAGATTGATTAGTTGTACCACGTTGTTGATTGATGTATGCCATGTCAAAAGGAATTCAAAAATTATAAAGAATTAGACCTTGAGTGTATAAGCATTAATGTAGAGCTCCTCAAAACTAGCAAAAGCTATGTTGGAAGATTTTCAACTTCTATTCAAATTTTTAGAGTAATTACAAAGGGGGTATTTGAATTTTAAACCCTTATTCAAATTCTAAAGGGAATTAAAAAACTATAAAGAATTAGACCTTGAGTGTCTAAGCATTAATGTAGAGTTCCTCAAAACTAGTAGAACCTATGTTGGAATATTTTCAACTTCTATTCAAATTTTTGGAGTAATTACAAAGGGGGTATTTGAATTTTAAACCCTTATTCAAATTCAAAATGGAATTTAAAAACTAAAAAGAATTAGAATATGCTCCTTCAGCAAAAGTTGTAGAGAATGAAAATTTATGCAACTTCTATGTTTAGAGTTTTTCAAGTTTTAGTCAAAAATTAGGAGTAATTTAAATTCTAAAGCAAAAGGCAATTTTAAAAAAATACACACATCACTGTCGGTTCCTCAGTAACCGGTAGTGATGTGCATCTAGCACTTCCGGTTCTAACAACCAACCGGCAGTGATGCCTATCCAATCACTGTTGGTTTGCAGGAACCGGCACTGATGTTACTTCATCACTGCCGGTTCTATATACAAACCGGCAGTGATAGGGGACATCACTGCCGGTTTGTACAAAGAACCGGCAGTGATGAGGCCGACTATATAAGGAATGGGCGCGGTCTGAAATTTTCAGACTCGCGATCATTCCACACTTAGCCGCCCGAGCTCACCACTGCCCGAGCTCCAGCTCGACACCGCCGCTCGACGCCGCAGCAGGAGCTCCCCGCCGATGCTTGAGCTCGCCACCGCTCCAGCCCGACGTCGCTGCCGCCTGACGCGCCTCCGTCGCCGACTCCCGACGCGCCGACGCTCCCCGCCGACGCTCGAGCTCGGCCAGTGGACGCGCCGATGCTGCAGGAGCTCCACGCTGCCGCTGCTCGACTCCCGACGCCGCCGCTGCTGAAGGCCCCCGCAGGAGCACTATAGCTCCACGCCGCAGGAGCACACGCCACAGGAGCGCGAAATCCGGCCGTAACCACACCGCGGTGAGCTTTATGGCTATGCACTATAGGTGTTCGATGAAATGTTTGAGGGCTTTTGCTTGCTTGCTTGGTATGGAGATAGATGAGGAGAGGAAGGAGGAAGGAAGGCATGGAGATTAGAGTGATAGATAGATAGATTAGAGAGATTAGAGATATATACTTATATATAAAGAGAGAGATTAGAGAGATAGTACTTATAGATAGGTAGAGATATATAGGGAGATAGATAGATAGATATAACATGACTTAAATTTGTGAGAGATAGAGATAGAGAGATAGGTAGTGTCTTTCATCCTTATATGTCATCCTTGTATCCTTGTATATATATTTCATGATAGAGAGAGATAGAGATTCATATTGATAGCATGATTCATATTGATATATATATATATATGTCATCTCTTTATTTGAAATGTTATGAGAGAGAGATAGAGATGTAGAGAGATAGAGAGGTAGATGTATAGCATGACTTATAGATAGATGGCAAAATTTTATATCATATATACATGGCTTTATATTGTGACATAGCATGACTTGTACCTATGAGCTAATACCAATATCCTTGTATATACTTTTAACACAATTTGTGTATAGCATGACTTATGACATGAGTCTAAATAATGAAATGTATGAGTCTATCTACCTATGAGCTAATACCAATAATCGAAATTCATGCCCAGAAACATGACAATTAAGCGCTGATTCACCACCCGTCACCCTGCGACCGAAGCCAATGACCAAGGAACTAGTGGTGGTGGTGCTGAACGTGACCAAGGAGCCGATGACAATCAGCAAGGGGATCAAAGACCTTGGAGCCCTAGCCATATGCTAAACCTAGAAAAGGGCCAAGGAGATGAGGTAATAACTTAGGTCATACCTAAAAACATGGTAGATATAGCCAGAAAATTTTGATGGGGACTTATTTATAAATTTTGAAGCAGGTTCCGCCGGAAGGTCCAAGTACTGGTGAGAGTTCCAAAAGGACTAAGCGTGGTGCAATAAAGCTCCCTCAGACAACTAGACACTGGCACATCTCTCAGTTTGATCAACTAGGGGAGCCGATGGAGCCTATTAAAGCATTGGGCCCATACAAGAGTACCATCGGGGCACTTGTAAGGGACTTCACCCCGATCAAATACAGGAAGTGGAATGGCAGTGAGCAAGACCCGTGGAGGGTTCCAGAAGTTGAGAAGGAACTAGTTTGGAACAAGCTCAGAGGGTATTTCACTTTCCCTAATGATTGTGATGAAGCGACAGTCAAGAAGAGGGCCAAGGAAATCATGGGTCACTCCTTCAAGAATTTCAGGGGAAAGTTGCACAAGCTAATCAAGGAGGAAAAAGAACCGAATTTTGCGGGAGGTGAACTCAGCAAGCAGAGGGACTTCTGGGAGGAGTTCAAGGCTTACAAGCTATCCGAAGAGGCCAAGGCATCAAGCGAAAGAAACAAAGCAAACTCGCTTAGGTCAAATAATCCTCACCGCCTAGGATCGCGTGGGTACATAAGGAAGATTCCGGATTGGGATGCCCAAGTCGAAGCACTAGAGCGGAGCGGCGTTACGCCTCAGACAAGCGATTGGCAACCCAGATCAGTGAACTACCTACTCGCAAGGGGGGCACGATACAATCCTAACGGGAGCCTTTCCGCCAGTGCTGAACCCGTCACCGATCTCCTCCAGAAGATTTCCACGCTCACTGAGGAAGTGCATAGAGGGGCCCGCAAGTCTGATCGAGAAAATGACGTGCTCACGCAAGCACTTGGAACAAAGGAGCACCCCGGTCGCACTAGAGGAGCCGGGGTAATTCCTTGGGAGAAAGCATTTGAAGGTGAATTTGCTTCCTATAGGAGCCGGGTGAGGGCTAGAACGCAAAGAGAAGAGGAGTTCCAAAGGATGCGAGAGGAACTAGAATAGAGCATGGAAGCACGGATAGCTGCTCAAGTGGCGAGCGCTATGCAAACCATGTGTTCGAGTCAAGGCCCGCATGCAATCCCGACTTTGAATAGCCCAGTGCTCGGCAAGGGCCGCAGTAGTTGTGGCTCAACCCCTATGCCTGACGACGAAGAGGTCAATGCTCCTCATCCGGTGGACGCCATCAAAGAACCTGTGAATGTCAGGTTGTATATCCATCAGCAGTGGACCAAAGACAAGGTGGCGGTCGGACAAGCATTTCCTAGAGGAGAGAATGTCATTCATGGCAAGCCAGTGCCACTCGGGTATGCCAGGGTCAGCATTGATAAGATCTTGGACAAGAAGTACAATAAGATACATATTTATTTCCCAGTGGAGGAAGAAAGGTTGCGTCTAGTTCAGAAATTGGGCACTCTTGTCGCCTGGCGCAAATGCTTCATCAAGCTAGACGAGCAGGCATCTTCGGATGATGAGGATGACAGTGAATCATCTTGGTCGCCTCCGCCAAGAGGTTTCTCTCCTCGTCAAGATCCACTGACACCTCCTCCACCGCCAAAGGAGAAGACTCCTCCTCCTCCTCCACCAGCTTCAAAGTCCTCAAGACTGGGATCTCGATGGCCTAGCTCTAGATCAAGTTCGACTTCGCAAAAGAGGAGGTCATCAGCTTCGGTTGGTAAAGATCCCCCAATGACTAGTAAAAGGTGCAAGCCAGTGCCCACTAAGGACGATATTCTACGAGCTCAGATTGCAGAAAAGGCCGCCAAAGTTGCCTTGTATGAACGATTGGCTTATATACCTGAGAAACAGAGCCAATTTAAAAGGCAAAGAAAAAATCCGGGTAATCAAGAAAGAGCTAGAAAAATACACACCTTTCAGCAGCTAGAGATACAAAACTTGGCCATGCAAATGAACATAAGCATGGAGGCGGCCAAAGATTTCTATTTTGAAAACATCAAATTTGAAAAGGCCACAGCTGTATACAAGTTTCAACTAGGCAAGCCTATGGTTGCCAGCCAAGAAGGGTATACGAAATTGCCAACAAACATGCGACAGTTGCATAATTATTACATCATAGATAATAATAGCAACAAAGACAAGATAGCAACCTTTGAAGTATGCATCCCTTCTTGTTTTATTTTTAATCATCCTAAATAAGTTGTGCATACTATTCATTATGAAGACCTCTTTCAACTCTTTCAACGACGCTCACTGGATGTGCAGATTATGATATTATGGACTCTGTAAGTATCATACCCTAACAACGTTATAATAAACTATGTGATCTGCATTTGAATATATCCATACATGTTTATTTTGCAGGTCTGTAGCAAACTTTTCCCTTCAAAAATGAAATAGCAATTTTGACTTCTTGGACACCATCTATGTAAATGAGACAACATGCAATCGAGGTCTCAAAGATCCGTATGTATCACAAAGTTTGAAGATTGAGTTTGAAAGAAGGTTCTCAGTCCAGAAAACAAACGCACTGCTAACCTACAATTGTGAGTATGTGTTCTCGACCCTTACTTAAGTGTTTTTTTCTTGATATATCATTCAATAACATGAACTTTGTGATTGCAGCAACCATTACGTCCTCGTAGATATAAGTCTTAAAAATCCAACTATCGAGGTGTGAGACTCAAAAAAGAAGTCACTTAAACTTATCGAATCCCTAGTCAAAGTGCTAAATATGTAAGTGAACTCAATATCACCACACTTTTCAATCACATATGATATTGTAATTAATGTCCTGAGCCTTCACACTTCATTTACATTGTCACATAGCATGAAGGCGTTACCTGATTGGAAAAATGTGGAGTCTAAGATGCAAAAGAAATGGGGAGTCCCATTCAGAGTGGAGTATATGAAGAAGGTCAAGACCCTAGATCAACCAATGGGGAACAACGAATGCAGGTTCTATGTGATGTGGGCAATGCTTGCCTACTTTGGCGCAAAAGTAGGAATAGGAGATGGCATGGTACGTACGCGTCACATTTTAATTCTATTGTTTTGTCTTACGTATGTGCATCTCAATATCATCTTGTATCAATTTACAACGCAAAGGTCAGGACCACAATAGGTTGATGGATTTTAGGATAAGAGGATTTCAAGAGGAGATAGCAGCTCTTATTCTGGACGATATAGTGTATAGAAAAGGATATCTATCCATTGTGAATAGTAAGGACTTCAAGAAGAACTATGGAAAAGACCGTCTCGAAAGGCTATTGTAATGCGACAATTAATTCGATACTTTAAGTTTTGTTTGGATGTTTTGTAATAATTATTATAAATGTGTGATGGGTTTGTATTGTCGCTAGTCCACAACCACCTTCAATTCACATCGATGTCAAATAGTTCGATAGGAAACACCTCCACGATATCCCACCCCACCACCTCTACCATAAACCCTAAACTAGAAATCCCAAATGAAAATAAAACAATTAAAAATGCAATTTTAAAAAATAATATCACTGCCGGTTGGTGTGCCAAACCGACAGTGATGGCTCAAGCATCACTGTTGGTTGGTGAAACAAACCGGCAGTGATGGCTCAAGCATCACTGCCGGTTGGTAACATGAACCGGCAGTGATGCTGACGCCATCACTGCCGGTTTGGCATAACCGGGAGTGATGGTATGAGCTCATTACTGCCGAAGTGCCAGTGCCGGTTTAAAAACCGCCATTGAAGGGGTTTTGAACCAGCACTGATTACATGTTCTGTAGTAGTGACATGGTCTGATTTTTTTTGTTTGCTCTCATAATGCTCAATGTGAAGGATTTTAGTTTTTGAATCAAATAGATTCATTGCTGCATAAGTTGACGATTGGGCAAAAAAGTACGATGAATATTGTAGTCTTTTTTTTTTAATTTAAGGTGTTACATATTGCATTCTGAATTTTTCTGCTTTGACATTCTTTGAAGATATTGTAACACCAAACAATAATGCTAAGTTCCTTTGGCTACCAAAAGTGATTACCTAACGTTAAAAGGCACTACTAAATAGCTTCTGAAACATACTACTGATGGATAAGGAGATAATTTGAGTTTGTAGTCTATGGTCATATTTGGGATTTAAGGCCTGTCACATTCTCCATGGATCCAGTTGGAGTATGTTTAATACATGACCAATTGTTTTATCGACAGTGTGGAGCTTTTATGTATTGCTCTCTATAAAAATTGGGATATCTATAGTAAAAAATATCATTAGGACAAGAACGTGAAAGATATTTAACTTTACCATCATACTAAAATTATAACATCTAGACAAAGTGATTTGATTAGGAGAAATGTGGTTTAGGATATACAACTGCATAACACAATTGGTTTTTGTATTACAAAAGTTATACACAGTCTGCAGTTAGCGTAGCACTACAATTATCTGAAAACTCATTTTATTACTGATACTTTTGTTGTTCCTAGCAACGCGCGGGCTTGGATAAATCTTGTACAATATTCATATACCCGGGCTTAGCAATTAGCGTTGATGCCGGTGGTCATGACCTCTTGGGAGTGGCCAGCCCTTCGCCTAGACAGGCAACCTGCATTAGCACCACAAGCAGCAGCGGTTTGGCTCCACCTTAACTCGCAAGGTACCAGTCTACTCCCAAATCTTTATCTCTCTCAAGCTTATATCCCTCCCTACCCACAGTCCCACACACCCACACATTTTTGGGATAATCCATATACTATTCTAGAGAGAAGTATTCAATTTTTCTCACTTTTCTCTCAAGAATCTACTTGAATAGAGAAAAATGCATGGCGTGGGAGGGGCCAATAGTTGTAGTAGTAATTGGCTGAAAGCTAGATGAATTTCAAATTAGACTGTATTATATATAATCAAGTTGATGGTATGGGAGGAGTGGGCACAGTATACAACTAGATATATGGCCATTCTGAATTCTGTTAAGATGTTTCTGCTGGGTTATGATTGCACTAAATGGTAGATTGTATGTCAATGTGTAAGGATAGCAATGTTCCTGCTATGTCGTACTATCATTGTGAGACTCACGTGAATTTGTTTGCATTGATTCTGTTCACGACCTCAGTTTATGCAATGATTGTGCACCTTTCTGTAAGTAACCTTTTGTTGTTGACATTAGGTAGGCGAGCTTACATATCTCCCTACACAACGTTATGACCATTTTGGACAACATTTTTTTTGTTTTGGTGGCTATTTTAGCGATATATTTTTGTTTGATTATACATGTGGATTTCAGATTGTTTCTCTCTTGTAAATATGGAAGAAATCTAGCATGGAGTTTGGCCCTGTACCATCTGATGACAGTTACTAGCATGTCTACAAGGAATTCTAAATTCTATGTTGCTACCCAAAGATATTACAGGACACATGTGAAACTAGATATTGCAATAGTCAACATATATAATCCTAAGGAAGTCCTAGCTCACCAAATCTTGTAAACAAATTTTGGTAAATAATAATATAGTTGATTGAAACTGGTTGGTTGAGTACTGAAATGTCTGATCATTCAGAGTTTTTTTTAGAGATGGAGATTGAGGATCAATCAAGTGGAATACTATTGTCATATTGTGCCAATCACAGCAATAAAAATAATGTTAAATCTTTACTAGCTTTGAGTAGATATGATATTCCATGGTGAGTAATTTTGCTCTAAAAAATGTTTTGGCTTATAATTTTACCCAATTGTGATGGGTGCTACTCGATCTGACGACACGTATCTGATTTTCTTGACGTCTGCTTGTGCAGCTTGATGGCTTGCTGGCGATGGTGAAGGATGTCCTCTCCAACGACCCCAACGTGCAGCTCAGTCAGCAAGCAGTTCAGGAAGCTGCTCTCCATAGTTTTGCCCATCTTTGTCAAGCTCGCCAACTCCCACAGCCAGGATGTTCATAAACAGGTATGCATTACTATCTTCTATACGAGACTTAGGTAGAGTAATGCTTAGTTTCTTTTTCTTTCTTTCTTTTTTTTTATTTTGCAGACTGTATATACAACTCTCTTCTATATGAGACTTACATAGAGTAATGATTAGGTTTTCTTTTCTTTTTGTTTTGCAGGTTATAAGGGCTTTAGGTAATGTTGGTGGTGACTCCCCCAAAGTACTGTGATCTGGTACTATATATGACTCAATTCTTCATTTTTTTGTGTTCTCATTTGTTTCATCTCATGCATAACTCTTTTTAGGATCAAATATGTCTGAGATGTATGTAATTTCCATTCAGTCTTTTGTTGCTAACCAATAGCCACATAAACAAGCAGGACATTATATGAGGAGCAGTCCAAGGTATTGCCATGGCACCATGAGTCACTATTTTTCTTGTTTGGTTTTAAGTCAAAGAACTCTAGATGAAAATGCAACTAAAAACAATATCTTGTTTGTCCTTTTCATTTAGTCATTCATGTTTTGTGGTCTAACACTGGCAGGTGGGATCCTTGCATTGCACTTCACTTCATGTGGCAGGTCAAACCAGTGTGATACTGATCAGATCACCCATCAAAGACAAAGATGGAGATTGACCTCCCTAAGACCTATCAATGGACATGCTAGACTCAAGATCATCCAAGAGTGCTAAAGTTCCACATTAAAGACAAGATTTGGGTGTGCTGCTAATAGACAAGACACACAAAAAGTTACTCCGTAGGTGCAGGTCAAGGTTCATCCTCAACAAAAAAAAAAGTAAGAACACATCCACGAGAAGAGTTTTTTTGTGTGTAAAAAACTACTATAGTATTGTTAATTGAATTTGTAACCCCATGTAAATTATATTAGAAACCATCCGATGTGAAAATTGACTCCTATTTTTTTTGTTTTTTATAGTAAATTAATTTTGAAAGATACGTGCGTGTGGCATGTCCAATTGTTCGTGTATTATTTATAAACTATCTCATGCTTGTGTGGTGGAGGTTATTTTCACCGCTCAGATCAGGTTTCATGGCTTATTTCTGGATTTATTGGCGCACAAAAGGAATGGATATTAAATATTTCTTTGCATAGATATAAAATATTATTTTAGTGGCATCACGGAAATGTCTATATAGTATAGTTTGTGAGCTTGCGACGCATGCTCTCTGTGACTTTTGGATTAAATGCCACTTTAGCGTTGATATTTAATTTATAATATTGTTATCTTATCATACCATCCGTATATTTTTAGTATAAAAATTGTGTTGTCCCGTAGCAACGCACAGGCATTGTACTATTAAATAGCTAATCGTCGGCTAAGTCGGGCTATGCAATATAAATTATACGTACATGGAAGAAAATAGCGGCAGCTAATTAAAGCAAGAAATTTACAATCCTAGCATGTGTAGGACTTTTTTTTTTTCATTTGTCATTTAGACAATGTGTTTTCATTATATGTTTGTCTTTGATGACCCTTGTTGTGTTTTGTCTGTACGTGTTTGTGACGAGGAGTCATCGTAGACGTATTTTATCCTCAGCATAGATTTGATTTTCTATATGTGTCTGTGATGATATAACAAATTTTCAGACACGTTTCTTACGAAGGCTGGGCCTCATCTAAAATGAGCTAATCTGTGTGTTTATAAGGATGGATGTATATGCTTGTACGTGGGATGGGAAAAAAAATCGTAACAGACAGCAATGTGTTTCACAATGCTCTTTTTCCTTTGAAAGCAAACGTCAACCGTACCCGCACACAGGCGGGAGGCGGCACCCATGCTTGGCGACACCGCACACGCACACAGACACTGCAAGGCGGGCGAGAAAAGCCACCATTTCCGATCAAGGGTCAAACTCCGAATGGAAAACCTTGCACGTCATGCATGCAGGCATGCCTCCGAATGAGCATCCTACATCCGACCAGTACAGCAGGACCACCATGCATGGCCATTCGTTGGCAAGAACCCCACGCAACCCAGCAGCAGTTCAGATCCAAGCAGGTTGTTATCGCAGGTTCATGCACGTATAGTGTGTGAAGGAACGCGGATGGAGCAGGCCCAAAATCAAGGCCAACTTGGACGATGACACCTCCGGAAGCAGAGCATGCGCCGCATAGGCATACAGTACATAGTAGTAGCAGACTAGCAGCGCAGGCCTGCAGGCCACGCACTCGTGACACGTGCTTTTGCAAACGTTCGCTGACTTGCCGCATGCTCGCTATCCGCCGCCGCTCAACACTGGAAGCGCAGGCCAGGCAGGCTCAGGACCAGCTCCGGCTGGAGTCTAGAGTGAGGCCGCAGCCAGAAGCTGCAGCGACTCGTGAAATGCTCCACTTTAATTTGCCGATAACAGACTGAAGAAGGCGGCCAAACAATCTACACAGCTGGTTGGGATATGTATATATATATATATAATACTTAATCCGTTTTAAATTATAGTTCATTTGACTTTTTCAACCTTAAATTTAAACTACTCGTCTAATTTAATTTTTTATGCAAAATATTATTTTTTTTGTGTGGGCTAGCTTACTTATTTAATAAATATGAATGACTTAAATTTGACTATGTTTACATAATTTTTTTGAATAAGATGAGTCGTGAAAGTTAGGGTAAAAAAAAGTCAAACGAATTATAAATTGAAACGGAGGGAGTACTAATATAAATCAGGAGTTGGTATTTTCGGTTGGGGCAGCCAATCTAATAAATTGTGTCCCACGGTGTGACCTGTATGCATGCAGATGCAGCTCCATAGTCACAGACTCAGCCACGCACATGGATCAACAGTTCATTCGTGATCTGATCGATCAAAAGCATATGTGCAGGCAGCTGAACCTGGCTTTCCAACAGATTTTGATTCTGCTCGAGCTGTGCAGGACAGTGGATAGATGTCATGTCCAGCGGCCAACAAAGCTTAAAGCGAAGTGCCGCACGTTACCGAGCCAGCGTGTAGTACGACCTTTATTTTTGGGTAGCAGACAGACCGACTCTGCCTGTTCCGGGGCTTTTCTGGACAAGGCTGGGCTTCCAGCGCCTGCAATGAGCAGGAGTTCAAAACCATCGTCAGAATTCAGACATCTATTATTAGACGGTTGACAATGCAGTTCTTCCGCACAGGTCTCTCAGAGTACAGCAGCTCATGCACACTTTAACAGATCGATACCCGTTCAGTCAGGTATAATATACTACGGCTATCAGTATATTGCTGTCATCAGTTATCATAAGGTGGCGACTAATGAAAGGTCCGTCCTATATTATGGGGTTGTTTGGATCTCTTTGACAAATTGGTAAATTGATAAAAGAGCAAAAAAATGACTACTTTTTAGCAAATAGATCCAAACATCCAATGCAAAAAATGACAAAAAAAACAAAAACTTATCACTTGTTATTTGCCATTTACCACTTTGGAGTGGTATAAACAAAGGCAAATAGAAAATTCTTCCACTCATATCCCTCCCTCATATGCATGACATGTGAATGAGAGTTTAATTATTAGGGATATAATTGTCTTTATATATGTCATTTGTCATTTGTCATTTGCCAAGGGATCCAAACACTAGGAATTGACAAAAAATTTGCCAACTTTATTTGTCATGTGTCATTTGACAAGGGATCCAAATATGTAGCCTCCGGCTTAAGCCAGCCGCTTTCAGATCTGCAACCGAAATCCAGTGTACAAACCGGAAAGGCATCGCCCCAGCTGTATATCAGCGATCAAATATAAGGCACGTAGCACAAGTGATTACGTGGCTACTGATGTCGTGATGATGGGTTCATGATTGGCCTGCTTAGGTCTTGTTTGAATGATCATGTCTCCGTATCAATTCGTTGGGAAGAGCTCGCGGCAGGTGCAAGGTGCTCAATCTCTGGATCCTCTGTCAAGGTTAGGCAGTACGGGCGAGCGATGAGCTGCCGACCCGGGTGGCCGGAATCCGTCCGCCGACCCCCACCCCCCACCCCCCTCGGCCACTCCAGCACGCAGGCCTGTCACGGATTATTTTCTCCCACGCGGCCCGCGTAATGCGCAGGCCCATGAACCCCCACCACGTCCGCTTCCTTAAGGACACCCACGCGCAGGCCCATCACACGCCACCCCTAACCCGCGGTCCGCGTTCTCTTCCTTGAGAATCCACCCCCACGTGCAGGCCCAACGTGGATTTCATGGGCCAACTCATTCGTTTTCCATCTGCTGACGTGTAAAGAAAGAAATAGCAACCAAAAAATAGTAAGGGTTGGAGATCAATCTCTAGACCTCATGGTAGAGAATAAGATAGCTATCAAGCAGGAATAAAATGCTGGTATGTGGTTCATTTGGTGACTATTAGCTTACCTCTATACCACGGGTCGCACTCCAGGATTGGACACCGGCACCGCTGAGGGCATCCCGATCCTTCCATACATCAGCGTGTCTCATGGGCCCACATCAACCCTTTTCTCTCACGTTAATTAAATGCCAAAGCATATCTCCTCCGTCTCAGCCATCCAGATCTAGATAATAAAAAAAAGGAAAAACACACCTCGACTCCTCCGTGATGAAACGACGCACCTCGCCGGCTCCGCTGCAACTTCCTCGCCTTTTCCTCTTCCGAAGCCGTGAAGATGCGCGTCCACCCTGTCGGCTCATGTCGTTGCCTCCTTCCTCTCCATCAACTGAGGCCTCTGCGGATGTCGCGACCAGCCCCGCCAGCGCCGGTGCGGGAACATCTCGACGGAGAGGCATGAACGGGATGACGGCCTAAGGCTGCCCTCATCCCCATCTGTGCCAGTAACCAAGGAGTGCTATACCTCACCGCCGTCCTCGACTATCTCACCATTTGAGGTTCGTTTCCCCTTCTCCATCTTTATCTGGCATCCGATCTGGACCTGCCCCTGCTCCATGTTTATCTGATCTCCGATCCGGACCTACCAACACGAGTGATTCGATCTGGACGTACTTTGCTTTCGGTCTGATCTTCCTTCACCTTAGGTTAATGTTGTTTGATCTGGTTGTTTGTTTCTGTGGTTGTAACACCAATGCTAGACGGTGCAATACTTGGTCTGTCGTGGTGGTATGTAGTATTCTTGCTCGATCTTTCCTATTGTATTGCTCTATTACGCACTGAAGCAAACAATGTTGTGGTGTTTTATTTTAGATTCAGAATAAATGACTGTTGCGTTGAGGGAAATATTGTAGGCAACAACGCCTTGGTAAGCTAGCTTCTGCAATCCTATCTTTAATTTTCAAGCATGTATTCTATTTTTTAGAATTCATGCCATGTGTGCTTGGCTCCGATCCATATATACTTTAGTACACATAATAAAATGCATATCTGTCCGTGAGATACATATTCTCTACATCAAACATGTATCTTCGTGTTATAGGTTAGCCTTTTTATTTTTCCAATCAAACATGTGTCTTCAAGCCTCGATGTCGGTACATGTTTGTGATATATGGTGACCGTCAACTATAGGTTGTTAGATATTTTACATTATTGCTCTCAGATTTTTGTTCCCATATTGTTGCAACATTTGCCAATTAAATATTGTTTCATGTTCATACTAATTATCTATTCTTGTATGCTTATACTAATTACTGATTGTTATGTTTCCATGCAGTTTAGTGATGTGGTGGAATTCAGCTAAAATAATTTCCTCGAACAATGCTTTTATGTGCACCTTGGTCAGGAAATTATTTCTTTAATCGTTGTATTTGGATTGACTGCAACCATTATAAGGCAAGGAACTATACCGTTGTCCACATGTATGTGTTTGTTCAGGAACTGTCAACTATAGTTTGTTAGATATTCTAGATTATTGCTCTTAGATTTTTGTTCCCATATTGTTGCAGCATTTGCCAATTAAATATTGTTTCATGTTCATACTAATTATCTATTCTTCCATGCTTATACTAATTACGGATTGTTCTGTTTCCATGCAGTTTAGTGATGTGGCGGAATTCAGCTGAAATGATTTCCTCGAACAATGCTTTTATGTGCACCTTGGTCAAGAAATTATTTCTTTAATCATTGTATTTGGATTGACTGCAACCTTTATAAGGCAAGGAACTATACCGTTGTCCACATGTATGTGTTTGTTCAGAGATGGCTACTCAAATATGTGAGTTCATTCTATTTTCTTTTGTTTCAGACTTTAGTTCCATCTAACTAGAATGGTCATAAACAGTCTTAGAAAAAAAATAGTCATGATTCAGAATGATTTGACCCCCTCATAATTAAGTATCAATGTGATATACTACTGTCATATTATTGTTCCATGTTTGTGTAGAACACCTAAATGTCAACATTTACTAATTCAAGCATGTCGAATCATGAATTAATTTACACAGACTAGGTTAGATTATATTGTCGTGCAAACAGGAGACACCAAGATAGAGCTAAAGCCTTATCTTTAAATCTTCCATGACTAGGGCACAAGTATGATCCTTTTTTCCCTTTTCTATTTTTCTTGAGATTTAGCTTATGCAATAGCCAAATTTAGATGTCACATATTGGTGCCTAATGAATTTGGAGTTGTGAATCTCATTCTGTTTTTTCTTATATGATATTTAGGAAACCGTTGTTTTCAAGGTTAGTTACCCCTATATGCATTTTTATTTATTTTTTGTGGCTTAATATTTTCTTTTTCCTACCTGTTGTACTATTGTCATTGAATACAATTCACCCATAGTTTGTGACATTGGATTGGATGACCTAGGAATACATAAAGGTGTTGTAATTAATGTGCACCTATTCAATCTATGCATGTTCATGTATGTATTAGGTTGCAAACCTGTAGCTTTTATTTCTATGATTTTATCAGTCAACACTGTTGATTCAATTCTACTCTTTTTCCTATGTTTGCTTCTATTGTTAGAAAAATAATAGGATAAACACACCTTAAATATATGTGGTTTTACAGACGGTATTTTTGGCCAATTGATAAATCATTTTGCTGTAACTGGACTATCAGCGTCATTAGCGTTCAGGGTACATGATGTCTTTGTTTTATTTAACATGGACACTCCATTTTGTGCATATTACATTTTCTTGGAAGATACTTCTTTAGGATCTGCATCTCTTTTCGTTTTTTTGTTCCATTGATCGGTAGGCATGTGTTTGCATCTTGATGCATATGCAGAATGCACGTTGAATTTTTCTAGATATGTTGATCATGTTTTGGTTGGTCTCTAATTGATCCATGCCTAGATCTATGATTATTTAAAGATTTAGTGACATTTTCACTTATTGACTTCTCTGTATTTTTGCCAAGAGTTTCAACTTTGATCCTTGATGTTGCCATGAATTGTGTCTATATTTGATATACAAGTATACATGCCAACCTAATTCCATATCCGAAAATAGGATATAATATGTTATAGCTAACACACCTTTAATACTTGCATATCCTATGAAATTCACACCTTATTTCCCAAGGAATTTCCATAGTTTACAAAATCATCACGAGTTCTGTATAACCCATGACAGACAATAGATGACAAGCTTATGAATAACAAATAAAAAAAATATTGCATGAGAACTTACTACCAACAACAAAAGATAATAACATGAACCTCAATTTTTCTTTTGCTTCAAAGATTCCTTTGATGTGATGACTGATCAAACTAATTTTGATGTGCTGCCTGATCAAAACGTCTTCTTTTGATGTACTTACTCATTCTTCATGATATTAATGTGTTATTATATTGGGAATCATGGAACTACAATAGCTTTGTTCAGCATAAAATCTTCTCAAATAATTCTGATACTGGACTTTGAGTACCTTGGTACAGTGCAAATAATTTTTGTTTGGGTCAGTGTTCTCTTGATAATATGCTTTCCAATTTAGTTCTTTGATTGGTGTTTTTTTTATCTAATATGCCTTATCCCTTCTATTTTTTATTCTATCCCCTCTTCTCATGCAGGTAAGCAAGCTGATGAAATATGTTTGAATGGTGGATGATTGCACAGCACACAGGGTATACTATTTCTCAGAGGCAAAAAGGAAAATATGGGACCAGAATCAAATTGACATCTCCTGGTGGCCTACGTCGTAGTGCTTAACATGATTAGTGTATTGGTGCAATTCCAGGAAGGATGTATGGAAGAACATCAATTTGCTTCTGTTGTTTATACTGAGATATCAGATTGTGTATGATTCTCTATCTGTCTGTTACAGAGCATAACTCTTAATCTCTGACTCTTCACTTTTCATTGTGTCAGTCATATTTTCACTACCTTATAACGAGTCATGCAAGTGCATTAGACCAATGGATCATTAACACTAAAAGCCGAAGCAGGCGCAGCGGAGCGCGCCCACCCATGCTAGTATCACTCTAACCAATGTGAACTTGTAGACACCTTATGACAGAACCTTTTAAGAAAGGGCCAACTAAAAGGGCCAACTTGCTAGTCAATCCGATTTAATTCTAAACAAATGATCCAATCCTTAATTAGTATGTTAGGGGTTACCACTTTATAGCGGATCATTCACCTCTCTCTTCGAAAAGGATCTCCTCATTACAAACATTGCAGAAATAATACGAGAAATTTATATTATATCAAAGTAGCGAAAATTTAGAGTCATATTATAAACCACAAGTGTTGAAACATAACTTAAATGTCATACGATAACATAGTATAAAGCTGCTGATAGAGTATAAACAAACAACCGAGGTACTCTTGCCCAAGAGTCAAACAAAGACAAACTACTCCTCATCATCCTCAACTGAAACAATGGTCATGCAGCAACAGGGGTTAACAAACAAGACTTATCCGATAAAAGAAATTATTTGGTGGACAAAAGGTATGCAAGTCATAGAATTCAATGTGTGGTTTGTAAGAATTAAATATTTTACATAAATGAGCATTTATAAAAAGAATTTAAATTCATTTAATTCGTTCAAAAAATTACTCAAGTACCAATCTGAATTTATGATTGATACATGATAATAAACCATCCATGAAAGGAACCAACAAGTATCCAATTTAAGTTTTATTAATTACGATGAAGAAAACAGGGTTATGTTTCCATATCCGAAGAACACGACGATTCGAACCGATTTATCCCAACTGAGGCTTCCCTATCACACGACATATACAGGCGCTTAAAGCACGCATATGACTACTTTTCCCTAGATCCTCCATCCGAGAACGGGGGCCCGCCACCCGAGAGCACAGTACACCTCCATCCAGTTCGCTAACTTGGAGGGTACACACTACTCTCGCCATCTCTCCACTCCTAGTGCGGGTTAACCGTCCTTTAGACCAGATTAGCCAGAGGACAGAGGCTTCCCTATCACACGACATATACAGGCGCTTAAAGCACGCATATGACTACTTTTCCCTAGATCCTCCATCTGAGAATGGGGGCCCGCCACCCGAGAGCACAGTACACCTCCATCCAGTTCGCTAACTTGGAGGGTACACACTACTCTCACCATCTCTCCACTCCTAGTGCGGGTTAACCGTCCTTTAGACCAGATTAGCCAGAGGACAGCTTGCCAAAAGGTATATGATAAGTACTCCAAAGTCACAACCCTAGTCATGCGACAACAGCAAGGCCCTAACGACACAGGCGGAAAGAACCCGCTCACCAGACACCGCTGATGGCTCTCCAACACCATGTCCGCCCGGTCATGAGTTATTACTTCCAACAACACACCTTTCTCAAAGGATCATAACCATTTGCCGAAACAATACGCTATGGGTAAGTGATAGGAAATCACCTACTAGAAAACTCTAAGCATACTAAGCATTTTAGCCAAAAGTTTTCATCTTTTAAAAGTGTCAAGGTAGAGGGTACAAGTAACCAAGGATAAGGCTATGCATTAAGTGGGAATTTAATAAAGTAAGAACAATGCAATAATAACCATAAGTGTATTTAAATAAAACATTTTAAATACAAGGTAGGGTTTGAATGCACCAGGGCTTACCTTGGTTGGAGGGATACACAAACTCGGGCTCAGATTCAACAAGAGAGAAATCCCCTTCACAAGAGAGATTATCCAACCCAACCAACGAACAATCTACACGATATAATGATATGCTTAGATGATGCTTGAAATGATAGACATGATGATTTGCAACACACAAACATCACTTTCCTTGAGTACAACTTTCCTTCATGAAAGAAAAGTTAAACTAAAGCATAAAGTAAGTTTATTAAACTATGAAATAAAAGATTATCTAGTTTAATAATTATGTCCAAAAGAACTGAGTAAACAACAATACATCAACATGTCCATACTGTGGTTGTCACTGGACAATTGACCATTAACACCAAACAATTTAAAATCAATCAAAACCTAAAGTCATTAGGGTTTCTAATCATTTTATAATTAATTATAAAAATAGCCATGTTCAACAGTTCATCCAAAAATTCCCAAACTTTTTATACAACAAGATACAAGTATATAAAGGTTACACAAAAATTCCCAGAATTTTTGGAGAATTACACAAAGCATGAAAAATCATGGAAAAGCAATTTTTCAATTACTTTGAGTATTTTTACAGGATTAAAAATGTACTGAATGTGGACATGTTATATTTTTATTAAATACTACACATCACAGAGAGCATACAAAATTTTTTACAGAATTTAATCATGCACAGAAATAAACATATGAAAATAACAAAAGACAGAACTGTTCAAAACAAGAAATTAAGAAAACTCTTTGGAACCAGCCGCTGACAGCTGGGTCCCGCCTGTCAGCGACTCCAGAATAGAGCAGCGGCGCCGGTGACCACAAAACACGGCGGCGCGTCGCCAGCGGTGAACCAAACGGCGAACCGACTCTTGCGCTGAACTCAACACTTCACCCCGAACCCAACAAGGTATGATACGTCCACTTCCATCCCTCGGAAAACCCTCGCCGGCGGCAATGGCGGTAACCCGCGCTCGGTCGCGCATGCGCCGACAAGTAGAGACAAGCGCCGAAGAAACCAAGCATCGCAACCGACTCAAGAAGCAAACACGAGCACAACGCATAACCAAAACGAGGCTAAAACCTCCAGCACTGACCTTACCGATGACCATGGCAGCACTCCACGTGCGGCCGCACATGCGCCGGCGAACCCAAGCCATAATCGGCTCAACCAACTACCCCAGCATGATTAGCGGCCCCCAAACAACGCGGACCACAACAAGAAAGAGGCAAACACTTAACAGAACGACCTCACCGACGGCCATGGCGGACGACGGAGATCTGCGCGTCACACGCCGGCAAACACACACGCACGCGCTCAAACAACCAACAGCGCGCGAACGGACTCCGGACGACTAGTCGAAGCTAGCGCAGAACTCGGACTCGAAAAAGATGGATTAACACCCCCGACGACGAACACACCGCCGCGACAGCCATGAACTGCGGCGGAGCTCGCGGACAGAGCACGCCGGCTTGATTCAAGAAAACCCAACCGCGCGGATAGTTCGAGGTGCTTACCCCGGTTGTGAAACACTTGCTAGCGCGACCGGAGATGAAGCAGAACGACCGGTCGACGAAGATCGAGCCGATGGAAATGGCGAACAGGCCGGTAACGACGGCGTTCACGGAGCTGTAGGCTACCAAAGAAGAAACGACGAAGCCGACGAGGATCAGCGATGAACGGAGAAGATGAAACGAGAAAGAAAGAAACAATGTGGCTCCTGGTTAGTCCGGACGACGGCGGACCAGAGAGGCGGCGCTTTCGCCGGAGACGAGGAAGATGAAGCTGCGCCGGTTAAACCAGTGCTCGGCTTCTTCAACCAAGCGACCCAGAAGATGCGCGAGATCAAGGCGAAGACTTAGGCAGTGGATTGGAAGGTTCGGAGTGGCTGGAATGCTCGCGCGAGCTCGGCGACGCGAAGCGTTCTCTCAGCGACGCGAGCAGAGCAGAACAAGCGGCGTCGAAGCGTGGAAAGAGTGGCAAGGGGTGGATGTCATCCCGTTTTGAAGAGTGCGGAGTGTGTGCGACGATGCCACGCACACGATGGGACGCTCGTCGATGACATTAGGCGCGCTGCGACGTCGGCAGGTGGCCGGCCAGGTGTCGGCGCTGGTGAGTTCGACCGACATGCAGGTGTTCGATGAATTGACTGAGCTGCCCTTGGTACTACTTTGCAATTTGCTCAAGCTTCCAAGGGTTTTCATGAAAAATTTAGAACACCAAAGTTTCTCCAAATTTCATGATCTACACTTTTGGAAACATGCACATTTTCAAATTCGGTCTAGAAATGAAAATGCATTTTTGGAATTTGAAACCCTTTTTAAAAGGATTTACCCCCTTTTTAATCACTTTAAACACTTGAATATCACTTGCAAAACTGCAAACACAACAAAAGTAATTCAAACATAGCTCTATCACATTGCTTAAACAACCATATGCAAATTCTTTATAGATTTTGAAAATCATATTTAGGGTTGAATCCACCCTCCTTTGTTAATTAGGGTTTGGATTAAAATTTGAAAATTTGAATTTGAAAAGATGACCAGCATCCATACAAATGATCAAACACAACCAAATAAACTTATTTTAGTTCAATGCATAACAAGGTTCCCAATCAAATGAATGATGCTTAATGCATATGATAACATGATCAAGTTTTAATTAATTGCTTAAACAACAGGGGTGTTACAACCTTTCCCCCTTAAAGAAATCTCATCCTGAGATTTAGAGGTGAAACAAAGTAATGGAAAAGGAAACGAATCAAGAACTTTTTCTTTTTCACATCATCCTTGTTACAACTATGACCAGGTCTTACAAAACAGCTCAAGTTATAGAAGCATAAACTCTGGAAATTCTCTAAAAGATAATCTTCAGATTCCCATGTAGCTTCTTCTTCAGAGTGCTGGTTCCACTGAACCTTGTAAAACTTGATGGTCTTGCGATGAGTAACTCGATCTTTCTGATCAAGAACCTTCATAGGATACTCAGAGTACGTCACATATGGCTCTAATTGCACTCCTTCAACTTCAACGATCGTATTCTTAACTTGAAGACACTTCTTCAATTGGGATACATGAAACACATCATGAACGACGGATAGAATGTCATGCAATTTTAAACGATAAGCCACATTGCCAATGCGTTCCAGAACTGGGAATGGACCAACATAGCGAGGGGCCAATTTGCCTTTCACTCCAAACCGTGAGACTCCTTTCATAGGTGAGACCTTCAGATAAACATGATCACCAGGCTCAAACTGTAAAGGACCTCTCCTTTTATCAGCATAACTCTTTTGCCTAGACTGGGCAATTTCAAGATTAATGCAGATCTATTTAACTTTATCTTTCGCTTCCTTAACTATGTCAACTCCAAAGAACTCTCGTTCCCCGGGTTCTGACCAATTAAGAGGAGTCATACAACCCCGACCATACAAAGCTTCAAAAGGTGACATCTTTATGCTCTGCTGGCAACTATTGTTATATGAGAACTCTATCAAAGGTAAACATTCATCCCACTTCTCCGCAAAGTTAAGCACACAACATCTCAAAAGGTCTTCAAGAACTTGATTCACCCATTCTGTCTGACCATCAGTTTGCGGATGATAAGCTGTGCTATACAAGAGTTTGGTATCAAGTGACTCGTGGAGGTGCCTCCAGAAAGCCGAGACAAACTGAGTGCCACAATCCGATACTATAGTCTTGGGAACACCATGAAGGCTTACTATTCTTGATAGGTAAAGATTGGCATAAATAGCAGCAGTGTGTGAAGTTTTAACGGGTAGAAAGTGTGCGACTTTGGTAAGTCGATCAACAATGACCCATATGGAATCATACCCGCTAGAGGTCTTAGGCAAGCCTACTATGAAATCCATGTTGATGTCTTCCCATTTCCAAACTGGAACTGGTAAAGGTTGAAGTTGACCTCCAGGTTTCAAACGCACTACTTTCACCTTCTGACAAGTGTCGCACTTGGCCACATAGCCTGCTATCTCAATCTTCATCTTTGTCCACTAGAACTTCCGCCTCAAATCCTGGTACATCTTATTGCTTCTAGGATGGATAGACAAGCGAGAAGTATGAGCTTCATCAAGAATAGCTTGTCGCAACTCTGGAACTTTGGGGACCACAAGACGATCCTTGAACCAGAGAACATCGTCTTCATCTAACTTGAAACAAGTAGGTACTCCCGATTTAACCTTTGCTTTAAGATGAGCGATGTCAACATTAGTTTTCTGAGCTTCGATAATCTGATTACGAATGCTGAGTTCCACTGAGATA
Source organism: Microstegium vimineum (assembly GCA_022036555.1). Lineage (NCBI taxonomy): Eukaryota > Viridiplantae > Streptophyta > Magnoliopsida > Poales > Poaceae > Microstegium > Microstegium vimineum. The sequence continues at coordinate 15,969,374 of CM039128.1, read as the reverse complement.
TTATCTAGACTGCCATGCTGCACCATAGATATGCCTAGCTTTTCTAACTCATAACAGAGTGTGGAATTTACCGTCTTTAGACTCAGACAGTTGCAACTACCCTTACGACATAAGGCATCAGCTACAACATTTGCCTTGCCTGGATGGTAATGCACTTCAAGATCATAATCTTTAATAAGTTCCAACCATCTTCTTTGCCTCATATTCAACTCAGACTGAGTGAATATATACTTCAAACTCTTATGGTCGGTATAGATATGACAAAGGTTGCCCAAAAGATAATGTCGCCAAATCTTCAAAGAGTGGACAACTGCCGCTAATTCAAGATCATGAGTTGGATAATTATCTTCGTGCTTCTTCAACTGCCTAGAAGCATAAGCAATGACTCTTCCTTCTTGCATCAAGACACACCCAATACCAATACCGGATGCATCACAATATATATCGAAGGGTTTCTCAATATTAGGCTGAGCTAATACTGGGGCTGTGGTCATTAACTTCTTCAAAGTATGAAATGCTTCTTCACACTCATCAGACCATAAGAACTTGGTCTGGTTCTTTAGTAGACTGGTAATGGGTTTCGAGACTCGAGAAAAGTCTGGAATAAACTGACGGTAATAACCAGCCATACTGAGGAAACTTCGAACTTGATGGACTGTCGTTGGTGGCTTCCAATCCAGAATGTCCTTCACCTTACTAGGATCAACTGCCACTCCTATATTGGACAAGACATGCCCAAGGAATTGCACTTCATTTAGCCAAAACTCACATTTGCTGAACTTAGCATAGAGCTGATGCTCCCGCAATCGAGTTAAAATGATTCGGAGATGACGGGCATGTTCCTTTTCATTCTTGGAATAGATAAGAATATCATCAATGAAGACCACAACGAACTTGTCCAGCTCCGGCATGAATACTGAGTTCATAAGATACATGAAGTATGCCGTTGCATTGGTCAAACCAAACGACATTACCAGATATTCATAAAGCCCATATCTAGTGGTAAACGCCGTCTTGGGGATATCTTCAGGTCAAATCTTTATCTGGTGGTATCCCGATCGCAAGTCGATCTTGGAGAACACTGTAGCTCCAGTGAGTTGATCAAATAGGAGATCAATCCACGGCAAGGGATATTTGTTCTTGATGGTCACCTCGTTCAAGGGACGATAGTCAACGCACATACGGAGAGTATGGTCCTTCTTCTTCACGAAAATAGCAGGACAACCCCATGGCGATGAACTAGGCCGAATGAAACCTTTATCGAGCAACTCATTCAACTGAGTCTTCAACTCTGCTAGCTCTTTAGGAGGCATTCGATAGGCCCTTCTAGAGACAGGGGCTATGCCAGGCTTTAACTCTATAGAAAACTCAACATCTCTATTTGGAGGTAAGCCAGGTAAGTCATCAGGAAAGACATTCAGAAATTCACAAACTACAGGAATATCGTGTACTCCAACGACAGTTGTAGCGCAGACCTTTCCTACTTCCCTTTTTGGCACAGAAAGTTGAATCAAGAGCTGAGATTTACTGTCTGACACATCTACCTTGATAGTTCTATTTAACACATCGATCATAGCTTTGTGCTGCTGCAACCAATTCATTCCGAGGATCACATCTAAGCCCTGGTTTGGAAGCACTACCATGGTTGTGGGAAAGATATGCCCACCCAGACTCAAAGATACTTTATAAACCACTTCTCTAGTTGCGATACGACCACCCGGCGTTTGCACATAAAAGTCCAGTTTTAACTCAGTCAAAGGAATGCTATGCTTGAGTACAAATGACTTATCAATGAAGGAATGCGATGCACTAGAATCAAAGAGAGTAACTGAAGAATGATCGTTGATAGGAAACATACCCTGCAAGACTGGTTCTCCTTCTGGCATCCCTTCACCCTAGGTATGAAACACCCGCCCAGTCCTCTGCTCACTCTTGTTCTTTTGATTCCCAGCATTGCCATTTCGCTTCTGCTGCTGCTGCTGCTGAGCCCCAGTAAACTTCTGATTATACTGCTTCGGAAGAGAACACACATTGGAATAATGCCCCACCTTTCCACAGTTGAAACAGGTATTACTGGTTTGCTTGGCAACCACTTGAGTATTCGGGTCATTATTCTGCCTAGGGTACTGAGAACATGATCAAGTTTTAATTAATTGCTTAAACACCAGGGGTGTTACACACTTTGTGTTATCAATATAAATTATTTCCATTATTAACGGAAGCACAACATTGAAGTCTTAGAAAAAAAATCATTTCATAAAAAGTAATGTACTAAAGAAAAAATATGTCATTTGACATAAAAAAGGGTAAAATGTATGGTCGAAAAAAACTTACGAGGAAAAAGAAAAATACATTAAAAACTCATATAAGAGTGATTTTAAATGAAAAAACACAAGAAAACTAAAATAGAAAGAAAATAATAATTAAATGTAAATAAATGGAAAAAATATAATAAAAACAACAATAAAGTTAATATAATAAAAGCACTTGTAGAATGATATATGAATACTACTGGAACAATCTTATATATATATATATATAAACATCCCATTGATAATAAACAAATATCATGAAAATCACATCAATATTTCGTGAACATCTCAAGAATAAAATTCACCACCAACTAATATAATAGGGGAAAGGAAATAAAAATATTCAAATATAAAGAATAAAAAATAAACAAAAGTAAATTAATATAAAAATATCATTACATTCTACTCACAAATATCAAAAAATAATCTGTAATACATAACATCACCTATATCATAAAATATATAAAAAATTAAAATTAGTGAACTAATTAATAAAGTAAAATAACAAAAGTATAAAAGATACAAAATAAAAATATGAATTACAAAATAAAAATGAAAAATCAACGCCGTAGATGAGAAAATAGAAAAAATAAAAACAGAAAATATATGTAAATAATCAAATAGATAAAATTTAAATTTTTAAAAAATAAATATAAGTATAAAAAAATAAAAATAAAAATCAAAGACCACATCATAGAAAGGAGGAAAAAGTAAATAAAAAAGAAATCAAGGAAAAACTAAAAAACAATAAAAATACACAAAGAAAATAAAAAATTAAATATAAGAATAAAACAGCAGAAAAAGAAAAAGAAAAAACGAAAACGAAAAAGAAAAATAAAAAATATAAGAACTAACCACGTGACGCTGACAGTGTGCTCTCGCGTGGGGTGCTGCTGGGCCGTCTCGCTCCATGGGCTGCCATCCCAGCGTGGGTGAGGGGCGTTCCCGCTTGGGCTGCTGCTGGCTATCTCGCTTCGTGTGTTGCGGGGTCGGCGCGGTGCGCCCGTCCGACTGGTCGCACGGGATGCTTTCCGACAGTACTGGGTGGAACGGTAGGGAAGGGTGGTGGAGGCTGCGAAAGGGGGCGCGCCAATATGATTTCACGGTGAAGAACAACAGGACAACGAACGCTGGCAGTCGTGCGCTCTTGGTGTAGCATGACCGATCATGCTTATTAATTGCCTCTAATTCCATTTGTATTCTCACCCTCTGCTTTATCATTCTAACGCGCTTGAGATTCTACTCGTGTATTGTCCCATTTTATATGTAGTTAGCTACTTCTGTGTTTCACGTAGGTGGACAACAACTTGTGACAACCTTCATAGAACTGTCTGTGCGTCTAAATTGCTACGAAGCTATGCCCATCATATCATCAATTGATAAACCACGTGTAAATATGGCAACAAGCAGGTTTGGAGCACGGACCCACACCCAAGACCCGACAACAAGAACTGAACTCACCCTGAACCCTGTTATGTGAGAAAATCCACCCTCACCTTGAACTCACCGTTTCTCGAAAACCCGTCCGGTTCACCTGAAACCCGGAGGTGATTGGACCTGAACTTCCAGAGTTGATACGTGAGGTACCAAGGGTTTAGGGGGCGAGGATGAAACGACACTAGGGGCGGTGGCAGATGCGTGGCTACCTCAGATGCGCTCGAGCGTGCCTTAGATTTGCTCAATCATGGCTGTTGTTGCTGCTTTAGATGTGCCACAACCAGCTTGTTGTGTACTCCTTAGGAGCGGTGGAGGGCAGCAGGGCCGCGGTGGTCCGGCGGAGGCGGCCTCCGCAGGGCCATAAGGAAGGCGTGATGTACTAGCTTGTCAGGAGCGTTGCCACGGCGGGCCAGGAAGAGCAACGGTGGGGCGCCATAGAGGCGGTGGCACAGTAGCTCATGCTCGTCAGGGGCGGTGTACCATGCAATGCGAGCGCAAGTGTGTGGCTGCGCTGCGCCTGCAACACATAATGGAAAGGGACAGGAGACAACAGAGTGGGGAGTTCAAACCTAGGTCTAGTTTTAGTTGGGCCAGTTCTAGTATGGATGCCGGTGGGGTGGTTTTTTAACAAAGGTCCAATGCTACATCTGTTGGGAGTATGCCCTAGAGGTAATCATAGAGATGATTTTATTTCTTGTATCCATGACATGTTATGAATATTTATTAAAGACAACTTGTATCGATTAGCAATTATGTGAATTTCTTGTGAAACTCTTTCACTTGTATGGTTATTCTAAAGTTGTCCCTAATCGAAGTTCGTGCGAGAAGACACATGAATATTAGATCAACACATTATCAGTTGATGAATATGTTTCACAAGTCATGGACATAGAGATGTCAAACTAATAATGTGGGTACATATATGACATGGGGCTGGACAAACCCGACCTGAGATTGTGTCTATACATATCATGTACGTTATGTCCTTAGACCTAAGATTGTCGTATGTACTCAAGATGTGAAACGACCTACTTAGGGACTACCAAATGCTGCTCCGTGATTGGGTAGTTATAAAGGTAGCTTTCAGGTTTATCGGGAAACATGCTGTGAGACATAGTCGATCTAGATAGTCGATCGAAAAGGATTTGCCCCTCTCCATATACGAGAGATATCACTGGACCACTCGAATGATAAGATCATTAAATACATGGCCGTGCTTGGGCTAAGTGTTAACCTATGAGTTGGACCAAATATCGTTGGCAAGGGAATAACATGTATATGGTATTGTGGTGGTTCGTCCGATATGATCGTAGCGTATACATAGGAGTTGTCACGTCTTGCTAGAGGCCACTTGTCGATGGGATATCCTATAGGGTACCTAGAGACTGACTTGCCTGAGCCTTGGGCCTCCTTCTCCCGGCCCACGAAGGAAAACGAATAAAAGAGACTGAATTCTACTCGGCAAGGACAGCAAGACCGAAGCACAGCTTAGGACTCTAAGTTTGTAACCGAGTAGGATTAGAATAACCTCAACCAGTTCCTCGACTATAAAGGGTTGGTGAGGGCATCACCCAAAAACAGTCCCTACATACTACACCACACCCGATACGTAGAGAGACACACAACACCTTGTATTACAATCAAGAGCAATAACAGACAACTCAACTGGACGTAGGGTTATTACTCGACCTTGTTGAGGGCCTGAACCAGTATAAACCGTGTGTCCCTGCGTGTCCAACCACCAATGTTTCACTATTTGCCGAGGCACGAACTACTGTCTCGGGTAACCCCGTGGCAGACTATCGGTGGTAAAACATCGACAACTGGCATGCTAGGTAGGGGCTTTCGGCGATTTTTTTTCTCGAAAGCTTGGTGGACCACGACCTCAAGATGATGAAATCATCGGAATCCACGTTTCTCTTTGGATCATGGATCTGCAAGATTGACGACGACGGAAAAATTCAAAGCCAACTCCGAGAAGAAGAAGGAGCAGATCAAGATCTTCAAGAACTAAATCAGGGAATTCAGAATCTGATGATTTCGAAACTAACCAGACTGGCAGACGAAGAAGGATACGAAACAGATTCGGAAAAGGAGACACTACCGCACGCCAACCCCGAGTCTAACACAACAAAAGTAAACACAAATCAAGTCTGAGTGTACAAGCAGACTTTAGTCAAAAGCAAAAACAACTCGGAAACCATCAAGAACTCGCGTTTATATGGACTGCATAATTCGGCATACACTTATGGAAGTTTCCTTCGGAGGAAGATGACAAGAAGCAAAACCCTGAAAGGTGCCCAAGAAGGGTTCATCATGTCAACGACTCCAGAAGGATGCATTGTGCACTGGCCAAACTACCCCTCAAAGACACAAGGCCAGGCTACTGAGCTACCATTCCAAGTGGGAAAAGAACTCGGACTACACCGAGAGTTGTCATAAAAAACGAAGAAAAGATGCCAAGAAGCAAGAAGAACTCGGAGAATGCATACAATATACATGGCAGAGTTGGAACCTTATTTAGAGCCACCACAAATACCTAACTTGAAATCATCATATGAATCAGAAAAAGATATATCCGACGATGAAGAAGGAGAAGACAACGAAACAAACGATCACAAAGCCGCGAGGTTAAAAAAGAACAAGGCTAGAGCGGGAAGAAGAAATCGAGCCATTCAGAGAAGGCAAACCTGGAAAAAGTATAAAGCAGAGTTGACAGAATATAACAAGAAGAAGGCAGAGAGAGAATCTATGAAGAACAGAAAGAGAGAAAGGATTGAAGAATTAACAAAAGAACTAAACATCCTCACTAAAGAAGAAAGAGTTACAGATGAGCCGATAAAAGAAGGCGGAGACCCAAACAAACAACCCGAAGACAATATACCTCAAGAAGGACAAGGAGATAAGAAAGAAGAACAACCACCCAAGAAGTCGATATTCCACAGACTAGGGAAGACGGGAATACCACAACTATCGAAAAGACAAGAACAACACTTTGAACTGATAAAACAAAACAACCCAGATTGGGATCAATGCTACCCAGAAGACTATGGTGAATCCGAATATAGAGGGGACAAAGATTATTATAGAAGAGATGAATCACCAGACTTCAACAGGATAGAACAATACGACAGATTTCCATGCTTTGCAGGAAGGCTACAAACATTGAAGCTGCCACACAAATTCAAACCGGCAAATCACTCCAAGTATAACGGAAAAGTAGAACCCAGGTAATGGATAAGAGTATATTCTCAATCCATAGAATTCGTAGGAAGAAACAATGACATCAAAGCCCTATACTTTCCAATGGCACTTGAAGCCATGCTGTTACAATGGTTTGATAAGCTGAAGCCAAGATCAATTAAATATTGGAAAGATTTGCAAGAGGCATTCTGCAACAACTTTGCAGGAATAATAACACACCCCATGACAGCGGCAGAATTAAAGAATGTAAAACAAAGAAGGGGAGAAACCCTAAGGGAGTATTACAGAAGATTTGGAGAACTCAGAGCTCAGATACTTGACATCACCGATAGGGAAGTAATAGAAACATTTGCGGATGGGATAGTAGCAAATTGGCAGTTCAAAGACAACTTCAACGAAAACCCAAGATCCAACGAAGACTTCAAGAGGGCTGTTGAGAAAATGATATCATCAGAAGAAAGAACCAGACACTACCCACGATTTCCATGAAAATAAAAGACCAGATTACAGGCCAAATGACAAGAGGCCAAGACAAGACAATATGGTAGCGGCAACAGACAACAAAAAAAGATACAACGATAACGACAAAGGAGGGTACAACAACAATAGCAACAACTACAACAACAACATAAACATGAGCAACAGATATTCGAACAACAATTACCAGGGCAACAATTACACAAAGAGACCAGCAAAACGAATAGAAGACCTACCCTGCTACATACATCCTAGTTCAAGTCGCAAGCTAATCGAATGTGATGTTTTCCAACGAAGATTCATAAAAAAGGAAGACACACGATCAAACAACTCGGAGCAAAGAACATATGAATTAGGGAAGGACACAAAGAAAGCAGAAGGGAATTATCAAGAACCCCAACGACAAATAACAGTAATCTTTTCGGGAGCATCATATACAAGAAATAAAAGACAGGAAAAACTAGCACACAGAACCATCATGGCAGCAGAGCCGACCACCCCAAGATACATAGATTGGTCAGAATATCCAATTCAATTCAACCGCGAGGAAAGTTGAGAAAATGAACCCGGATGAAATCCAAATACCAGCAAAGAAGCCAAGCACCTTCACACCTCCTAAAGAAGCAGCCACAAAGATAATCGACCTACTAACTGGAGATCCAGAGAAGACGGCGATAATCAGTGCAAACTTGGATCCTAAATAGGAACTCACGCTCACCAACTTTCTGAGGGATAACAAAGACATATTTGCATGGAAACCAGCCGATATGCCAGGAGTCCCAAAGGAGTTGGCTGAGCACAAAATCGATACAAACAAAGGATCAAGACCAGTAAAATGGAAGCTACGCAGATTTGCACCAGATAGGAAAGCAACAATTAAAAAGGAAATTACAAAACTACTAGCGGCTGGATTCATCAAAGAAATAATCAACCTAGATTGGTTAGCAAACCCGGTGTTGGTGGAGAAAAAGAACTCGAAATAATGGCGTATGTGCGTAGACTACACAGACCTGAACAAACACAGCTCAAAGGACCCATATGGGCCACCCAGAATCGATCAAGTCATAGACTCAACAGCTGTATCATCACTGTTATCATTTCTTGACTGCTACTCGGGGTATCACCAAATATCATTAAGAGAAGATGACCAAAGCAAAACATCCTTCATAACACCTTTCAGAGCATACTGCTACAAATCAATGTGAAGGACCGAGAACGGCGACCAGAGGGGGGGGTGAATGGGAGCCTCAAATTTCTCTCGAAATATTCGGGCCACTCTTCCCAAAAACCAAACCCAGTTGCTGGGTACTCAACCTCCCCTGAGCAACGCGAGCGGGGATTCAGACGAAAATGAACAAATGAAACCTCGCCGGCAGTGAAGGAAAACTCACCCGAAACCCCCCAAGAATGAGTTCTCAACCCCTATGAGAAAGAGGCAAGAACCCCAAGCAAAATAGCCTAAAAGACAGGCATCGGACGCTGGACAGCAGGGCGACAGACGCTGGAAGACAGTGCGACGGACGCTCCAGAGCAGGGCGTCGGACGCTGGCGATGGACTCTTAGGCGAGCGTCCGTCGGCCTTCCAGAGAGCCTAACAGAAGCCGAAGAACTGCCAAGGCGACGGACAGTCGGCGACGGACGCTGTGAAGATCGTCTGTCGGCCGACCCGAGAGCAAAACAAAACTTGACAGCGCACAAGATGCGACGGATGCTGGGTGACAGACTCTGGAGAGCGTCCGACACCAAAACCGAAGGACGCCAATAAGCGATGCGACGGACGCTGACGTCAGCACGTACCAGCATCCGACGCGAAACCCTCGGAGCGTCCGATGCCCCCGACAAACGCGCAGTAACCAAATCTTCCCAAATCTTGACTAAATCTTCTCCACTAGCAACCCAACTTGGTAGGCATGATTATAGTGCTATGGAGGAGCTATCCCAAAGAAATCATAGCTCAATTTGCTGAGAATTAAAGGAAAACGAGGATTTGGGGGGAAAGAGGCAAGAACGAAGAACACCGCAAAGAAATCGCCCGATCTACACACTCGTGAGGTTTGAGGGAAATTCCTTCGATGCAAAGATGCTCCTCACGAACACGAACAACTTGGTTCAAACGGATTTGCAAGAGCTACTCCCTACAAAGAGAAATCATCTCGGGAAAAGAGGTAGCAAAAGCAAAACGCGAAGAACAGAAGCAAAACGGGGAACACGATCACAAAAGCGAAGCCACCATGGCTTACGGAGGTTACAGCCTCCAATTCCTCGCAACAATCACAAGTTCTTACACCAGTTACTCGGTGGATCTCAAGCAAGAAGTAGCTAGGCAAGGGAAAACCTAGGAATAGGTGGGAGAAAGAGTAATGCAAGAGATGAGGATGAGGATACCCCTTCATCCTCTATTTAACGGGGCTTTGGCTATTTCCCAAAGACCCCCCTAGATACATGAGTAAACTACCTAGCCTAAGCATTACAGTCCAAGCTCCAGAAAATATCTTCCTCGATTTGAATGGACAGCCCCGCTTCCTGCCGGGAGTTGCCGTCGCCTCGACGCAACCTCCAAGATTCCGCCACGTGCGATCCCCGCTTCCTCGGAAGCTCCGCCTAGGTTTTGAGGCCCAAACCCAGGAAACCCGCCACCGGTAGCTTTGGGCTCAACTATCGAACCCCGAGTTTTGCGGCCCAAACTCGAAAACCGACGCAGATGGTTTTGAGGCCCAAACCACCAAACCACTCGACACGAGCCACCTTGTCTTCGCTCGGTCAGACTCCGAGTCCCCAGAGCCTCCGCTCGACTCGCGTGTCCACCGTCTTGACTTGGTCAACTCGGTTTACCTCCATGTCTTCTCGCACTCGCCGGTGCCAAGTACTAGCCACAACAGCTAGTCCACCGGCGCCCATGGTCCCTCAGTCCGAGCCCCGCTTCCGCCCTTCACCGCTCTCAGTCCATCGGCACGGCAAGCCTCTACTCGACCTTCTCCACGCCATTGACCACTATCACTAGGCATAGCACCTGCACACCACAAGCCGATAGACAAGCACACATTTCTGCTTTCGCAGAGGTTAGGGTAAGCCACTCAAACTGAAACACTCACGTGTTGGACGATCACTCATCATCAAAGATGAACATACATGGGTACTTATCCACCATGTGTTCGCAATCTCCCCCTTGATGAGTGCATTGTCAACACAAGTGCATTTCAGATTTGAGCCACAAGGTAAAGCTCTCCAAATGGTCAAAAAGCTACCACAGCCAAAACGGGTCACTTGAGAGAAGTAAACACGATACCAATTAAAAGAGAGAGGCAAAAAATGATACCAATTAAAAGCATCCTTCAAAACACCTCATGACAAAGCCACTTACTGATGCCAAACAAAAGCATATGGGCAACGGCTCAGCGCAACCAAGCGAAACAAAGCTAGCCCTCAAGAAGAGGCAGAAACGGGCTCAACACCGCTAGCAAGTCCAAGATACCAATCACAAACTCTCAAAGCTCAGAAAACGAATTTAAGCACTAAAAACCAATTTAAGCACTAAAACCAATTTAAGAACTAAGGGAGCTCAAAAGATACCAATTGAAACCACTTATGTCCCTTAATGCTCAAGAAACAATCGAAACCCGTCGGAGCCAACAAAGTAAGCTAGACCCTCCAGAAGAGGCAAAGGCTCAACACATCTAGCAAAAGCTCCCCCTGGGCAAAAGCACACTCAAGATACCAAATGAGCTCTAAACCAATGAGATGCACTCTTTCTCCCCCTTGGAAGTAGATAGCTGAAAATGGAATGAAATGCACATCTCTCCCCCTTGTTGACACATGTAGCTCATCAAACATCAACAACTCAAGATCCGGCTACAAATGCCATGAAGGGCAAAATGAGTGCAAAAGCTTCATACTTAGAGCTAAGACAACGAATAGATGCTCTAAGTGATGTGATCATGTGATAATAGGAAAAGATCTACGTTCCCAACAAAGACTCAAGTTGAGCTTAAGATCACTTTAGAAGCTATTTTAGAGAGCATATCATGTGAGAGCAGAGAAAGGGTATCACCTCCTAGAGACAGGTAGACATGACAAGCAAGATATAATCTATCTCAAAGCAATCTCAGGTATAGCAAGTAAAACTATCCCTTAGCAAAGTTCATACAACAAGCCAATGACCCAACTGAATGAATTTTCTAGATTTCAGAGTTTTGCAGCCAGTTTTCAGTTTTAGGCACATTTAAGTTGTATGCGAGTGGTTGTAAGCAAAGTGATGTCACTGCTTACCAACCGGGCGAAGTCAAAGGACTTGACACACCGGTTTTGGTCATACATGACACCGCTCAAGTATCGACCCATATGGGAAGCAGTCTCGAACACACGGTGAAGTGCTCACAATGCAGACCCAACTCGATCTTTCCAATTCACAAAATAGAGAGCAATTTTGTTTTAGATATTAATCATGGTGCTCAAAGGTAGTGAATGAAACAATGAAGAGCCATAGATACAAGCTATATACAAGACAGCCAAGAAGGATCTTCAAAAGCCTACACATGCTAGTGCTATTTCAGAGGTGACATGGGGAATTTAAATTCAGTTTTAAAGCTTTTCTATCTTAGCTCTATTGCATATCATATAGATCAAAAAGAGTCTAAGTTAGGCAACACCATAGACACATAAAGCACCTCAAACAGAGCATAGATTAATTATATTGGCTATAAGTATGAAGCTTAAAATGAACTATGTCACAAATGCAAATGAGATGCAAAATGCATTGACACCAACTAAACACTAACAATACACCAATTGAGAAGAAGGACAAAGAAAAGACAAAAAGAACCAAAAAGATCTATGAAACACAAAACTTTCCTCCTCTAAAAAGGAAAGCAAACACCCAACTCGCCCCGAAGGCAAGAAAACGCAGCTTGATCCAAAGGCTTTGTAAGAATATCCGCAAGCTGGTTGTGGGTCTCGACATGCCGGAGGTCAATGTCGCCTTTCTTGTAATGATCTCGCAAGAAATGAAAGCGGACCTCAATGTGCTTGGTCTTTGAATGAACCATAGGATTTTTGGCCACACTAATTGCACTCGTGCTATCACACAGCAGAGGCACCTTCGTAAGCTCAAGACCGAAATCTCTCAAAGTGGCAATCATCCAAATAACCTACGAGCAACAACTAGCCGCGGCAACATACTCAGCTTCGCACATCAACTGTGCCACGCTAGACTGTTTGCGAGAAGACCAAGAAACCAAAGAGGACTTGAGAAACTAGCAAGTCCCAGAAGTGGACTTCCAATCAAGTCAGCAATCGGCAAAGTCGGCGTCAGAATAACCACAAAGCTCAAGAGAAGAAGAGGTGGAAAACCAAAGTCCAAATTTGGGAGTGAAGCGCAAGTACCTCATGATGCGTTTCACCGCCTGCTTGTGCGAAGTCCGTGGGGACGCCTGAAAAAGAGCACACAGACAGACAGCGAACTGAATGTCTGGTCGAGTCGCTGTCAAGTACAGAAGCGACCCGATCATGCTTCGGTACTCCATCTGATCCACCGCCTCTCCTTCCTCGTCCGCATCCAAGGCAGCCATAGTCGACATGGGCGTCGAGAGGGGCTTTGCCTCACCCATGTCAAACTTCTTCAAGATATCCTTCGTGTACTTGCCTTGGTGCACAAACGTCCCTTCCCGGGTTTGCTTCATTTGCAACCTGAGAAAGAAGGTCAACTCTCCCATCATACTCATCTCAAATTCCCTGCTCATAATATCTGCAAACTTAGCAACAAGAGCATGAGAAGAACCACCAAAGATGATATCATCCATGTATATCTGGACAAGGACAGTGTCTTTGCCTTGCTTGAGGAGAAACAACGTCTTATCTACCGATCCCATTTTAAAGCCCTTAGCAAGCAAAAAGGTCTTTAGCCTATCATACCATGCTCTAGGTGCTTGTTTCAAACCATACAAAGCTTTGTGAATTTTAAAAACATGGTTTGGAAACTTGGGATTTTCGAAGCCGGGAGGTTGTTTAACATAAACTTCCTCCTCTATGTAGCCGTTTAAGAAAGCACTTTTAACATCCATTTGAAAAATTTTAAAACCCTTAGAAGCCACAAAAGCTAGAAGGATTCTAATGGCTTCTAAACGAGCTACGGGAGCAAAGGTTTCCCCATAGTCTATTCCCTCCTTTTGACAAAATCCTTGAGAGCCTTGTTGCGCACTACCACCCCATCGTCACTTTGTTTATTTTTGAAAACCCATTTGGTACCTATGGGGTGGCAACTAGGTGGTGGAGGAACTAAGACCCAAACGCGGTTTCGCTCAAAGTTTTCTAACTCCTCATGCATGGCATTAACCCAATTCGGATCCATCAAAGCATGTCCAACATCTCGGGGCTCAAAAGAAGCGACAAAAGCCGAATGAGAAAAGTGAGATATATAAGACCTGGACCGCGTGACTCGACGATCAATGTCGCCGATGATGTTCTCCGGCGGGTGCTGCCGCTGGATGTGGCGGGGAGCCTGCCTGGACGAAGTGGCATCCCCCTCGACAGCAGCTGGAGCTCCCTCAGGTGCAACGAGCACCGACTGAGGAAGCTGCTCAAACGGCCCCATGTAGAGGAAGTAGTAGGATTGGGACCGTGAGCCGAAGTGGACGTCGCAGGGTCGACGGGGGTAGCCGGTGGAGTCGGCTCGGGATCACCCCAATCGGCGTCGTCCTGCTCCTCCTCCACAAAAATGCTAGTGTTCACCTCATCATCACCTGCAAGCTCAAAAGCAGTGGAAACACAGGGCATAGTTTCATCGAAGGTAATCTCACAGGTCTCCATCACTCGGTTAGTCTCAAGGTTAAGTGCACGATAAGCACGAGAATGAGTAGAATAACCAAGAAAGATACCGTCAGAAGACCGTGATTCAAATTTATCCAACTTACCGCCCTTTTTGAGGATGAAGCACTTGCACCCAAACACCCGTAGGTGACTTACCTTGGGTGGTCTCCCAAAACGCAACTCATAAGAAGTCCTTTTCTTGAAAGCTCGGAGGAAAATATGATTGGAAACATAGCAAGCAGAACTGAGTGCTTCGACCCAATACCGCCTAGGAATCCTATGCTCATCGAGCATCGTCCTGGCCATCTCAACAAGGATCCGATTCTTGCGCTCAACAACACCATTCTGCTGGGGAGTATGAGGTGAGGAAAACTGGTGATAGAGACCCAAAGAAGAGCAAAGAGTTGCAAATTGAGCATTCTTGAATTCTGTGCCATTGTCACTGCGGATAGCTCTCATGACATTCTTAGGTAGCTCATTTTGCAATCTCAAAATCAGATCTCGAACAAGTGGAAAAGCCTCATCCTTACTCTCCAAAAAGAACACCCAAGAGTATCTCGAGTAGTCATCAATGACTACAACCACATACCACTTCCCTCCTTCCGACCTGACATGAGCTGGACCAACTGTGTCCATGTGTAAGAGCTCGCCAGGTCGAGTGGTCATGACCTCAGTCACAGGAGGATGGGAAGCGGCAACCATCTTGCCATGCCTGCATGGATGGCAAACCAGATCCTTCTCGAACTTTAGCTTTGGCAATCCTTGGATAAGGTCCATTGAGATAAGCCTTGCAAGCAAGTCAAAACTCAAATGTCCCAATCTCCTATGCCACTTCCAAAGCTCGGAAGAAGAACCAGCAAGAAGACAACGAGAAGGTCCGGAAGAGATAGAAAAATCCGCACGAAAAACCTTCCCGAAGGGAAAAATCCGGCAAACAAGATCACCCGAGAGTCCAAAATCCGAGACAAGTTTGGCTTAAATCTCACTTCAAAACCGTCTTGAAGGAGTTGTGAAACCGAGAGAAGGTTAAAATGCAAATTTGCAACCAAAGCAACATCCTTGAGGACAAAAGACGAATTGACTCGGATGGACCCCCGGGAGACAACCTTACCTTTACTCTTGTCCCCGAATGTAATGTACTCGGTGTGGCGCACGGGGTCGAGGCTAGAGAACCACTTGGCACTTCCGGTCATATGGCGTGAACATCCGGAATCTACATGCCAAGTCTCCTCCAGTCCTCCTTTCTAAATCAATAAAAATACATAGGGTGAGCAAATGGACCAACACTGGGGTTAGTAAACTGTGAAGGATACCAGTGTTGTCCCACTTGCCCAACGAATGGGTTAGGAGAAAAACCAAACATATCTTGCCCCACGGAGGGATAGCGATCACCACGATGGGGAAAATGTGGTCCGCTAGAGAAGGGTGGAGTGAAGCCACCGCCATGAGGCCCGTAGTTGTATGGGTCACGACCGGTACCCCGCCGGGCACGACCACTGCGTAGTCTCGCCTCCTGAGGCCTAGCACCTTGAGGCATTGTACCTCTAGGCCTAGTAGTGCGCCTCCGAACTTCCGGTTCACGCACCCCAACTCGTGGGTGGTACATGTCCCGGTTGTTCAACACAACCTGCCTCCGATCATCTCTCTTCCTCCTATAGCAAAACTCAGCCAAATGCCTATCCCGCTGACAATACTCACAATGGTACCTAACCACTCTCTTGGTAGGCACTCTCTTGTTGGGTTGGGTGGCTCTAGCTTTCTTAGTAAGGGGATCACTAGAGATGTTTGACAGTGTGTCAAGTGGGTTGCGAAGATGGTTCGGTTTTGCAATCCACACTTGCTTCTGTGGAGTAGTTTTGGGTGGCTCTTCAAATACACCATCTCTCACAGGAAACTCAGAGGGGTTGGTAGGCTTAGGTGGAGTGATTTTGGTAAGCTTGGGAGCTGTGGTGGGTTTCTTATTCTCGCTCAAACCACTGCACTCACTAATCTTACCGAACATGCTATCGTCCTTCCCACCTATAGCAAAGCCTACTCCTGTGCTGCCAGCCCTTTTGCATTGGCTAAGCATCATCCCCAACTGCGGCTCTCGGCAAGACACCCAGCTCAAGATGGACCGAAGGTATGTGTTTTCTTCCTCGGTACGCATCTTGTCGTGTCTGCACGACGCGATCTCAAGCTCCAAAGCCTCAAAATGTTCCGACTCTCTAGTGCTATCTGAGCTGACCTTCTCTAGCACAACAATCCTAGCATCTCTTTGTGCTAGCTCAGAACGCAAGCCTAAGCAAGACTTGCACGCACCAAGTAAGCTAGGCCTAGCCTTCAGCTCACAGACCTCCTCAAGTAGAGTGTCATACTTGTCCTGGAGAGTGACAAGACTAGACATGTGAATGGCACAAGCATCACACTCTACCTCCTCGGTAACCACCACTGACGCCTTAGCAAACTCTAGCTCAAGCAGCGTGCTAAGATACTTAGCCTTGAAATCATTCCTCTCGCATGCGGCACGCTTGAGCAAAGCATCCTGACTCATCAAGGTGTCGTTCAAAGACTCAATCTCGAGAGAGAGGGATGCGATGGTGGGTGGTATCTCGGGTGTGTCGGAGTAGTAGTCGTAGTCGGGGCCATCCTTGCGCTTCCCAACTTTGCCTTCTTCAATCACCATGGTGCAAAAGCCACCGTGCTTGGCGTCGGCGTAGAAGCATAGGCCGTTGAACTTTTCCTCAACCTTTCCCTTGGACTCATCATCGCTTGAAGAAGCACCTCCATCGGAGGAGGCATCGATGTCGCTGAGGGAGGCGAGGAAGGCTCGATGCTTAGCCTCCACCTTGTCGATCACCTTCTTGGAGGACCTTCGGTGGTAGCCACCCTTGGGCTTGTGCTTGTCCTCAAAGTGGTGCTCGCGCTTGTCCTTGTGCTTGGTGAAGTCGCCCGCTGCTTTCTTGGGGCAGTTTGCGATGAAGTGATCCTCATCACCTAAACGGTAGCACCCCTTGGCTGAGACACCATGCCGATGATTTTAATCGGTTGTTGTGAAACCGTGAGAACTTGGTGATGACCAAAGCCAGCTCATCATCTCCAAGAGCCTCCACTTGCTCCTCTGTCACAGAAATCAAAGACAAAGCAAACAAGGAGTGTGAAGGGTCAGAGGAGGAAGAAGACGTACCGCCGGGGCCAGAAACCAACACCATAGATGGTTTCGACGGGTTTTCAAGCTTGGCCCGGGTCTGGTAGTCAATCTCCAAGGACTTGAGCTTGCTGAACAGCTCGTCCAAGGTCAGGGCATCATAGCCCAGTGACTCCTGAATGGCAGCCACCTTCATCTCCCACACCTTCCGATCAAGAGCATGCAAAAGCTTGATAGCCATCTCATGATCATCATAAGGCAAGTTGGCTCGATTGGCACACATCTTGTTGACGATAAATTGGAAGCGAGTGAACATCCCGTCAACAGATTCGCTGGCCAACTGAGCAAAGTTCTCGTACTCTCTACGGTACGTGTCAAAGAGTCTGGACTTGATCTGAGGGTTGCCCTCATGATATCTCAAGAGTGTTTGCCAGATCTCCCGTGCCGTAGTGAGACTCGAAACCCGCTCAAACTCCAGAAGAGACAGACAAGAGAAGAGAATGCTACGAGCTTTTGCATTAGATGCATGCTATGTAACCTAGGCATCGGTGGTCCGAGCCTCAAGAACCACGTAGTTCTCATTCTCACAAATCTCCCAAAACTTTGTGTCAAGCCCTTGGAGGTAAGCCGACATGTGCACCTTCCAATAGGCAAACTTGGTTCCATCGAAGTAGGGAGGTTTACCAACACCTCGCTCCATGTTGCCTTCGCGGATCAAGAACCGAGTAAGGTGGATTGATCCTTAACCGGCTGTGATACCAATTGAAGGACCGAGAACGGCAACCAGAGGGGGGGGGGTGAATGGGAGCCTCAAATTTCTCTCGAAATATTCGGGCCACTCTTCCCAAAAACCAAACCCAGTTGCTGGGTACTCAACCTCACCGACAGTGAAGGAAAACTCACCGGAAACCCCCTAGAATGAGTTCTCAACCCCTATGAGAAAGAGGCAAGAACCCCAAGCAAAACAGCCTTAAAGACAGGCGTCGGACGCTGGACAACAGGGCGACGGACGCTGGAAGACAGCGCGACGGACGCTCCAGAGAAGGGCGTCGGATGGTGGCGACGGACGCTTAGGCGAGCATCCGTCGGCGTTCTAGAGAGCATAACAGAAGCCGAAGAACTGCCGAGGCGACGAACAGTCGGCGACGGACGCTGTGAAGATCGTCCGTCGGCCTACCCGAGAGCAAAACAAAACTGCACAGCGCACAAGACGCGACAGATGCTGGGCGACGGACTCTAGAGAGCGTCCGACGCCAAAACCGAAGAACGCCAATAAGCGAGGCGATGGACGTTGACGTCAGCACGTACCAGCGTCCGACGCGAAACCCTCAGAGCGTCCGACGCCCCCGACAAACGTGCAGTAACCGCGAAAATCGTTTTTCTCTCCACCAAATCTTCCCAAATCTTGACCAAATGTTCTCCACTAGCAACCCAACTTGGTAGGCATGATTCTAGTGCTATGGAGGAGCTATCCCGAAGAAACCATCGCTCAATTTGGTGAGAATTAAAGGAAAACGAGGATTTGGGGGAAAAGGGGCAAGAACAAAGAACACCGCAAAGAAATCACCCGATCTACGCACTTGTGAGGTTTGAGGGAAATTCCTTCGGTGCAAAGATGCTCCTCCCGAACACGAACAACTTGGTTCAAACGGATTTGCAAGAGCTACTCCCTACAAAGAGAAATCATCTCGGGAAAAGAGGGAGCAAAAGCAAAACGTGAAGAACAGAAGCAAAACGGGGAACACGATCACAAAAGCGAAGCCACCATGGCTTACGGAGGTTACGACCTCCGATTCCTCGCAACAATCACAAGTTCTTACACCGGTTACTCGGTGGATCTCAAGCAAGAAGTAGCTAGGGAAGGGAAAACCTAGGAATAGGTGGGAGAAAGAGTAATGCAAGAGATGAGGATGAGGATACCCCTTCATCCTCTATTTAACGGGGCTTTGGCTATTTCCCAAAGACCCCCTAGATACATGAGTGAACTACCTAGTCTAAGCATTGCAGTCCAAGCTCTGGAAAATATCTTCCTCGATTTGAATGGATGGCCCCGCTTCCTGTCGGGAGTTGTCGTCGCCTCGACGCAACCTCGAGGATTCCGCCACGTGCCATCCCCGCTTCCTCGGAAGCTCCGACTAGGTTTTGAGGCCCAAACCCAGGAAACCCACCACTGGTAGCTTTGGGCTCAACTACCGAACCCCGAGTTTTGCGGCCCAAACTCGGAAACCGACGCGGATGGTTTTGAGGCCCAAACCACCAAACCACTCGATGCGAGCCACCTTATCTTCGCCCGGTCGGACTCCGAGTCCCCTGAGCCTCCGCTCGACTCGCGTGTCCACCGTCTTGACTTGGTCAACTCGGTCTACCTCCATGTCTTCTCGTACTCGCCGGTGCCAAGTACTAGCCACCACAGCTAGTCCGCCGGCGCCCATGGTCCCTCATTCCAAGCCCCACTTCCGCCCTTCACCGCTCTCAGTCCATCGTCATGGAAAGACTCTACTCGACCTTCTCCACGCCATTGACCACTGTCACTAGGCATAGCACCTGCACACCACAAGCCGATAGACAAGCACACATTTCTGCTTTTGCAGAGGTTAGGGTAAGCCACTCAAACTGAAACATTCACGTGTTGGACGATCACTCATCATCAAAGCTGAACATACATGGGTACTTATCCACCATATGTTCGCACAATGCCTTTTGGACTAAATAACGCGGGAGCAAAATATCAAAGAGCAATACAAACCTGCCTTGGAGATCAAATCGGAAGAAACGTCGAAGCCTATATTGATGACGTAGTAGTCAAAACAAACGAACAAGAATCACTGTTAGAAGACCTAGAAGAGACCTTCAAGAACTTAAAAGAGTGGAAGTGGAAACTAAATCCCACAAAGTGTGTCTTTGGCGTACCATCAGGACAACTACTCGGGTTTTTGGTCAGCAATAGAGGGATCGAGGCTAGCACCAAACTGACAGGATGTATGGCAGCTCTCAACAGTTTCATATCGAAATTAGGAGAAAAGGGACTACCCTTCTTCAAACTCCTGAAGAGAAAAGAAAACTTTGAATGGACAGAGGAAGCAAATCAAGCTTTTATCAAATTTAAAGAATACTTGTCATCATCTCCAGTAATGACACCGCCATGAAATAAGGAAGACATGATGCTATACATTACCACAACAAAAAATGTGGTAAGTGCAGTAATCATTGTGGAAAGAGAGGAACCCGGACACGTCTACAAAGTACAGAAACCAGTATACTACATCAGCGAAGTACTCACAGAATCAAAAATCAGATACCCACACGTACAGAAATTACTATACGCGGTACTTATATTATCAAGAAAGTTGAGGCATTATTTCCATGAACACAAAGTAATAGTAGCAACCAACTTTCCGCTACAAGACATAATCAGAAACAAAGATGCTACAGGCCGAAGATCAAAATGGGCAATAGAACTCAGATCCCTGAATATAGACTTCAAACCAAGAACAACAATCAAGTCACAGATACTACCCGACTTCATTGCAGAATGGACGGAAATCGCACAAAAAGAAGCTGAACCAATACTAGATCATTGGAATATGTACTTCGATGGGTCACTAAAACTTGGAGGAGCAGGAGCAGGCGTGCTACTAATTTCCCCAAAAGGAAGACAGTTAAAATACGTACTACAGATATTATGGCGAGCAAGAAATAATGAGGCAGAATACGAAACACTTATACATGGCTTAAGAGTAGCAACTACACTCGGAATCAAAAGAATTATAGCTTACGGAGATTCAGAAGTAATGATCAACCAAGTAAACAAGGAGTGGGACTGCACAAAAAACAACATGGACGCATACTGTGCAGAAGTACGGAAACTTGAGAAGAATTTTGAAGGACTAGAAATTCACCATGTCTTAAGAGATTCAAACGTAGCAGCAGATATCTTATCCAAACTGGGGTTAGATAGATCAAAGGTACCACCTGGAGTATTCGTGGAAGAACTCGCAAAGCCATCAATCCAAGAGGTTAATAAACCAAAAGAAGACCCAATGGATATAGACAAAGCAAAAGAACCCGACAGCTCAAGACAGATCCTCAACATAGAAAGTGATTGGAGACAACCATACATTGACCATAAAAGTGAAAACAAACTACCCGGAGACAAAGCAGAAGCAACAAGGATTATAAGGAAAAGCAAAGCCTACGTTCTCATAAAGGATAAATTGTACAAAAGAGCAGCATCCTCTGGAGTATTATTGAAATGCGTACCTACACAAAAAGGAAAAGAGATATTGGAAGAAATCCACTCGGGATGCTGCGGAAACCACGCAGCATCTAGAACACTAATCGACAAAGCATTCAGAAGCGGATTTTATTGGCCAACAACACTCAAGGATGCAGAACAATTAGTCAAAACATACAAGAATTGCCAGATGTTTGCAAGACAATCCCATGTTCCAGCACATAACCTAATCTACATACCACCAGCCTGGCCCTTCTCATGTTGGGGGCTAGATCAAGTCGGATCTCTTAAAAAGGCAAAGGGAGGATTCGAGTACATATTCGTGGCAGTAGACAATTTCACTAAATGGATTGAATACAAACCACTAGTCAAATACAACGCAGAAAAGGCAATAGAGTTCATACAAGAAATCATTCACAAATTTGTGATGTCCAACAGAATAATCACAGACCTTGGATCACCGTTTACAGCAAAGGAATTCCAATATTGGGCAAGAAACTGTGGAATAGAAATTGACTACGCATCGGTTGCTCACCCTCAAGCAAATGGACAAGTTGAAAGAGCAAACGGGCTATTATTGCAAGGCCTAAAACCAAGACTATATGGAGTCCTTAAAGATTATGGGGGTAAAATGGATAGAAGAACTACCAAAAGTGGTATGGGGTTTAAGAACTCAAATCAGCAGAGCAATAGGATATTCACCTTTCTTCTTGGTATACGGATCAGAAGTTGTATTACCAATCGACTTAATATGGCAATCACCAAGAATTGAGCAGTATGATGAAGGAGAAGCTGAAGAAACAAAACAACTAGAGATCGACTCAATTGAAGAAATAAGAGATAGTTCTGTAATACAAAATGCAAGATATTTACAAGGCTTGTGAAGACATTATGATAGAAATGTGCACCCAAGAACGCTAAAACATGGAGATCTGGTATTACAACTAATCCAGAAAAAAGATGGAAGCCACAAATTACTCAGCCCATGGGAGGGTCCTTTTATCATCAAGACAACAATACAACCTGGAACTTACGAGCTAATGACAGAAGAAGAGGTTCAAATAAGTAATACTTGACATATCAGCTAACTCAAGAAATTCTACAACTAAAAGCGCAAGATACAAAGACATCAAAGAACAAACCGACAGTTGCACAATGAGAGGCACTGTCTAGAGTTGAGTTGTTTCGTGAGGCAACTCGACAAACCGACTGCATTTGCACCATGAGCGGCACAGTCTGGTTCATATACTTGAAGATTACCAGCTTTGCACAATGAGAGGCACTGCCCGGAGTCAGTTGTTTCATTTGGCAACTTGACTAAACCGACTGCTTTGCACCATGAGCGGCACAGTCTGGTTCACATATCTAAAATCTACCGGCTTTGCACAATGAGAGGCACTGCCCAGAGTCAGTTGTTTCGTGAGGCAACTCGACTAAACCGACTGCTTTGCACCATGAGTGGCACAGTCTGGTTCATATATCTAAAATCTACCGGCTTTGCACAAAGAGAGGCACTGCCCAGAGTCAGTTGTTTCATGAGGCAACTTGACTAAACTGACTGCTTTGCACCATGAGCGGCACAGTCTGGTTCATATATCTAAAATTTATCGGCTTTGCACATTGAGAGGCACTGCCCAGAGTCATTTGTTTCGTGAGGCAACTTGACTAACTGACTGCTTTGCACCATGAGCGGCACAGTCTGGTTCATATAAAAAGTCTACCGTTTCGTGAGACGGCATGACTAACTGACAACTTGGCACCATGAGCGGCACTGTGTAGCATCTTTAAGATGATTGTTTTGTGAAGCAACTCAACAAACCGACTGCTTTGCACCATGAGCGGCATAGTCTGATATATATAATAAAGCCTATAGGCGACCGGACAACCTGACAAATAGACTGCTTTGCACCATGAGCAACACAGTCTGGTCCTTATATCTACAAGTCTACCATTTCGAGAGGCGGCATGACATCAATCACTCGTAAAAAGTGACACAACAATCGCTTGAAGAACAGAATGAACTCAACGCAAAAGGAATGCAAGCCTAGTACTCTCACATCAAGGAGAAAAATATCAACAGAAAGAACTACTCGTCAAGAACTACTCGTAAAACAACAACAACATCACCCCGAAACTACTCGGAGGTCTCTTTACAACGCAAAGCCTAAACTAAGAGGCACAGGTCATTCTACAGGCAACACTGTCAGTATAATCATCAAGGCTCGAAG
This sequence comes from Microstegium vimineum, assembly GCA_022036555.1. NCBI lineage: Eukaryota > Viridiplantae > Streptophyta > Magnoliopsida > Poales > Poaceae > Microstegium > Microstegium vimineum. Next base: position 15,945,554 of record CM039128.1, on the reverse strand, counting down.
GCCAATAATACTACCCAAGAAAAACTCGGCATTTTCGGAAACATTTTCAAAGCCTAGTGTAGAGGCGCACAACTTCAGACAGTAATCAAGAGAACTCGACAAAAAGATTGGAAAACAAGGTATTCTTCAGAAAAGCAATACTATACAACACTGGCAACCAAGGATAAAAGCATCATAATATCAGGACGAAGCCTGACAATATGTCATCAAAAGTATATTACAAAACCACCACCAAGGGACAGACAAATGTTGTCAAGGAGAAGGAGGCAACACTTCCATCTGACCGAGTATTTCACTACAAAGACTCTTGACCTCAGGTTTTGTCTGCTCCCACCGAGTCAAAAGATTGGACTACATAGGATCTTCAAGAATTCAGGCTAAAGGAACTTCAGGAGCAAGAGCCCGGACAAAGGAAACAATATTTCCAATGCATCGCTCAAAACTATTTTTCACAAATTCATGGAATCGTGAGGGAAACACAGGAATTATACTGTCTATACTAGCAATATCATCGCCAGTATGGCAAATAGCAACAACAATAGGCTTCACAGCCTCAAGGAGAGACCTAAATTGCGCCCGAGCAGAAGTTAACTTCCCTTGCAAAGTCTGAACTGATTGCAAAGCCTGAACAAGATCACGATCAGCACCGACCCAAATCAACTGAGCCTCGGCTAGTAAATCTTGAGCCTTTTTTAAAGTGTCATCAGCAGATTCACTCACATGATCAGCCCTGTTCTCAGAAGATCGAAGGGTCCCGATCATCACTTCTCGATCCTTTTTCTAGGCTTCACGTTGGCGCTCAACAGCTAGCAAATACCAAACAAATAAACAAGAGAAGTCTCACAAAACCAAAGGGAAGTAAGCAGGAATGAAAAAATTACTAGCAAGCCGAGGCTACAGATCAGCAATTTCACCAGAAGCTTGGGCAGCAGCAGAATCTTGATAGCAGACCTCTCTTCTTGAGGACCAAAAAATGTCTGGATCTTGATGGAAAGCCTGGTGACCAAAGATAAAGATAAAAAGAAAGTAACAAGAAAAACAAAAAATACAAGACAAGAAGTATCGAAAAATACCTTGAGCTTAGCACCATACTCTGAAGAAAAAGAATCCCAGGTTGAAAGCAACCTATCAATCCGTTCAGACCGAGCAGACAACGAAACAAAAGGATCAACCACAGGTAGAATTGGAGCAGCAGTCGGGGTAGTCACATAAGACTCCCTAGGTACTCCAGTCAAACTAAAATCAAGGGAAGCTACCGGATCGCCTACAAAAAGGAAGTAAGCACAAAGAAAAAAATGGAAGGGTAGAAGCAGGCAAGACAGCAAATTTTCACCTCGAACAAATAAATTCACAACAGCCTTAGAAGAAGAGGAACCACCCAAGGCAACACTGTAATAAAAAGATATTACAAGCCTTTACAAAGAATTCATCAAGTACTAAGGAAACAAGCAAAGGAAACAAATCATACCTAGAAGACTTTTTAATCTCAGCCACAGTCTGAGAGAAGGACAACTTAGGGATGGCAAAATCAAAACCATCATCAAAAGATGGTAAAGCGGAAGAAGGCACAACAGAACCTGAAGCAAGGGGGACATCAGTAGGCACCCGACTACAGCAGAAAGAACAAGCGTCAGTGCATATCATGAAAGCACATAAATAGAAACAATAGGAAAAGAACTCACCCCGAAGGACTCAAAGGATCAGCTGACTCGTCTTCGGTCGAAAGAGCCGAATGACCATCTACAAAACAAAAAACAAAGTCAAAGAACAAAGAAATAGTAAAACGGGAGCGGTAAAAGAACTCGGTACGAAGATTACCGGACAAAGAACCATGCCGAGCAGATCGCCTCCTTTTTGGCCAAGGAGGTTTAACATCAACATCCGAACGACCCTGCTTCGGAGAAACAGCAGCGTCAGTATCATCACCATCATCTTCATCATCATCAACATCCAGGTGTCCACCATCATCAGCAACGGGCACATTGAGAACAAAGTTATAGCCAAGATTCTACAAAATAGAAACACATCAAACGAGGATAACAAAATAAAAAATAAATCAAAGATTCAAATACTTACATCAGGTGGCGGATTGACAACACTATACTCTTCAACAACAACAGGAAGAATAACAACACCACTCAAAACTCTGTTCATCATCTCAAGAACAGCACCATCCGAAAGTTCAATCTCAGGGATAAGACGAGATGAGTCAGAAAGACCAATATATTCAAAACCCAGATGATCCCTTTGTAGGGTTATGAGGTTGCTACGCTAGCCAGAAAACAAAATTTTTCTACCCCATAAACCAGGAACTAGTGCTAGTTATAGATCACGGGGTTACCACTAGACGCGCAGGTGCAGCGGAAGCGAGTTGATGTAGTCGTGCGCGTCGCAGCAGTGTCGTGTAGTTGCGAGGTCGTCCGTCTCAATGTCTCCTTCTCGCGGATCATCCTTGTGCTCCAGATGCAGCACCTCCGAGGAATCCCACACGTGCAGGGAAGAAGCGTCACCCCTCTGGACTGCTAGGTCCGCGAGGAGTACTAGGCGTGAGCGTGCGGAGGGCGACGGCGGCTGCCAAAGGACGTGAGTATCTCACCCCGCGCCCACCCCTTGCTTATATAGGCATCCTAATGAGCTCCCACGGTGGAGGCTCATTAGCAACCCTAAACCTAGTCTAATTCAGGTCCAACCCGAATTAGGCTTCCAGCCCCTTAAGCGTGCGACCCTATGGGCTCACGCACACATAGGCATGGCCCAAGTACTCTTACTCGACCAATAGTTGATAGCGGCCTCTAGCAAGGCGTGTCAACTCCTATGCATACGCTATAATCATATCAGACGAACCACCACAATTCAATATACATGTTATTCCTTTGTCTCATGATATTTGGTTCAACTCATGGGTTAACACTTAACCCAAGCACGGTCATGCATTTCATGATCTAATCATTTGAGTGATCCAGTGATATCTCTCTCATATGGAGAGTGGCAAATTCCATCTTGATTGACTATGTCTCACATCATATTTTGTGACAAAACCGAAAGCTACCTTTATAACTACCTAGTCACGGAGTAGCGTTTGGTAGTCCTAGGGTAGGTCGTTTCCCATCTTGAGTACATACGACAATCTCAGGTCTAAGGACATAACGTACACGATGTGTATAGAGACAATCTCATGTCGGGTCTGTCCAGCACCATGTCCTACATGTGCCCACATTATTAGTTTGACATCTCATGTCCATGACTTGTGAAACATAGTCATCAACTAATAATGTGCTGATCTAATATTCATGCACATTCTAGCACGAACTCCGATTAGGGACAACTTTAGAATAACCATACAAGTAAATGAGTTTCACAAACAATTCACATAATTGTTTATCGATACAAGTTGTCTTTAATGGATATTCATTGAACTCATAACATGTCATGGATACAAGGAAATACAATCATCTCTATGATTACCTCTAGGGCATATTCCCAACAGTCTCCCACTTGCACTAGAGCTAATCTCGAAGACATCTAATACCCATAGCTTTCACGTGCGCCTCATGCTTAGGCTGTGGAAGAGCCTTTGTCAAAGGATCTACAACATTCAAATCCGTATGTATTTTGCACATCTTGATCTCATCTCGACCGACGAACTCTCAAATGAGATGAAACTTCCGTAGTACATGTTTGTTCTTTTGGTGATTCCTAGGCTCCTTAGCCTGCGCTATCGCCCCATTGTTGTCACAATGTAGATTCAATGGTCGAGACGCACTTGGAACCACACCAAGCTCGATGAGAAACCTCCTCATCCAAACACCTTCCTTTGCAGCGGCAGAAGCTGCAATGTACTCGACTTCTGTTGTAGAATCAGTCACCGTCTCCTGCTTGGAACTTTTCCAACTTACAGCACCACCATTTATTGTGAACACAAAACCTGATTGAGATTGTGAATCATCCACATCAGTTTGGAAGCTGGCATCAGTGTAAGCATTTACAACGAGCTCCTCCTCACCTCCATAGATTAGGAACACATCTTTAGTCCTTCTCAAGTACTTAAGGATGTTTTTAACAAGCGTCCAGTGACTCTCACCTGGATTAGCTTGGTACCTACTCGCAACACTTAGAGCATATGAGACATCTGGGCGAGTACATATCATGGTGTACATAATGGAACCAACGGCCGAAGCATATGGAACCTTACTCATGCGCTTCTGCTCATCAGCTGTCGTAGGACACTGCTTCTTGCTAAAACGCATACATTGTGACATAGGCAAGAACCCTCTCTTGGATTGTTCCATGTTGAACCGTTTCAACACCTTGTCAATGTATGTATCTTGGCTTAATCCTATAAGCCTCTTTGATCTATCTCTATCTCTATAGATCTTAATGCCCAAAATGTATGTTGCTTCTCCTAAATCCTTCATAGAAAAACTATTATTCAATGAAGTCTTTATGGATTGCAACATAGGAATGTCATTCCCAATCAATAGTATGTCATCCACATACAAGATTAGAAATACAACAGCGCTCCCACTTTCCCTCTTTTAAACACAAGGTTCTTCTTCATTCTGACGAAAGCCAAACCCTTTGATCACTTCATCAAAACAAATATTCCAACTCCGAGATGCTTGCTTTAATCCATAAATGGATTTCTTTAGCTTGCATATTTTTCCAGCATTTTTAGGATCAACAAAGCCTTTGGGTTGTATCATATACATGTCCTCTTCCAAATTTCCATTTAGAAAGGCTGTTTTAACATCCATCTGCCAAATCTCATAATCGAAATAAGCAGCAATTGCTAGAATGATCCGAATAGATTTAAGCATCGCTACCGGCGAGAATGTCTCGTCGTAGTCAACTCCTTGAACTTGCCGAAAACCCTTTGCAACAAGTCGAGCTTTATAGACGTGAACGTTTCCATCCATATCCTTTTTCTTTTTATAGACCCATTTGCACTCTATGGGTTTAACCCCATCAGGCGGGTCAACCAAGTTCCAAACTTGATTGTCTCCCATGGAATCTATCTCGGATCTCATGGCACTTTGCCATTCCTCGGAATTTGGGTCCATCATTGCTTCCGCGTATGTCGTAGGTTCGTCGTCGTCTAACAACAACACTTCCCCACGTGCCTCACGGATTCTTGCTGACCTTCGTGGTAGTGGTGGTGTTTCTCTTGCCACAGGTATCTCAACTTGTTCTGCTACATTAGCATCACTCATAGAGTTATCCCCTATTGGCTCATCTTGAACTTCTTCAAGATACACCTTTTGTCCTCTCTTCTCTTTATTGAGAAACTTTTTCTCTAAGAAGACACCGTTCCGAGCAACAAACACTTTGCACTCTAATCGGTTGTAGAAGTAATACCCTAAAGTTTCCTTTGGATATCCCACGAAAAAACATTTGTCCGACTTGGGTGTTAGTTTATCTGACATAAGTCGTTTGACATAAACTTCACAACCCCAAATCTTTAGAAAAGACAAACTGGGACTCTTACCAGTCCACATCTCATGTGGTGTCTTAACTATGGACTTAGACGGTACCCTATTCAATGTGAAAGCGGCTGTTTCTAGAGCATATCCCCAAAACAAGAGTGGTAGGTCTGACTGGCTCATCATAGACCGAACCATGTCCAACAAAGTCCGATTATGTCGCTCGGATACGCCGTTTCTCTGAGGCATTCCAGGTGGCGTAAGCTGTGGAACAATTCCACAACTCTTTAGATGATTGCTAAACTCATGGCTCAAATATTCGCCTCCACGATCAGATCACAAGGCTTTAATTTTCTTGCCACGTTGATTCTCTACTTCATTCTGAAATTCTTTGAACTTTTCAAATGTTTCAGACTTATGTTTCATTAAGTAGATATATCCATATCTACTAAAATCATCAGTGAAGGTTATGAAGTATTGAAATCCGCCTCAGCTGTCGTACTCATTGGTCCACATACATCAGTATGTACAAGTTACAATAAGTCTGCCGCCCTCTCAGGAAAACCTGTGAAAGGCAACTTGGTAATCTTACCCAATAGGCAAGCCTCACATGTCTCATATGATTCAAAATCAAATGAAGTTAGAAGCCCATCTGAATGGAGCCTCTTCATGCGATTCTCACTTATATGACCTAAACGACAATGCCACATATAAGTAGGACTTAACTCATTAAGCCAAGGCCTTTTAGCATTAATATTATAGATAGGTGCATCATAAAGATTGAAAATAAACAACCCATTCACAATGAATGCAAAAGCCACAAACATGTCATTCTTTGAGATCACACAACCATTGTCTTTACTCACAAATGAATAACCATCCTTCATCAAACATGAAGGTGACACAATGTTTCGACTTAAACTAGGAACAAAATAACAATTACTCAATTCCATGATAAATCCTGACGGGAGGTGAAGTTGCATCGTCCCAACGCTCAACACAGCAACTCTTGCATTGTTTCCCACGTGGAAATCAACTTCTCCTCTTTTCATGCTTCTACTTCTTATCATTCCCTGCATCGTATTGCAAATATGAGCAACCGATCCGGTATCAAATACCCAAGAATTAATATAAGAATCAGCGAGAAAAATGTCTGTAACATAAACAACAAGTGTATAGGCAGCGGGAGTACCTTTAGTGCCACCATCGTTCAAGGATTCCATGTACAACTTGCAGTTCCTTTTCCAGTGACCTTTCCCATTACAATGAAAGCATTTAGCTTCAGCAGCTTGTCCAATAGCCTTGGGCGTAGGAGGAGGGTTTGGCTTAGAGATCTGATCTTTAGCCATCGCCTTCTTCTTCTTCCAAGCCCTCTTCTTAAAGTTAGGCTTGTTTTGGACTGCCATCACATGGCTACTGCTAGCACCTTTCTTGATATCAACTTCTGCTGTTTTAAGCATGCTGCACAATTCATTCAAGCCCTTCTCCGCCCCATGCATATGGTAGTTCGAAATGAAGTTCCCATAGCTAGGCGGAAGAGACGCAAGTATGAAATCAGTGGCCAACTCTGGGCCCATTGGGAAGCCTAGCTTCTCCAATCTCTGAGTGTGACCAACCATCTTGATCACATGTGGGCCAACTACTGCGCCTTCTGCAAGCTTGATTTCGACAAAAGCCTTGGAAACATTAAACCTTTCAGTCTTGGCTTGAGTCTGAAACATATCATTAAGTGCCACGATCATATCGTACGCTGCATGATTATTATCAAATTTCATCTGGAGATCTGGCTCCATGCAAGCGAGCATAAGGCAACCCACTTCAAGATCAGCATCACATGCTTTCTTGTAAGCGGTTTTCTCTGCAGCATGTGCATTATCAGCAGGCTCATCTGGTAATGGGGTGTCTAGAACATCTTCCTTTTTCTCAACCCTGAGAACAATTCTCAGGTTGCAGATCCAATCCGCATAGTTTGTTCCATTCAACTTATCTTTCTCAAGAATTGAACGCAGAGTAAATGGTTGATTACTGGGAGCCATCTACAACAAAAGTAATGCAAAATACTAAGACAATGTATCCAAGACAGAGTAAATCATATTAAACTTTTAATAGAATCTACTCCCACTAAAATCAATATCCCTCTATTGAAACTTAGTGATTCAAGACCCGCAACTAACAAGTCTACTAGTGAGCTTTAGCATCACCGCTAGGAGACATGGTAGATCGGTAAGAAACTCCTTGCTAATCATATCACATATGACTCTTGTTGTTGGGTGGCATCTCTATGCTTGTGTTACCAACAACTAATGCTCCAAGGTCTCTAACCGTTAGGATAACCTTGTTCAAGTAACCAAACCTTCTGCTTGTAAGTGTCCGACACAAACCTATCTAGTCAAGTAAAACCAGTGGCACCCTAATTTCATAGACCCGCCACCGATCGTACGAGACACGTGACAGTGCAAGGTTTGGGGAAGCATTATGACTTAAACATTGCTGAGGGATTGTTCTACTTCACTACCGCATATGTAGACAAAAACATTATCGCACGTGAAAGTAGAACATCGTAAGAACGACATAAACACAGATTTGACTTGGTATAGCCCATTATTCCTTTGGAGATCTTCATCTCCATCAATCTGTTCATCATGGTGATCCCCATCTCCATGATTGAAGTATGCCATCCTCCGTGATGAGTCCACCAAGACTATCTATCACTACCGTAACATAGTGAAATAAAATTACATAGTCGTAGGATCATCACAGATTGGCATGCAGGCCATTACATATGAATTGACAATATATGTGGCTCCAGCCATATTGTCTTAATCATGACGCGCAAGCCATGAATTAATTACATACATGCATCACATACACATAAGGGCTATACCAATCACGAATACCTGCAAAACAGAGTTAACCGATTCCGACATCTAAACTTAAAACGCCCAAAACTCAACTTTCTGGGCCGAATTTCGCAAATCTAATTTTCGCCAAAACTGCCAAAGGCTATCGTTGACGAATACAAAATTTTCCGGCGCATGATTTTCGTTTAAGGTTTTTCTCGTTCCGAGGTCGTATGCAAAAGTTATGGCCGTTTTACCGAACAACACTTTTCTGCAAATTTCCCTCCGACGGCGGATCCAATCCGCCGCCGCCTCCGCATCTCATGCGCTTGGAACTTGACCTAGGTCCGATTCGATCAATCTTATTGATCTCCAACTCATAGTAATTGGGTTTACATGTATCACTTAACTCGGATGGCGGAATCCCGACCGGTACGAGTAGATCACTACAATACCAATGTGGCAAGATCATGAACCATGATCAGAGATTGATCCAAAACCATGCATATCTCCATATGCACACACCCGAATGTATAACGAGGCAACTAACGGCTCTGATACCACTGTATGGTTATGAGGTTGCTACGCTAGCCAGAAAACAAAATTTTTCTACCCCATAAACCAGGAACTAGTGCTAGTTATAGATCACGGGGTTACCACTAGACGTGCAGGTGCAGCGGAAGCGAGTTGATGTAGTCGTGCGCGTCGCAGCAGTGCCGTGCAGATGCGAGGTCGTCCGTCTCAACGTCTCCTTTTCGTGGTTCGTCCTTGTGCTCCAGATGCAGCACCTCCGAGGAATCCCACACGTGCAGGGAAGAAGCGTCACTCCTCTGGACTGCTAGGTCCGCGAGGAGTACTAGGCGCGAGCGTGGGGAGGGCGACGGCGGCTGCCAAAGGACGTGAGTATATCGCCCCGCGCCCACCCCTTGCTTATATAGGCGTCCTAATGAGCTCCCACATTGGAGGCCCATTAGCAACCCTAAACCTAGTCTAATTCAGATCCAACGCGAATTAGGCTTCCAGCCCCTTAAGCGTGCGACCCTATGGGCTCACGCACACATAGGCATGGCCCAAGTACTCTTACTCGAACAATAGTTGATAGCGGCCTCTAGCAAGGCGTGTCAACTCCTATGCATACGCTATGATCATATCAGACGAACCACCACAATTCAATATACATGTTATTCCTTTGCCTCATGATATTTGGTTCAACTCGTGGGTTAACACTTAACCCAAGCACGACCATGCATTTCATGATCTAATCATTTGAGTGATCTAGTGATATCTCTCTCATATGGAGAGTGGCAAATTCCATCTTGATTGACTATGTCTTACAACATGTTTCATGACAAAACCGAAAGCTACCTTTATAACTACCCAATCACGGAGTAGCGTTTGGTAGTCCTAGGGTAGGTCGTTTCACATCTTGAGTACATACGACAATCTCAGGTCTAAGGACATAACGTACACGATGTGTATAGAGACAATCTCATGTCGGGTCTGTCCAGCATCATGTCCTATATGTGCCCACATTATTAGTTTGACATCTCATGTCCATGACTTGTGAAACATAGTCATCAACTAATAATGTGCTGATCTAATATTCATGCACATTCTAGCATGAACTCCGATCAGGGACAACTTTAGAATAACCATACAAGTAAATGAGTTTCACAAACAATTCACATAATTGTTTATCGATACAAGTTGTCTTTAATGGATATTCATTGAACTCATAACATGTCATGGATACAAGGAAATACAATCATCTCTATGATTACCTCTAGGGCATATTCCCAACACCCTTTTCATCAAGGGCTGGACTCGGCGACGCAAGAAACTAGCAACAATACCATTGCCAATCAAACCCGACTGCTTCAAGAAACTGAGACGATCAATTAAAGGTTTAAGAGTTTGCCCCTCAGAAGAAGTAATCTTGTCAGACCAACAAGGGAGGGAAACAGGAAGAGAAGACAGATCAAAAGGCTTAGGAAAAGATGGCTGAGAAACATAGAACCACTTCTCAGTCCAGTCACGAACATAATCAAACAAGGATAAGGAAGGGAAGGCATTCTTCTGACTTTGCCTAGAGACAAGGATAAGGAAGGGAAGGCATTCTTCTGACTTTGCCTAGACTGGATCATACAACAACCATAATGGGGAACCTTTGACCTACCAGAAAAACAGACTCAAAAGAAGTAACGGAAGAACAAGAGGCAAGGAGAAATTCCTATGAAAACCTCACAAAGATGAACAAAACAAGAAAGGAAGAGGATAGCATTTGGAACAAGATGATGAAGTTGAAGACCGTAGAAATTAAGAAACTAAATTAAGAAGTCAGATGGAGGAAAGAAGAGCCCAGATCTAACATGGGAAACAAAAAGAAGAGATTGATCAGGCGATGGATTAGGAGACAGTTGATCACCAGGCAAAACGCAAGCGGAAAAAGCCGATCTTGAAAGAAATCCTTGCGCAACTAAGAGATCAATATCACTTTGCTGTACGGAAGATTTCGGAATTTCTTTACCCTTCATTGCGAAATTTTTACTAAAGATGAATCACAGAAGTAGGTTAAGTAAAGGCAAAGGACAAAGATTTCCCGATTACAAATAGAACCAGTAACAAAAGACGAAGGAGCTTATATAAAGGCAATAATTATGGAAAAATAGCGAAGCAACCGCTCCCTAGGATTGCGCATCAGAGGAGACAACGGCCAAATTAGGCCAATTACAGCCAAATCATACCATAACAAGAAAACAACTCAGCAGAATATGAAAAGTACAGACCAAAAAAGATCTCTTTATTAGAGGGCATCAGCATACAACAAAAAGATATAAGGGCGCAAGGCCTTAATAGATGCAAAAGTACCCTAAGCAGTAGAGAAAAGTTGAAAATTACATGGACCAGAATAGGTAATTGTCGCGCAGGAATCAGCAAACTGGAGGACATGATTTCAGACAATAAGAAACCCACCACTCCCAGTTACAAACAAGAAGACGTCCAAGACGAATGTCATCAAGGGCAGTGAATCCAGAACAACCTGGAGGAAAATACAAATAAATGTCTGAAGGACTCATAACAGTACACACCAATACCATCACAAGGACTACATCATTTGCTTCGATTTCCTTCACAAAATTTCACTACCCTGAAACTAGCTATCTGCTAGTTTCTATCACAAGAACTACACCATTCACCAGATTACAACCAAGAAAGGGGAGAAAGAAGCCCAGGGGCTCGTTAAGCTCGCCAACTACAATATCCATGATACAACAAGGGTCTGCACGAGAGAAGGAAGAATACATATGGCAAGACAACCATACTACAGTTATTTATAGGAGAACTACGGGTGCACATACACCAATTCCATGAAGAAAAGATTACAACGACAATAGTAGATAAAGGAAGAAGTAAAAGCAAAAGATTATACAAGGACAACACGGATGAAGGAAATGCGGTTACAATAAAGACAATACATCAGTATACTACATAGAATATTCAGAAGAATATTCCAAGGTCAATCATACAACTAGCAACAACTTCGCAAGGCCATAAAAACAACTCGACCAACAAGTTTACAAAGATCGTTACAAGATCAGGATAGACCTTATCAACAAAAGACCACAAGTGACAAAATATAAAGGCTAAAACAACTCGGAACTTCCACACAACATGAGGAAAGTTCTAAGTAACAAGCAGAAAAGCCACTCTCAACAAATAAGATTGGAAAGCTCCAACTCTAGGCTTTCCAGCAAGAGTGTGGTACAAGTATAGCCGACCGAATTGATGAAGCATACCACGTCAACCAACTCAGGAGCGGCAAAGGTGATAGCCCGGAATTCAACAGTTAGACAGAGAAGGCAGGGAAACCACCTCACAAGACTTCTTCTACCTACCACGCCAAACTTCCCAGGAAAATCTAACTAAAGAGTTAGTCTACCTCTAACTCCATTCACAAGAATTATTCTACCCACTCAACTACCAGAAGTAGGGCATAAGCCCGGGGGCTGCTCAGTTTCACTCAGCAGCATATTCATCAGACGAAAGAAGAGCACCCTAAGGGTCAAGGCATCAGTGCAAGCACAACAGTATTTATATTAAAAAAGGACCACCAAAAGACAGAAGTCACGAGAAAGGAGGAGAAAGAAAAAGACAAAAAATCTGACCAAAGAAAACAGTGAAAGCAAGATTCTACACACCCGCGAAGATACAATACCTACCCGTGAATAAAGACAAGAGCACGCTATTTCAGATCCTTCCACCAAGCTCTTTTTTGCACCAAGTATCTACCTTACAAGACTTTTTTCTCAGATCCTTCGAATACTTGTACCAAGTATCCAAAGGCTCGGGGGCTACACTCAATGAGTGCACTAGAGGTGCACAAAAAAACTACAAGACGAAGAACACAGGAGATCATTTCATGATTTTGCTTCAAAAAAGAACTCGGCTCGCTTTTAAAGCAACCCGGTATATTGAAGAAAAATCATGAGATGCTCGGGGGCTTGTCGATGGGATATCCTATAGGGTACCTAGAGACTGGCTTGCCTAAGCCTTGGGCCTCCTTCTCCCGGCCCACGAAGGAAGACGAATAAAAGAGACCGAATTCTACTCGGTAAGGACAGCAAGATCGAAGCACAACTTAGGACTCTAAGTTTGTAACCGAGTAGGATTAGAATAACCTCAGCCAGTTCCTGGACTATAAAGGGCTGGTGAGGGCATCACCCAAAAACAATTCCTACATACTACACCACACCCGATACGTAGAGCAACACACAACACCTTGTATTACGATCAAGAGCAATAACAGATGACTCAACTGGATGTAGGGTTATTACTCGACCTTGTTGAGGGCCTGAACCAGTATAAACCGTGTGTCCCTGCGTGTCCAACCATGAAGGTTTCACTATTCGCCGAGACACGAACTACTGTCTTGGGTAACCTCGTGGCAGGCTATCGGTAGTAAAACATCAACACCGCTATCGACTATTGGTCGAGTAGGAGTACTCGGACCATGTCTATGTGTACGTGAACCCATAGGTTCGCACGCTTAAGGGGTTGGAAGCCTAATTCGGGTTGGACCTGAATTAGACTAGGTTTAGGGTTTCTGATGGGCCTCTAACGTGGGAGCATATCAGGACGCCTATATAAGCAAGGGGAGAACGCGGGGCGAGTTATCCGATCTACGTCTTTTGGCAGCCGTCGTCGCCTCCCCACGCTCGCGCCTACTGCTCCTCGCGGACCTAGCAGTCCGAAGCCGCAACGCTTCCTCTCTGCACATGTGGGATACCTCAGAGGTGTTGCATCTGTGGCACAAGGTGGGAACCTAGTCGGGGGTGGTCGCGACTGGTCAGCACCTGGTCGGAGGTGGTCGGCAACTGGTCGGAGCTGGTCGGGGACCTGGTCAGACGATATGCACGTGGACGGACGTGACAAACGACCACGCAACTGCACTGCACTGCTGCGATGCGTTCGACTTCATCAAGTCGTCTCCGCTGCACCTGCGCGTCTAGTGGTAATCTTGTGATCTATAACTAGCACTAGTTCCTGGTTTATGGGGTAGAAAAAATTTGTTTTCCAGCTAGCGTAGCAACCTCATAACCCTACAACATCTTCCTAACGAGCACCCACGGTGAGGTTCAAAACCTACCCCATTTCGGATCCCCAAACCCAAAAACCCGTTGGATGAGTTTCAGACCCACCCCTGCCCCCGCCCCCACCGGGTCTAAAACCCACGGGTTTTAGATCCAGATCAGACTCGTTGCCATTTTAACTACATGTGCTCATCACCATGCAAAGTTACAATCAAAATTGACAAGGGAAGAAATGGATTAAAAACGTTAAAAGAATGGACAAGGAGCACATGACAGGAGAGTAGAAAGTTCACGTACCTAAGGTTAGCTTTAGTTGACCTAGTCCTAATATGGTTGTTAGTGAGGTAGGCTTTTTTTACAAAGGCCCTATGTTTGTGGGTTCCTGACGCGCACTCGCAAGGAGGTTCAAAACTCGCCCCACATTTTAGGTCTCCAAACCCAAAAAAAACTCGAGTGATGAGATTCAGACCCACTCTTTCCCCCGCCCCCACCGGGTCTAAAACCCGTGAGTTTCATATCCAGATCTGACATGTTACAATTTTAACTATGTGTGCTCATCACCATGAAAAGTTGCAATCGAAACTGACAAGAGCATAAACGAAGAAAAAAGGTAAAAGAATGAGAAAGGGACACATAACATGAGAGTAGAGAGCTCACGTACTTAAAGTTAGTTTTAGTAGACCGAATCCTGATATGGTTGTCGGTGAGGTGGGCTTTTTTACAAATGCCCTACGTTTGCGGGTTCCCCACGGACACCCGTGGGAGATTCAAAAACCGCCCCATTTTGAGTCCTCGAACCCAAAAACCCGCGGGACGAGATTTAGACCGGTCACCGCCCCAGTCCACTAGGTCTAAAACCCACGGATTTTGGATCTAGATCTGACCCGTTGCTTTTAACTACGTGTGCTCATCACCATGAAAAATTACAATTGAAACTGACAACAGCAGAAACAAAGAAAAAAAAAGATAAAACACATACTTATATATAATCTACTCACTCAATAGTCACCTACAAATTGATTGTTCACGTCTGCGAGAAGCAGTCGCATTAGTGATCAGACTAATTGACTCAAGCCATCACGAAACAGAAGAGGTATACTGATCAACAGAAACAGTCCGTTCAGAATCAGTACTCAATTGGCCTCACATGAATCATCCTCGCGTAACATGACCCATCGACCATCGTACATGGAGCTAGGAACAATGAAGTCTAGATGTGGTACTCGTTCTACTGGTCTAGCAGGGTATCTTGGAGGTGAACCAGGTCATGACGTGCAGCGGCGCCTTGATGAGCTCCACCGCCGCCTCCAGCACCAGCGTCACGCAGAGGCAGCACGGGCAGATGCACGAGATCGGCAGTCTGTACGGATCACAGCAAAGGGGTGTTGTCGCTGAGAATCTCATGGAAGGAGAGGCAAAATCGAAGTAAGACAAGGAAAAGTACTTACCCGATGATCCAGATGATGGCACCGACGATGGAGAGGAGGACGGCCAGCAGCGCGAACGGCAGCCCCAGCAAAAAGCCAAGCGGCCGGCACTCGCGGCCATCGCCGCCGCAGCACATGACGAGCCGGCTTGTCTTCCTTCCCTCTCTTCCTTGCTTGCTTGATTAGTTAGGCGATCCTTGTTAATTCTTGAATGCTAATTTGCCAGGTGGTCTCATCGTTTTGCATTATTTTATATATGGTAGTGGGTGAGTTACCTTGTTGGGTGTGCTATTGCTCCTATTATTTATTATTTATAATTTATAATTTAAAAACTACCGAAATCATTCACGAGTGAGTGGAGGAAGCTGTTTCCATGTCGCTTTCAGCGAGGAGCCGAGGACCCTCCGTGTCAACAAACTGCGTGATCACCTATATTGACTACTTTAGCATGTTCAATAGAATGGGCGGCAACAATACAAACGTGCCAGTCAAAACTATTGACTAACGGCGAGATTGGTTGCCTGTATGCAGCCCAGCCTGGCCAACGGGATGCAGGATTTGTGTGGAAGCCTGGATTCGTGTTTGGGCCTGGCTGCGCGGATGCAACACTCGCAGTCTGTCCTGGCTGCGCGGAAACGAAATCAAAATCCGTTTCCAGCGGGCCTGGCTGGCGTGGGATAGCAACAAGCAGGCTAACCAATCAAAGTTCTGCACTGGGCCAGGATCAATAGAAACGTCAGTCAATCAACCTGACTCGTATCAGCCAGTCTGACCCTTCTCCACCAGTCTCATCTCATGCAAAAGTCATATGTTTAGTTGGTTAGTTGAATTAGAACATGTTGCATTGGGATATTGTTTGGTTTTGTTCTGCAATGCACGCGCGGGCTGAGAAAAGTGCTCGCGGGAGCTCTCGTCACGCGGCGCGCGAGCCAGGCTCGCCAGAAACGAAATCGGATTTCGCTTCTCCGCAGCGGGGTGGCTGCCTTTGCACGCGTCAGGCCAGGCTGAAGGCCCTGTTCAGCTAACCAAACACTACGGGCGCGTTTGGTTTGTTGGCGAGGGCAGCCTTGCTCGCACGCCGCATGCAGGCTCGCCTTGGCCAGGCTACGGTGATACATGTGTTGCTTGTTTGGACACCTGATTGAGCAGAGCTTGGCTGCATGCAGCGTTTGTTTGGTAGATAGGCTCGCTCTCTCTCTCAATCGAACCACGAGACGCGCGGTCAGGTGCTCGCACGAGCCAGGCTGAGGAGAAACGGAAATGAATCTCGTTTCCCCCGAGCCAGGCCCGGCAACGCTTCTTGCACGCGGCCAGCCAGGCTCCGACACTCCTCCGACCAACCAAACCAAACGCGGCCTGCACCCCGTGATCCACGTTCTTGGATCATGTTCTTTGGGAACCAGGCAACCAAACGCGCCCTACGCAACTGCACCCCATGGGCCAGGTTGAGGTTCCTTCCCCCAACCAATCACGCCCTAACCTGGCTCGCGGGGGCCTGTCTCCCAGACACAGGGCAACCAATCATGCCCTAAGAGTATCTGAATATAATACCATTTATAACTAAGGATAAGGAAATTGGTATCATGTACTCTTCTAGCATGACAGCAATCACAAGCTTCAATTTCTAGAGTGTGGCATATATTTTCAGGAGTTTACTCTTCATTTGCTATTACAGTACAAAGTAGCACTAGGCCTCCTCCACTCTTTCACCAAGCGCCCAACTGCCCAAACGTCAAAATGAGATGGGCAAATGTTTCAATATTATTTGTTGTGCTATACTCAAAATACATTTCACATCTATCTATAGTGCGAAACATAATTCTACAACCAAACAAGGTTCATGCACCAAGATCGGAACCAAACAGCCCCTTGCTTCCAGATTATGCTGCATCAGGGTTTGGACTCGTTAGTGCCAGCAACAGGTGCACTTTACATCCAGATTATGCTGCATCAGGGTTTGGACTCGTTAGTACCAGCAACAGGTGCACTCGCATATTTGGGTCTGGGAAGTTCGTCAAATGATGGTTTCCTCCCAAAAATGACTGCCGCCGCACGTGTCACGATATGTGCAGTTAAGCCCCAAATCACAAACTTTTTGCCATCTGCCTCATAGTCGAAAAACTGAACGGGAATATCTACGCCCATCCAATCCATTTGTTTTGTCCTCCGGTGATCGTCCTGTTGATGCGATACAAGTGAAAACTATGGAATGCAATGTTCTTACTCACACCATATAAGGAATCTAACGAGCGAAAAGGAATTAAGGAACATCAATAAAATTGTTCCACTACAACGTATGATAGAGAAACAAGTACCTTTAGAAACATCTCCAGAGGTGCATCAAAGATGTCCTCCACTTCAGCTTTATTTAAGACAGGCTTGAATAAGGCTTTATCTGAGACCATGCCAATTACAGGAACAACATTGAGGCCATTCTGCAAAAGAAAGGTTGTAGCACAAGTACTGGACAGTTTGCACTACCGTTGGAAGAGTAGAAAAGCATGTGCCACATCATGGATATTGGAAAGTAGAGATACATGTCAAACTGATATACTCAGTGCAGCAATCCCTGCATGACTTTTTTAAAAATATTTGATTAAAAGCTTTTTCCTTGTCACCAGTTCCAAAAAGATGGAGCCAAGGTAATGAGTAAATCTTTGATTGCTGGAAACTTTAATTGGGAAGGCTGACGCCGAAAATCTCAAAGCTTCCTCCAGCTAGCAACAGTAACACAGACATAGGTAAAAGTTGAACTTTCTAAGCTTGAATAGAGTGAGGAGGATTTCATTTGGTCAGTTCTGTATTTTATATACATCATGGGTGTGATTTTGATGGTCCATGGATATAGGTACACCCATGCATTTGAATGATCATTGAATATCCCCTCTCAGAGACATCAGCACGGAAAAGGGACGGGGGATTGTGCAAAAAAAAAGATGATTAACAGGGTGAAACAACCTACCTTTGACAGCACAATAGTGAAACAAGCCTTTGACAACATATTCACCAGTAATGACCATTGACAGTTCCTTAATTTTGATTGAATGGCTTTACATGGCCGTAGTACACCTCTTCCTGATAGTAGATTAATACTGATATTTACATGCTTATATGGAAAGGGTTTTCTTTTTTATATTCATAGTATTTTGTCCAGTCAGAAGTTCAGAATATCTTCCTCTTTCTCAGATCCCCCAACGTTGTATTTTGCTCCTTTTTGAAAAAATTGCACATACAGCCCTTTAATTTCTGAGGTTGCATTACTTGGTCCCCAACCTCAAACTCTAAAGTTGCATTGTCACTGGGGGAGTTTATCCCTGGTTTAAACATTTCTTAAAAATTTGCTCATCGTCCAATTGCGCCTTCACTGATGATCACATGCTTCCCTTGCTTCTTACTATAGGCATGGTTTCAATGGAAAGACCAAACCCATTTGCTCAGCTCTGATTCTTACCAAACTAAACCAATAAGCTTATACCACTTGCCTCCCTAAATATTCAGATCAAATTCTTAAGCCCCAGTACTTGTACATTTAATTATTCTGGACACTAGCTTAATATACTTTGTGATATGGCATATAATCGAAGGGCAAATAAAGTTAAATGATGTACAATAAAAGCATGAAAATATGTGATCGGCTTAAAACTAAACAGGCCATATATAAATAAAAAGAAAATGATACTCCACATAAAGGTCTTCCACATTCAGACATACAATTTTAGAATTTCAGTTTCAATTTCATTTAAAGATTTTAATTGAAGTTGGGCATAACATTTGATTGTTTACTATCAGTATTTTGAATTTTCGATCCTCCATCAAAGTTTGGCGTCGAATTTTCATGTTTGCAAAATGAACTTGACATGTAGGAGATATCCTGACGCCAATTGTTGTTCTGCTTTCTTAATGCTGCAAGCATGTATACTTAAAGAGGTTTTGCACTACAATGAGTCGAGATTAATCCACTTATATATCAAAAGTAGCTCGACTTAATACATTGTTACACCA
This sequence comes from Microstegium vimineum, assembly GCA_022036555.1. Taxonomy (NCBI): domain Eukaryota; kingdom Viridiplantae; phylum Streptophyta; class Magnoliopsida; order Poales; family Poaceae; genus Microstegium; species Microstegium vimineum. The sequence goes on along the minus strand of CM039128.1, from coordinate 15,926,274 downwards.
TTATACGATTCTACACAAGAATTGGTCGGTAAAATCATAAAGCTCAAGAATTGTTAATCAATTATGGCTAACCTTTGATAAGAAAGGCTCAAGAACTGTAACAACAGAAACAAGCGCCGGATCCAGTCCAATCTCCTCCTTCGCCTCCCGTAGAGCTGTGGCCTTCGGGTCTGCGTCCCCATCCTCCACCTTCCCTCCGGGTAACGACACCTCCCCTTACAATTTTCAAGAAATTGATTGAAGCACTCCAAGAAAGGAATCGTCCAGAGGAAAATCCAATAGGCAAAAGCTTTAGCCAGAATCATGGTTTCTACCCGAGTGGGAGGAGAGGGAGGAAGCGCGCTTTGTAAGCAGGACACGTGGCCCGCTGCTAGGGTCCTCGAAGAGGCAGACCAGTACCGCGGCGTGGACCTTGGAGGCGGCCGAGCGTGAGCTTTTCGCATGGACGGCATCAGCGGCGGCGGCGGCTGGGGCGCCCACTGAGGAGAGCTCGCCGGAAGAAGAGGAGGCGAGATGGCGTGTGAGATGGGCCAACCGCCGAGACGGAGAGGAAGAGAAGGAAGAGGAAGCCATGGCAATGTGAGTGGAGGTGAAGAGGCGGGTAAGGAAAGGTCTCATGGCTTCGACGGTGATAACGGCGCAGCAGCGGCGATACCAAGGTGGAAAGTTGGAGGGGTCGCCGGCGTCCGCCGTCCCAAAGATTGTGAATGTGACTCGACATAAACAATTTCCTTATCATTTCTTTTGATTATTATTCGGACAATCAAATCTAGATTTCTATCACTGCCATACAAAAATAACACGAAAATGTATTTCAACCATTATGGAAAAAGTTTTTCCTCTTGATTGTGAACTGAAAAGAGGTAAACAATGCCTAGAGAGGGTGAATAGATGTATTTAAAAATTTACACAAAACTCAAGTTCAATTGTCAGCAGTTGTTGGAAGTCCCTACAGTTCCGACCCTATAGAAAATTGAACTACAAGTGCTAAAATGAACTTTGTGATGTCGATAACTTACGACCCCACTTCCTAGTGGTAAGCTAAGGTGTCGGGGATGCTTCTTTGATGCCAAAAGGACACGACTCCATAGATCGAGTCCAAACCTAGAAGGCTTTAAAAAATGGAGAGAGACAGAAACAAACAAATTGGATAGCACAAAAACTCAACAACAATAAGCATACGGGACACAAATGATTTATCCCGAGGTTGAACAACCCTATAAAAGAGCCCCTACATCCTCGTTGTTGAGGTGACCATAAAGGTCAGAATCTCTTCCGCCTCCTTGCCTCTCTCAAGGAAACCACAAAGGTCACTTGAGCTTTCCACTAAGAAATCAAGGGTAATACAAATTTTCCAAGAATCATCCCGAGGTTGAACAACCCTATAAAAGAGCTCCTACATCCTCGTTGTTGAGGTGACCATAAAGGTCAGAATCTCTTCCGCCTCCTTGCCTCTCTCAAGGAAACCACAAAGGTCACTTGAGCTTTCCACTAAGAAATCAAGGGTAATACAAATTTTCCAAGATGGAAGCTCTTGGGCGATGCCTACCTAGCTAGGAGCACAGCCCCAAGAGTAATGGATGCAAATCCAACCAATTTGACGAAGAAATCAAGTGCTCAAGCTTGCTCAGGTGATTTCTCACTCGATCCGCTCTCTCTTCACTCAAATCCTTGGAGAAAACAAAGTTTAGACCAAAGGGGAGCAGAGAGGGGAGCCTTGAATGCTTGGGGACTATTTTGGCTAACATTTGAAATGAATGAGTGGGTAATGGTTTGAGAGTCCCCATGTGTTTTGGTTTTGAGTAATTGATAAAACCTACTTAAGTACTAACCTTGGATTTCTAAGTGTGAATCATGAGATAGGTTGGTACATGTCGTGTGATGGAGCAAGGTGGATCAAGGTGTGGATTGCATAAGCTCTAGCACGGTGAAGGAGATGGAAAGAAAAATGGTGTCAAGGCAAAGGTGATATAGGAACCATTTTCGGTTTGGTGATCAAGACACCATAGAGGGCGTGATCACATTTAGGATAGATAGCCGTACTGTCGGTGTCTAAAATGGAGGGGTCTAGACAGCCAACAAGTAAATTTTTAAGCGTGTCGGAGATCGGATGGTTACGCCCGGAGAACACAAGGTTTATACTGGTTCGGGCATGAATGCCCTACGTCCAGTTTGCTGTTGAGTCGTGTTACGGAGCGTGGAGAACTCGTAGAGGGGAGCTACAAGCTTTGGTGAGAGAGGGAAGTCGGTTCCCAGGTCTCGTGCGTGTGAGGTTCGAGGTTCATTGTGAGAGCTCGCGTGGATGCGAGTATGAGTGTGTGTGTGTGTGTGTATGAGTTCAGAGAGTCGAGAGAGACCAGATTGGAGGTCCATTCTCTCCCTTTATACGTAGGGAGAGATGGAGGAGTATAGCAGAGAGAGAGAGAACATGAGCCCGGTATAGGCTGTTGACTTGGGGGATGCTCCTAGCTTCTGTCCTCCTTCCTTCCTTGGTCGGGGAAGACGAAGCTTTCGTTCGGCGGGAAGAAGTGCGGATGTTTTGCGTGCAAAAGTTTTTGGGGAGAAAAAGCAGGGGGTTCCCCCCTTCCCAGGCCCCAAGCGAGGTGTGCTCGGGCGCGCGCCGGGAGTGCACCTTGCTAAGAGATTGGTCCGAGAGTTCCCCAGTTTTTATTCCTCGAACTATTTGCTTATAGAAGATTACATGCGTATGTACAATGTGCTAGAGTACTTAGTAAAAGTAGATAAACAACATAGTTGTTGGTGTTGTGGGCGTCCGAGATCCTCGCGCTCTAGGGGTCAACGTCCATCTTGTCAGCAGCTTCGATCACCGCCACCAGCTCCTCACTACGCACCTCGGCCATGGCGTTCTCGCAGCAGTCCACCTCGCATTGGTACGCCACCTTGACGTCGGAGGTGATCGTGATGATGCCGCATGGCCCCGACATCTTGAGCTTAAGGTAGGTGTAGTTGGGGACGACCATGAACTTCGCGTAACACGGCCTCCCCAACACCGCGTGGTAAGTCCCTCGGTAAGCCACGACTTCAAAGGTGAGGTACTCGCTCCGGAAGTTGTCCGGCTCCCCGAATGTGATAGGCAGGATGATCTGCCCCAGGGGTACCGTTTGTCTTCCGAGGACAATTCCCTGAAAGGGAGCCCCCGAGGATCGAAGTTTCTCTCGTCGCAGGCCGAGGGCCTCGAAGGCGTTGTAGTACATGATGTTGAGGCTGCTGCCTCCGTCCATCAGCACCTTGGTGAAGTGCACGTTCCCTATGACCGGGTCCACGACGAGTGGATAACGACCCGGATGGGGAACGTGGCTCGGGTGATCATCTCGACTGAAGGTGATGTCGGGCTCCGACCAGTCAAGGAAAGCCGTAGTCGCTGGGGTGACCGCGAAGACCTCGCGCCGCTCCTTCTTCTGCTGGCGTTTGTAGCCGTAGGCCTTTGAGCCCCCGAAGATCATGAGGCACATTCTTACGTGGGGTTAGGAGTCATCGCGACCCCCGTCCCCGTCTTGGCCTTCCGGCTGCTTTGACTCGTCCTTGTCAGGGACGGCCTTGAAGTACCTGGCCATCATGCCATACTGCTGGAGTGTGTGCTTGACCGAGCCATTGTGGTACGGGCATGGCTTGGTGAGCATGTCTTCGAACTTGCCCACTTTCTTCCCGCCCTGGGGATGGGGGTGAAGAATCATGGACCCTTGTGTTTAGGCGATTAACGACAATACTAGGTCACTATGACTAACGTGTGTTTTGCAGAGGCAAAGTCATTTGTGTTAAGTCATTAGTGATGCAATTTGAATGGGCTTAATGGATATTCATGCCCCCAAGATGGAAATCGTTTCGGTTGCAAAGGATGATAATACAAGTCAAAGACTAGGCTAGTCCTTAGTGCCATAAGGTTGAGAAGGGCACTAAGTATAGCTAGGGTTTTGTTTTTCCTTTGACCGTACTATAAAGGGGGGTATGAGATTAGTAGCTTGACCTAGGAGAGTTTAGGAGAGTGGGTATATGCACACTTGTCACAACTAGTCCTAGAGACCTTGCTTTCAACCCTTGGTTAACCCTAGAAATGGTAGGAGCAAAATCCCTTGAGAAATCTCAGTGAAAACAGTTGAAATAGGGGGAGAAAGAGGCTCCGGACCAGTCTGCCAAGTAGGCGTCGGACCAAGGAGAGTGGTCCGACGGTCCCTGACTTAGGCAAAAGTCCAGCTCGAGAAGCTCCGGACCACCTGTCTAGAAAGCGTCAGACCATAGGAGAGTGGTCCGATGGCTCGTGTCAGAGAGAGAGAAGGCTCCGGACTAGTCCGACGGTGAGTCCGACGGCTAGTCCAACGCTTCAAGACAGGAGGTTGGTTTCATACAGTAAGCTCCCTGGCTCCGGACCAGAGCATCGGACCAGGGCTCCGGACCAAGGAGAGTGGTCCGGTGCTTCGAATAAGAGAGGATGTTTTTCACTCAGTGAGCACCCTGGCTCCGGACCAGGGCGTCGGACCAAGCAGAGTAGTCCGACGGTGCCTGAGTTGGATTTCAGAGTGAGCTCCGGACCAGTGTGCTTGGTTCGGTGGTTTAAGCTCTGGACTAGTCCGGTGGCTTCGCAGAGAGAGAAAAAAGTAAAAAACGGCTAGTTTTGGAGGTGGGGACTATTTATAGTTGCCCCCTTCGTCCTTAAGACTACTCTTGGCCATTGTTTCAGCTGGTGACACCTTGAGAAATCCTTTGGAGAGTCCAGTGCCTAGTGAGGGAGAGATTAGAGAGAGTTCATCTTGTTCTTCCCTCCTAGAGTGATTAGGAGTGACTTGTGTGCATCCATCCACCTTCCTAGCCTTGAGTTGGTCAAGTGAAGGTCTTGTGCTTGTTACTCTTGGTGTTCAACAGCACCTAGACGGTTTGGTAGTGTTCGGAGGAAGTGATCGCTGGAAGATTGTTGGCGGCTCTTCTGCAAGCTTCTGTGATCGGTTGTGGGCGATTCACCGAGCCGGAGTGGCAAAGAATCAGCCCGTAGAGAGCACCCTACCCTTGCGCGGGTAGAGAGGGAGCGATACCTTGCGAGGTGCTCCAATGAGGACTAGGGGGGTGTGTCGACACCTCAATACCTCGGGAAAACATCGCTGCGTCACTGAGAATCTCTTTTCCTAGATCTTTACATTTCCGCATTACATTCCATCTTGTTTTTATCTTACCTACTAGAATTGCTTAGGTTGCTCTTAATTTCCATGAACTGCTACCGCTTTCTAGCTAGGACACATGGACCGTAGGCACTAGGGGGTGATTGACATTTGATAGGTTTTCATATTTGCTTTAGAAATTTAAAACAAGCCCAATTCACCCCTCCTCTTGGGCATCTTGATCCTTTCAATTGGTATCAGAGCCTTGTTGCTCTAAATTAGGCTTCACCGCCTAGAGCAAGATGTCCCATGGGGATGGACCGCCACCCATGTTTGATGGAGATGACTTTCCTTATTGGAAAGTGCGGATGGAGGCCTACCTTGAGGCCGTGGACGTCGGCGTTCACAAAGCCGCCACCCAAGGTGGATCGGTGTTCACCGAGGATCTATACTTTGAGAAGAACAATGCTAAGGCAAAGAACATTCTTTTCTGTGACATTTGCAAGGATGTGTTCAACCGTGTGAGAAATTGTAAAACCGCGCACGAAATTTGGACAAACATTTGTGCTCTACACGAGGGCACTAAATGTGAAAGAGAAGAGCGTTATCACCTCATCATTGCTAAGTTAAATGCTTTCACCATGCTATCTCATGAAAATGCTAATGAAATGTACTCTCGCTTGAATGTGCTTGTAGAGGAGTTGAATGACCTTGGGCTCTCCCAAATGACACCGGCTGATGTGGTGCGCAAGATACTTTGTGTCCTACCAATAGACAAGTATAGCCACATCGTCACGATCCTTCATCAAGGCGATCTCTCCGCAACTACACCAACACAAGTGTTGGGCAAGATCAATACTCATGAGATGTACATGAAGATCAATGATGGAAGTCCATCCTCCTCCAAGAAGAAAGAGAAGGAGGAGAAGAAGGACTTGGCTCTCAAGGCATCTTCCAAGGAGAAATACAAGATTCAATATGTCATTGAGAGTGCAAGTGATGATGATGATGAAGACAACATCGCTCTCATGGTGAAGAAGACCGCCAAGATGTTGAAGAGGCTAAACAAGAATGGAGTCAAGTTTGACTCAAAGAAGAAGAAATTCTTCACAAGCTCTTCAAGGAAGCCAATCTCCCAAATGAAGTGCTACAATTGCGGAACTCTTGGTCATCTAGCCCATGCGTGTCCCGAAGAGAAGAAAGACAAGTTCAAGAACAACAAGTTCAAGAACTTCAAGAAGAACAAGGGCGGCAATGATGACTCAAGTGATGATGACAAGAAGCAAGACAAGCCATACAAGAAGAAGAAGAATTTCAACTTCCACAAGAAGAAGAAGGATGGCAAGGCTTACATTGTGGGTGATTGGCTCACCGATATTGATGATTCAAGTGACTCCTCCGATGATGAGAGTGAAGAAGAGAAGGTGGCCGCATTGGTGATTGGTTCTTCGATTCCACCGCCACCTCCTCCTTCATCGCCGGGCTCATCCTCTACACACCTATGCCTTATGGCTAAAGGTGACAAGAAGGTACAAAAAGAGGATGATAGTGATGACCTCTCTAGTGATGATAGTGACAATGAAGAAGCACCTTCCTATGATGAGCTAATTAAAATTTGCAACAAGTACGCTAGCATCATAAGGAAGTACAAGAGTAAAAATGACAAACTTCTTGAAATCAAAGAAAACTTGCATGATAAGCTTGACAACTTGTCTAGTGCTAATGATGATTTGAAGCTTGAGATTAATTCTCTCACATCTAGCACTAGGGAGCTCAAAGCCTCTCTTAAGCAAGCCAATGAGAAACATGATAAGCTTGAGAGGTCATCCCAAGAGCTCCTCATAAGGTATAACTTGCTAAAAGATGACTACAACCAAGTGAAAAGTGATCATGGCACACTAGTGGTAGCAAATGAATTGCTTACTCAAGATCTTACAAATGTTGCTACTAACCCGTGTGCTAAGTGTGCAAGTGCTACCTCTTGTGAAATCGAGCTTGATGATGTGGCTCTTGAGCAAAGTGCCAAGTGCAAGGGCAAGAGAGTTGTAGAAGCCGACAAGTATGATGATTATATGAAGATGAGGGAAGAGAACTCAAAGCTCAAGGAAGAGCTAATCAACCTCAAGGCAAACAAGCCCTTCACCATCAAGCCGGCTCAAGAAGAAGACAAAGATGCTATCACTTTGATCAACTCTCTTAGAGAAGAAATTGCCAAGCTCAAGAATGACAAGACCAAGCTTACAAGTGGCCTTGAAAAGTTCACCAAGGGCCATAATCTCCAAAGTGAGCTTCTAATGAGCACCGTCATGAAAAATGACAAGACCGGTATTGGGTACAAGGAAAACCAAGTGATGAAGGCCAAGGTCAAGATTGAAGCCAAGAACTACTACAAGAACAAGTACAATGGCTACAATCAAGAGAAGCCAAAGCCCAAGCCTAAGAGGTGTTTTGGATGTGGACAAATTGGTCATTTCGAGTTTCAATGCAAGACTTCACTTCCCAAGACCTTGCCCAAGCACACTAGGCCATTTGCTCATGATGCTCACTATGTCATCAACAAAGATTCCAAGGGTAGACCACTTGTGGTGTTTCTTGGACCACCAATGAAGAACAAGCCTAGGGTTTTTTGGGTTGCTAAGGAGTTGGTTGATAAGGCAATGGGGCCTCGCACAAAGGGGGTTCCCAAACAACAAGCTTAACTCCAAGTTGCTTGTGTGTAGGTGAACTACAAGACCGGTGGGAGTCATTGGGTAATTGATAGTGGTTGCACTCAACACATGACCGGCGACCCCCGGATGTTCACCACACTTGATGAGGATTGTGCAAATCAAGACAAGATTACTTTTGGGGATAATTCAAAGGGCAAAGTTCAAGGCTTAGGCAAAGTGGCTATCTCCCAAGATCAATCAATTTCCAATGTCTTGCTAGTACAATCATTGAGCTTCAATTTGCTATCGGTTGGTCAACTTTGTGATCTCGGGTTTCATTGTCTCTTCACTCCAAATGAGGTGATTGTGACCAAGATTGAAGATTCATCAATGATATTCAAAGGGTTCCGGCACAACAACCTCTACTTAGTGGACTTCACTTCAAATGAAGCAAACTTGCAAACTTGTCTATTCTCCAAGAATTCTTTGGGTTGGCTATGGCATAGAAGATTAGCTCATGTGGGCATGTCAACCTTGAAGCTTGTCAAGAAGGAAATGGTTAGAGGAATCAAGGATGTGGTGTTTGAGAAGGACAAACTTTGTAGTGCATGTCAAGCCGGCAAGCAAGTGGCAAACACTCATCCAACCAAAGCTTTCATGTCAACCTCAAGAGTCCTAGAGTTGCTACACATGGATCTATTTGGCCCTACCACCTATGCTAGTCTTGGAGGAAATCTCTATTGCTTGGTGGTAGTGGATGACTACTCTCGATACACTTGGGTGTTCTTTCTTTAAGACAAGGGAGAGACACAAGGCATCTTCAAGAAGTTTGCTACAAGAGATCAAAATGAATTTGATGTGAAGATCAAGAAGATTAGAAGTGACAATGGCACCGAATTTGTGAACACAAAGATTGAGGATTATTGTGATGAAGTGGGGATCAAGCATGAGGTGTCCGCCACATATACTCCACAACAAAATGGTGTTGTAGAGAGGAAGAACCGGACGCTCATAACTCTAGCAAGGTCTATGCTTGATGAGTACAACATTTCGGAGAAGTTTTGGGCGGAGGCAATCAACACCGCTTGCTATGCGGCAAACCGTCTCTTCGTCCAAAGGCTATTAAAGAAGACCCCTTATGAGCTTGTCAATGGGAAGAAGCTGGATATTTTATTCTTCCGGGTGTTTGGTTGCAAGGTGTACATCTACAAGAAGCGCCAACACTTGGGTAAATTCCAACGGCGGTGTGACATTGGTTTCCTTGTTGGATATTCACTTAAATCCAAGGCATACCGTGTATTTAACAAAGCCACCGACTTAGTTGAAGAAACATATGACTTGGAGTTTGATGAAACTAATGGCTCCCAAGGAGCGCTTGAGGATATTGATGTAGGTGATGAACCCTTGAGGGAGGCAATGAAGAATATGCCAATTGGTGCTATCAACCCGCAAGAGGTGGAAGAAGTTGAAGATGAAACAAATCAAGATCCTTCTCCACCCCACACACCTCAAGTTGATGAAGGAGATCAAGTGAGGGAAGCTCAAGAAGACACTCACATTCCTCAAGATCAAGCCGAGGCCGAAGCAAGCAATGTTGAAGCACCGCATCCCCCTCCTCAAGAGACAAATAGAAGATCAACATCTATCCTTCAAGCTCACCCCCATGATCAAATCATAGGGAGTCCATCAAAGGGAGTAATGACTCGCTCTAGACTTGCATCTTATGTTGAACATCACTCGTTTGTTTCCTTTGTTGAGCCTACTAGTGTATAAGAAGCACTTGCGGATCCGGATTGGGTGAATGCCATGCATGAAGAACTCAACAACTTCACCCGAAACCAAGTGTGGACACTTGAAGAGAAGCCAAAGGATGCAAGAATCATCGGCACCAAGTGGGTGTTTAGGAACAAGCAAGATGATCAAGGCGTGGTTGTGAGGAACAAAGCAAGATTGGTGGCAAAGGGGTTCTCTCAAGTAGAAGGACTCGATTTTGGAGAGACCTTTGCTCCGGTTGCAAGACTTGAAGCCATCCGTATCCTTTTGGCGTATGCTTCACATCACAAAATGAAACTTTTTCAAATGGATGTGAAGAGAGCCTTCTTAAATGGTTTCATAAATGAACTTGTCTATGTCTCACAACCTCCTGGGTTTGAAGACCCAAACTTGCCTAATCATGTGTATAGGTTGTCCAAGGCACTCTACGGATTGAAGCAAGCTCCAAGAGCTTGGTATGAGAGGCTAAGGGACTTCCTAGTCAAGAAGGGCTTCAAGATCGGGATCGTCGGCACTACACTATTCACCAAGAAGCTTAATGGAGAGATCTTCGTTTGCCAAGTATATGTCGATGACATTATATTTGGGTCAACAAACCAAGACCATTGCAAGGAGTTTGGTGACTTGATGTCCAAGGAGTTCGAGATGTCAATGATTGGCGAGCTAACCTTCTTCCTTGGCTTTCAAGTGAAGCAAATGAGAGAAGGGACCTTCATCTCTCAAGAAAAGTACACTTATGATCTACTTAAGAAGTTCAAGATGGAGGATTGCAAGCCAATCAAGACCCCAATGCCTACTAATGGGCATCTCGATCTCAATGAGGGAGGTAAAACGATTGACCAAACTCTGTATCGCTCTATGATCGGTAGTTTACTTTACCTCACCGCATCTAGGCCGGATATCATGTTTAGTGTGTGCATGTGTGCTAGGTTTCAAGAAAGCCCTAAGGAGTCGCATCTTTGTGCGGTTAAAAGAATCCTTAGGTACATAAGGCACACCCCTAGCATGGGTCTTTGGTATCCCAAAGGAGCTCCCTTCCAACTAGTTGGCTATTCCGATTCGGATTATGTCGAGTGTAAGGTTGATAGGAAGAGTACTTCCGGTGGGTGCCACATGCTAGGAAGATCACTTGTTTCTTGGTCCTCAAAGAAGCAAAACAGTGTGGCATTGTCAACCGCCGAGGCGGAATACATTGCCATGGGAGCAAGTTGTGCACAAATCTTATACATGACCCAAACACTTCTTGATTACGGCGTTGTTTTAAAAGAAGTTCCACTTTTGTGTGATAATGAAAGCGCCGTAAAGCTTGCTAACAACCCGGTTCAACACTCTCGCACCAAGCACATAGATATTTGCCATCACTTTCTTAGAGATCATGTGGCTAGGAAAGACATCACACTAGTTGGAGTTAAGAGCGAAGATCAATTGGCGGATATCTTCACTAAACCACTCGATGAAACAACCTTTTGTAGGTTGAGAAGCGAGATGAATGTGCTTGATCACTCTAACTTCACTAAAAGATGAGTTTGTGTGAACCATGCATTCATATGTAATATAACATGTTTAATTTGGTAATGCACATAGGCTTGGCTAACGCGTTTGAGATAACCACCCTCAAAGCCTGTGACAAAGCTTAACCGCGGTTCAAACTTGCAAGCAACCTAGATTCAAATTCCGTTTTGCATTACATATGCATGAGTGTTGCTTCTTCGTTTCTTTTCGGTTAAGTTTTTTGGTCATCCTTAGGTTCATCACTTAGGGGGAGCAATTCAACGCTCTAGCTTCAGCTAATACCCCTCTTGTGCCCCTATGGTGACCCTTGGAGTTTTATTGAACTATTTTCTTATGAAAACTAATCCTAGCCTATGGCAAACTATTTTTAAAATTGAGGGTTTGAGAGATGGTTCTTATGTTAAGTCCAAAAAGTGCTCCTCTTTGCTCTTTTGTGTTGGCACTTGGCTAAGAGAAAGATTGGAGAGAAAAAACAGGAAAATTCAGAGCAAAATCAAGCACCGGACCACTCTGCATGGTCCGACGCTCAGTGGTCCGACGCCCTACCCCTCACTGCATAAAAATTCTCCATTCACACAATCCGTCGGACCACCGTCCGACGCTCCTCCGGACCATTGGCAAATAGTCCGGTGCCTCTGTCAGTTATGTCTAAGCGCCGTCGGACCAGTCCGATGCACTGTCGGACCAGTCCGGTGAGTAGTTCGACGCCTAGTCCGGTGGTCGGGTGCTCTCTATTTTCTTTCTCTGGTACCGTCGGACCCTCCGTCGGACCAGCCTCCGGACTAAGCATAATGGTCCGACGCTCTGAAATTTTGCGCATAACCCCCCCCCCCCCCGCGCGTGCGGTTCTGTTTCAATAGTGCTTTCTTCCTTTGCCGACCGTACGCCGCGCCGCCTGCTTCCACCGTCGCCACAGCTCCGCTGCCGCTCCTCCGCCACGCCTGCTCCGCTGCTTGCTCCCCTGCGCCACCATAGCCGCCGCCGGTGAGACCCTCTCGGCGTGCAGCCGCCTCTCCTCCTCGCCGTGCAGCAGCGCCGCCCTGCCACCTCCTCCATCCACCTCGGCACCGAGAACACCCCCTCGCCGGCGTCCAAGTCATCATCTCCTCCCTGCCAAGCTAGTGCAAACCTAGGGTTTCCCCCTTCTCCATTGGCATTGATTGCTCGACAAGAAGGTTTCCCCCTTAGGGTTAGCCCTAACCCTAGGTGGGGTTTCGACGTATCCGTCCTTGAACGAATTCGATTCGTCGTCGTCGACTTCGCCTCTTCGATTCTAGGGTATGGTTTCAATCCTTGCGTACGCGTTTGTTAGTATCATGGATAACGTCATATCCTAGGATTATTCCTTGCAAATCTCTTAAACATGTCAACTTCAATTCACTAATTCTAAATGTCAATTGTAATTCTTCAGTTGGCACATCATTCTTGAGGAGTGTGGTTTGGGACTTGAGTCACTCTGATTAGATACGCTCTCTTACCTCAGGTATCATGTCAGATTTCATTCCTTTACTTATCTAGATGCTTGCTTCTATACGGATTCTTATCTCTAGATTTTATATATGCTTATATATACCCTGTCTATTCTATCTAGCAGCAGTCAGTGGCAGCTTAAACTTGGGGCAAAGCTCGCAAGTAAGGATTGAGGCAAAGCCTCAGAAGGTTCAGTCCAGTGGCTTGCAGGCCCCTCTTTCAGTTGATTCTGGCAGTTGGTAGTTGATTGTGACAGAGATCAGTGGTTCTTGTGGTAGTAGTGCTTGTGATCTGTCAGTGGTTGCTTTCAGTGGGCAGTGCTTTCTTTGCTTGATCAATGATGGCTCGCAGCTCTCGTGCTTGTGTTACTGGGTCAGGTGATGACACTCCTCCTCCTCCACGTCCTTCCAGAGACAAGGGCAAGAAGCTAGTTGTTGAGAAGCAAAAGAAAAAGAAGTGCAAGCTAACAGAGGCTGAGAAAGCAGAGGCAGTGGCAGATGCAGCCGACCGTGCAAAGCGAGGCGGTCGCCGAGGTTTAGTGAGACTTGGCACCCCTCCGCAGGCTCTACCGCCTACTCCTCCTACTGGGTCACAGACAGAGGACACTCCCGAGGAGCAAGAGTTTGTCACTGAAGCTCTGGGTACACCGTTGGCACCTCGTTCCTGAGGGCGATCCACTCGTTCTCAGTCAGCTCAGTCACCTCAGAGTGCCTCAGCAGCTCCCACAGCAGCTTCAGCATCAGTTCACCTTGATCTGATGAATCTCACAGCCAAGCAGGTGAAGAAGCTTCGGTTTGTTGCTCTTGAGAAGTGGTGCCCTGATCAGCGTGACTCCAGAGCCTCCCCAGGATGGCACACACCTCTCATGGAGGATTTCTACAGAGCAGCTCAGCTTACCAGCATCCAGATCCGAGCTCACAGAGTTTGCTCCTTGGAGAGCATAGTTGAGTTGGCTGGTGAGGAGATCAGACCCTTTATCACATACCTTCCGGGACTCGCCGATTTACTTGGTCGTTCCGGAAACTATATTGAGAGATGGGTCAGAGAGTTCTATGCCTCAGTGTGGGTTGATCCAGAGCACAAGTTTCTACCGTATACTTTCAGAGGAGAGCGATACAGACTCTATTTGACTCGGCTCAGAAAGATCTTTCACCTCACTCAGACCGGTGGAGAGCTCGATCTTCACTATGACTAGTACAGAGGAGCCTCTGTGCCTCGCCGAGCTCGAGGTGGTCGTACGTTGTCAGTTCAGGAGGTGGCTCCTCTCTTCAAGTCACCTTTCTCAGAGGGCTCCCGTCGTAGCCCAGCAGAGCTCCGACCCACCATTCACCGGTTGAACGAGGTCCTACGTCGTACCTTGCTGCCTCGCACCGGTTACAAGGAAGGATTGACCAACATGCAGCAGCTACTTCTTCAGGCAGTCTCTCAGACACCGTTCGACATCGCCGACTTTCTTGTGTCAGAGATTGAGGATGTGATAGCAGATGGTATGAGGGCACGACGTCAGTTTCCCTATGCTCACTGGATTTCATCTATCATAGCTATTGAGCTTGAGGGAGCCAACCCTGGACTCCGTGCCCTGCTGGATGAGTCACCGACTTCTTTCCCGACCTACAGAGTCCTTGGTTCGTTTGACAGCCGGTTTGGGAACCGAGTGCTTCGTCTTGTCAGGGAGAGGACTGCTGCAGCTGACAGAGCTGATGTTGATACACAGGATGAGGCGATACACAGTGTTGAGCAGCAGGAGCTTCATGGATTAGACACTGGAGCTGATGTGACTCCCGAGGATACCTCTTCAGATAGGTCAGACGCCGACTTCCAGCCAATTCCACCTATGCCCCCATGGGCTCACGACACCGAGGCTGGGGGCTCTGGCTCTGCCACAGAGACTATGATGCTGAAGATCCTTGACCGTCTCAATGAGCAGCAGAGCTCCTTAGTCACTGCAGTTACTCAGGTCCAGCAGAGACAATATGAGATGCAGAGGCAGTCTGAGGAGCATCACTTTGAGATGCAGCGACAGATGCTAGCTATGCAGTTGGAGTCACAGCGCCTATAGCTACAGTCTCAGCAGCTTCAGCAGCAGAACATGGCCTTTATGGCCCACATGATGAAGTGGACTGGCGCCCCTCCTCTTGAGTTTCCAGCTGCACCTCAGATCCAGATAATGAGCACATCTCAGCCCTCTCAGTCAGTTGGGCAGCTAGGAGGACCACAATTTTCAGTTGACCCCTCAGTTGGCCCTTCCGTGGCCCCTTCGAGTTCCGCCGGACAGACAGTCACTCCCACCCCAGCCGTACAGTCCAGTGGACTTCAAGGTGTCGGATTGACCACCCCATTCCAGTCCCCGGCGACTCAGGTGACACAGTGGTTGGACACCTTCGGCCCGACTCAGCAGTTCACCCCCTCACTACTGGTTTCACGCCGCTTACTATTACGATGGGTGCTACTGCCAGAGATCTATCCGTGTCGTTCAGCGATATTACAGGGCAGCCATCCCCCACTAGTCAGCAGCTAGCAGCAGAGGTTGAGGCAGAGCTGGTTGCACCGACAGCTGATCAACACCGCTCTTCAGTAGCTTCCTCAGAGGCTACTCACGACAGTCGGGCTCCAGCCGTGTCCACTCCACCCACAGCTGTCGTTGCTACCGATGCTACAGTGGTTACCACGACTCCAGTACAGCCTCCGTAGTATTCGGTCTTTCAAACTCCAGTCGAGTCCGTGCATGAGGCACAACCGGATACCGCAGCTCCTGAGGCTCCCGCAGCGACCCTGGCACCGGTTTCTGATCCTACTACTACCCCGGCTACTGCTCCAGAGTCTTCAACAACAGCGATAGCAGGCCTATCCGCTTCCGACCCCCAGACCGCTTCACTTCCATCGTCAGACACTCAGGGGGAGGACTCCGATGATGAGACCTACTTGGCAGCGTTCAGGGTGCTCGACCGCTCCACGGCTGCTTCCACTCCGCCTCCAGACACCTAGTTTCGGTGCTTCGACGCCAAAGGGGGAGAGGGAAAGTCGAGTAGATGGCCTAGCTTCAGGGGGGAGCTGGTAGGATTCGTTCTTTTAATGTGTATTAACTCTATCGCATCATGCATCACGTTTACCGTCTTTATGCTTTGTAAGATATGTGTGTTGTTTGAGACTTGATGGTTGTGTGACATGTGTGGACATTCATCTTTTTATATCATGTCACATGTTTATGCTATGATGCTTCCGCGCTAATCTCTGATCTTTTGGCTATAGCATATCCTTTATGAAATCAAGTACTATGCTCAATTCATATCTATTGTGCTTGTCATGGCTTGAATGGTTAGGCATGTTTTTGTCTTTTCTATCACTAACCCATGCCTATCTCATGTCAAGTCATGTTTTCTATTATCAAAATTCACTCATTATTCTCTACTCGAGCTTGTATTGTCGTCAATCACCTAAAAGGGGGAGATTGAAGAATCATGGACCCTTGTGTTTAGGCGATTAACGACAATACTAGGTCACTATGACTAACGTGTGTTTTGCAGAGGCAAAGTCATTTGTGTTAAGTCATTAGTGATGCAATTTGAATGGGCTTAATGGATATTCATGCCCCCAAGATGGAAATAGTTTCGGTTGCAAAGGATGATAATACAAGTCGAAGACTAGGCTAGTCCTTAGTGCCATAAGGTTGAGAAGGGCACTAAGTATAGCTAGGGTTTTGTTTTTCCTTTGACCGTACTATAAAGGGGGGTATGAGATTAGGAGCTTGACCTAGGAGAGTTTAGGAGAGTGGGTATATGCACACTTGTCACAACTAGTCCTAGAGACCTTGCTTTCAGCCCTTGGTTAACCCTAGAAATGGTAGGAGCAAAATCCCTTGAGAAATCTCAGTGAAAACAGTTGAAATAGGGGGAGAAAGAGGCTCCGGACCAGTCTGCCAAGTAGGCGTCGGACCAAGGAGAGTGGTCCGACGGTCCCTGACTTAGGCAAAAGTCCAGCTCGAGAAGCTCCGGACCACCTGTCTGGAAAGCGTCGGACCATAGGAGAGTGGTCCGATGGTTCATGTCAGAGAGAGAGAAGGCTCCGGACTAGTCTGACGGTGAGTCTGACGGCTAGTCCGACGCTTCAAGACAGGAGGTTGGTTTCATACAGTAAGCTCCCTGGCTCCGGACCAGAGCATCGGACGAGGGCTCCGGACCAAGGAGAGTGGTCCGGTGCTTCGAATAAGAGAGGATGTTTTTCACTCAGTGAGCACCCTGGCTCCGGACTAGGGCGTCGGACCAAGCAGAGTAGTTCGACGGTGCCTGAGTTGGATTTCAGAGTGAGCTCCGGACCAGTGTGCTTGGTTCGGTGGTTTAAGCTCCGGACTAGTCCGGTGGCTTCGCAGAGAGAGAAAAAAGTAAAAAACGGCTAGTTTTGGAGGTGGGGACTATTTATAGTTGCCCCCTTCGTCCTTAAGACTACTCTTGGCCATTGTTTCAGCTGGTGACACCTTGAGAAATCCTTTGGAGAGTCAAGTGCCTAGTGAGGGAGAGATTAGAGAGAGTTCATCTTGTTCTTCCCTCCTAGAGTGATTAGGAGTGACTTGTGTGCATCCATCCACCTTCCTAGCCTTGAGTTGGTCATGTGAAGGTCTTGTGCTTGTTACTCTTGGTGTTCAACAGCACCTAGACGGTTTGGTGGTGTTCGGAGGAAGTGATCGCCGGAAGATTGTTGGCGGCTCTTCTGCAAGCTTCTGTGATCGGTTGTGGGCGATTCACCGAGCTGGAGTGGGAAAGAATCAGCCCGTAGAGAGCACTCTACCCTTGCGCGGGTAGAGGGGGAGCGATACCTTGCGAGGTTCTCCAACGAGGACTAGGGGGGTGTGTCGACACCTCGATACCTCGGGAAAACATCGCTGCGTCACTGAGAATCTCTTTTCCCTAGATCTTTACATTTCCGCATTACATTCCATCTTGTTTTTATCTTACCTACTAGAATTGCTTAGGTTGCTCTTAATTTCCATGAACTGCTACCGCTTTCTAGCTAGGACACATGGACCGTAGGCACTAGGGGGTGATTGACATTTGATAGGTTTTCATATTTGCTTTAGAAATTTAAAACAAGCCCAATTCACCCCCCCTCTTGGGCATCTTGATCCTTTCAGGGGGGCCTTGCAGTCTACCGCCGCGACAATGTTGTCGCCGCCGCCACGCTGCGGCTTGCCCCTCTTCTTTCTCCTGTTCTGGGCGCGGTTCGAGCCACCTTCGCTGGCGGTCTCTACTTCCTTGCCCTTACCCTTGTCGTGGTGGAAGATTGCACTGACCGCCTCCTTGCCCGAAGCGTAGCTCGTGGCGATGTCGAGGAGTCTCTCGGTGGTGCGAGAGTTGCTGCGGCCCAGCTCGTGGACTAGCTTTTTGCAGGTGGTGCCCGCAAGGAAAGCCCCGACTACGTCTGCGTCGGCCGCGGTCGGGAGCTTGGTGCATTGCTGGGAGAAGCGACGAATGTAATCTCGGAGGGACTCGTCGGCCTTCTGCCTGCAGCTGCGGAGGTCCCAGGGGTTTCCTGGGCACGTGTAGGTGCCTTGAAAATTCCCGACAAAGGCTTGTCGTAGGGAAATCCACCCATCGATGGTGTTGGGAGGCAAATGCTCGAGCCACGTGCAGGTCGAGTCCGAGAGGTGGAGAGGCAAGTTGCGGATAATGAAATCATCATCGTCCGTGCCACCGGCCTGACAGGTGAGGCGGTAGTCGTCGAGCCAGAGCTCGGGGTTCGTTTCCCTGGAGTACCAAACGATGTTGGTTGGTTGTCGGAACAGTTGCGGGAACGGTGCACGGCGGATGCAGCGAATGAATGCCAAGGGGCCCGGTGGCTCCGGCGTGGGAGGCCGATCCTCGTCGCTATCGTATCGACCTCCACGACGGACGTGGTAGCCTCTATTGGCACCGTCCTACTTGGCGTGCTTGCGCGCGTCAAGCTTGTCGCGCACGTCACGCTTTTTGCCTACGCGAGCATGCACCGTCGGACGCCGACGTTCAGCCGGTGCGGGATCCGGGTGGACCGACCCCTTGCGGTCATTGGGCGCCGGGCCGGTTGGATGGCCAGTGATGAGAGGTTGAGAGATTTTCTCCTCTCTAAGGGATTCATCATGGGCAAGGTTGATACTACCCTATTCACCAAGAAGATTAGGAAGGACTTGTTTGTGTTGCAAATCTATGTGGATGACATTATCTTTGGATCAACCAATCAAGAGTTTTGTGAAGAGTTTGGCAACATGATGGCTAATGAGTTTGAGATGTCTATGCTTGGAGAGCTTAGTTACTTCCTTGGTATTCAAGTCAAGCAAATGAAGAATGGGACTTTGTTAGTCAAGGCAAGTACATCAAGGACATGCTCAAGAAGTTCAATCTAGATGAAGCAAAGTCTATTAGTACACCAATGGGAACAAATGGAAATTTGGATGGTGATGCTAGTGGCAACATGGTAGATCAAAAACTATATAGATCAATGATTGGGAGTTTGCTCTATGTGACCACATCAAGACCGGATGTCATGTTTAGTGTATACATGTGTGCAAGATTTCAAGCTTCTCCAAGAGAGAGTCATTTGAAAGCCACAAAGAGGATATTGAGATATTTGAAGTATACACCTAATGTTGGGTTGTGATATCCTAAAGGATCAAACTTTGAGTTACTTGGATACTCCGACTCGAACTATGCGGGTTGCAAGATAGAAAGGAAAAGCACATCAGGCACTTATCAATTGCTTGGAAGATCACTAGTCTCATGGTCATCAAAGAAGCAAAATAGTGTGGCACTCTCTACCGCCGAGGCCGAATATATTAGTGCGGGGAGTTGTTGTGCACAAATCCTTTGGATGAGAGCCACTTTGAATGAATTTGGAAATTCAAGCAAGTGCCTTTGCTATGTGACAATGAAAGTGCAATCGAGCTCACTAACAATCTGGTTCAACACACAAGAACAAAGCATATTGATGTCCACCACCATTTCATTAGAGATCATCAATTGAAAGGGGACATTTATATCACAAGTGTTGGCACCGAAGATCAATTGGCCGACATCTTTACCAAGCCACTAGATGAAAAGAGGTTTTGCAAGCTAAGGAATGAGTTGAACATACTTGATTTCTCCAACATGAGCTGATGCACCTCCACTTATATGACATGCCTCTACTCCAACAATGCAAGGTAAAAGTTGATATGAGAGCATTCATGCATACCTTGTTATGACTTGTGTAGAGCATATAGTCATCACTCATGTTTCTAGGATCATTCATGAAAACCAAATGTCTTTGATGCTTATATGGTACCACTATTGCTTCTATGAGTTGATATGATCTAGTGGTGGCATATGGCATGTTGATGTACTTGCAATCCTAGTGTTTGATCTATGTCTATGAACCTTAAATGTTTAATTCAACATAGGAAAGATAACCATCTTAGCATGTGTGAACAAGCTTGTCTATGGTTTAAACCGAATTAAATATCTTGGGCAGGTAGCTTAGTTCAAACCAAAGTTGAAAACAATTTTTCACCCTATCTCACCCTAAGGGGGATTAAAACTTGAATATCTATAATTGGTCCCACCTTTTTGTGTCAATTTGATGACAAAGGGGGAGAAATTAATGCAAAGATATGGGAAAGGGAGAGATATTTGCAAAGATATATCATGGGGAGAAATGGTTAAAGAGAGAAAATGGAAAATCAATTTTGAAAAGAACATACAAATAAGGGGAGCAAGCCCATGAACACCTTGTTGCATTTGAATGCTTGCATCCTCATATGTATTGTTGCACAAGTACTTAAAATTCATATATCATGTTTGTATGGTGCTTGCTAGTGATACAAATTGAATGATGATTGATCAACTAGCATCCATAGGATGGTAAGCTAGATGTGTTTTCAAGTGGTATCTAGAAACCTTGCTTTTATTGTTGATCTCACGTGGTTTCTAGTGTTTACTTGATATCTAGCCAATCATGGTGCTAAGGGTGATTCTAAATTCTGCACTCCGATAGTATCACGCTTCAAATGTCTACTCTTAAACCTTAGCATCATTTGGTAGCTATTTACTCTCCCACATTGTCTATCTATGCATATGTGCAAAACTTGAACCAAACTCATGAAGCACATATGTAGGGGGAGCTAATAACTACCAAAACCGAATTTGTGGAACTTGTCCAAATCTTAAAATCTTTGATTAAAATGCTTGGACAAGTAACTCAATTTCAAAATGATTATATTTCATATCTTTATGGAAAAGTTGTCATCAATTACCAAGAAGGGGGAGATTGAGAGTCCCCATGTGTTTTGGTTTTGAGTAATTGATGAAACCTACTTAAGTACTAACCTTGGATCTCTAAGTGTGAATCATGAGATAGGTTGGTACATGCCATGTGATGGAGCAAGGTGGATCAAGGTGTGGATTGCATAAGCTCTAGCATGGTGAAGGAGATGGAAAGGAAAAATGGTGTCAAGGCAAAGGTGATATAGGAACCATTTTCGGTTTGGTGATCTAGACACCATAGAGGGTGTGATCACATTTAGGATAGATAGTCGTACTATCAAGGAGGGAGCTCTTGTGAATGATTGCAGTTATCATGTGCCACTAGGTTCATATGCATTGCATTAAAATCAATTGAACTAGTGAAACAACCAACTAATTACAAGTAAAATGTGAACTCAAAGCTAACACACGTGCACAAGTGTTGAGATCATTTAGTATTAGCCCTTGGAAGCTTGGGAGAAGTTGGAGATGTGTTTGGATAGTGAAAGGAGGTCCGGACGCTGGGGTTCTGCTGTCTGGACAATGGCATGCGCGTCCGGAAGCCAACCCTAGTCTGTCAAAGCAGTGAGTAGTGGTCTGGACGCTGACTCCGGACAGGGCATCCAGGGTTTGGCACTGACTGGACTCCTCTAGAAGTAGATCCGGACGTTGTTTGCGTCCGGACGGTGAACTTCAGACGCGCGTCCAGAGGAAAGAGGCTCTTTGGATGCTCTCTGTGTTGGGTCCGCACGGGGCGAGCTATGGTCCGGTGTCAGACTGCTCCTCGCGTCCAGAGCTACGTGGCGAGCTGTGGTGCGCGCAGGAAAGTGACCGTTTGAATGGAAGGCTGACCGGACGCGTAGCCGATAGTCCGGACGGCGCGTTGCGTGCATCCGGAGGCTGCGTCCAGAGAAAGAAACAGAGGAGTTGTCTGTGCTAGAAAGGGTCATCCGAACGCTGTTGTTAGTCCGGACCCTCACTGTTGCTTGCGTCCGGAGGTACGCAGAAAAGAGAAAAATGAGTGGAAACGACTAGTTGTGAGTGGAGGCTATATAAGGTGATGTGGACGGCCCTTTGGGGCACTTCTTGCATATTCTCATCACTCACACACTTGTGCTCATTTGTGAGAAGCTCCACCACGCATCTCAATGATTGAGTGAACCAAGTGCATTGCTTGATTGATTGCATTCTAGTGGCACTTGGTGATCGTCGTCATCGCAGAGCTCTTGTTATTCTTGGAGGTGGCCACCTCCTAGACGGCTTGGTGCGATGAGGATCGTTGAGCGGAGGAAGGTGATTGTCTCTGGCTCTGATCGGTGGATTATGAGGTGTTCTTGAACCTACCCCGCGGGAGTTTGCGAAAGGTATCTCTAGTGGATTTCTCATAGCTTGGGGATCCCCATATTGTGTTGGTTGTGCGGCACCCGGTGACGGGTTTGGCTTGTGATTGCCAATTAGCGCATGAACCTCCAAGTGGGTGGATCGCTACAACGAGGAGTAGCTTGTTGGCAAACAAGTGAACCTCAGTAAAAAAATCTTGTGTCACATTGTCTCTACCGAGGTTTCTCATTGTGATTGATTGGTTATCTATTGGCTCATCTCTTCACGACGGTATAACCCTCCTAACTCTAGCTTTGCATTACATTCTTACCTTCTTGCAAAGTAGAGTAGCTTAGCTCTTTTAGCTTGTGTAGCTTTGTTTAGAGCTTTCTAGGTTGCTAGCTTGGTTGTGTGCCTTAGTTGTTATCTTGCTAGTGACTAGAATTGGTAGGTGGCTTGCATAACCATAGAGCTTAAAGCCGTGTTTTATTCTAACAAGTTTGCTTAAGTGTTGTTGTAGAAATTTTGAATAGGCTATTCACCCCCCTCTAGCCTTTCCTAGACCTTTCATGGTTACAAGTGAGAAGAGAACTATTTATACTCACTGTTGGAATTTATATGGGCTTGGCCCAATAATGATTTATTGAAATCGTTGTATGGCTTGAAACAAGCACCTAAACAATGGCATGAGAAGTTTGACACTACTTTAACTAGTGTGGGCTTTGCTTTTAGTGAGGCTGATAGGTGTGTGTACTATCGACATGGTGGGGGCCAATCTGTTATTCTATGCTTATATGTTGATGATATTTTAATCTTTGGAACAAATATTGATGTCATAAATGAAGTCAAGTCTTTTCTGTCAAAGAGTTTTGACATGAAAGATCTAGGAGAAGCTGATGTAATTCTAAACATCAAGCTGATTAAGGTAGAGAGTGGGATTACTTTGTCGCAATCACACTATGTTGAGAAGCTTTTAAGACGATTTGGCTTTATGGATAGCAAGCCTTCTCCAACACCTTATGATCCTAGTGTGACACTAAGAAAGAACAAAAAGAGTGCTACAGATCAGTTGAGATATTCTCAAATTGTCGGTTCACTCATGTATCTAGCTAGCGCAACCAGACCAGATATCTCTTTTGCTGTGTGCAAATTGAGTAGGTACATGTCCAACCCGGGTGATAATCATTGGAATGCACTTGAAAGGGTCTTAGCGCTATCTTAAATGTACAATGAGTTTTGGGATTCTCTATTCTGGGCACCCAGCTGTGCTAGAGGGATATAGTGATGCGAACTGGATTTCTGATATTGATCAAATCTATGCCACTAGTGGGTATGTTTTTACTCTTGGAGGTGGCACAATGTCATGGAGGTCTGGTAAACAGACTATTTTGACTAAGTCAACCATGGAAGCAGAACTTACTGCTTTAGATACAGCATCTGTAGAGGCAGAGTGGCTGCGTGAGCTCTTGTGTGACTTGCCAGTGGTTGAAAAACCAATACTGGCTATCCTTATGAACTGTGATAATCAAACAGTGATCACTAAAGTGAATAGTGCAAAGGATAATGCGAAGTCAACAAGACACGTTAAAAGACGTTTGAAGTATGTCAGAAAGCTGAGAAATTCCGGAATAATAACTGTGGCTTATGTCCAAACCGACAAAAACCTGGCAGATCCCTTTACTAAAGGGCTATCACAGAATGTGATAGAAATTGCATCAAGGGAGATGGGAATGAGACCCATGTGAGTTTGCAGTAGTAGTAACCCAACCTTTTTGATCGGAGATCCCGTGACTAAGGATCTGGGAAGAACAAGCTATTGATAAACTAAGGAGAGTATAACTATAAACCCTCTCTAAGTGAAGATGCAAATACTCTCAAAAGCAATGAGGCACTGTATGGTAGGTTGGCTAAATGCCTTAATATGATCTATTGGCTTTCATTAGCGAAGATGTTGTCCTACAGAGCATTCTTGAAAGAACATACCTATATGAGTTCGACTGTTAAAACGTCGCAGTCTATGAGACTTGGGTAGTCTCTAGTAAACTCATTAAGAGACCACAGAGTATGACATATATGCTCAACTCACGGAGTAAGGCTATTGGTGGTCAGGTACTAGTTTGGCTTTGGGTAAAGCTCATTCGCACAAAACTTGCAATTCAAGGCGTAGTCCATTGTTCAAGTTGTGGATGAGTGTAACTTGAGGTTCTAGGCGGAAGTTCAACTTCACAGTCTCTGCCGAAACACTGGTATATCAAACAGGAGCGAGAACAGGCAAATCTCTAAATGGGTATTTGAGATCTGGTGGTGGGGGATTGTTGGAATTTATATGGGCTTGGCCCAATAACAAATTCAGAAATTCCTAATAAATCTCAAAGGCCCATGCATGAAAGCAAGAGGGGATGTGGGAACTATTTAGTACCACCTTTCTTGTGGAAGTGGAGGTATTAGTTGGACCGGACTATATAACTAGACTATCGGTCACGCCAATAAATCATAAAATTAAGAGCTAGAGTTTCTACCTCTTCTCGCTGTTGCGCCACCATAGGTACTCCAGTCCGATCGTCGGCGTGCACCGGTGACCAGGCAAGCAGGTCTCCGAAACCCTTGTCTTCGTGATCTTGCAGCGGGAGAAGGCGAATAAGGTTTTTGGGAAGCGCTCTTCGCGCGACTGCTCCCAGTCTTCATGACGGGTCATCTTCCGTCCAAGTCAGGCAGTGCTACGTCCCGACGTATTCGTCGTCAGCTGAACCGAAGTCTACCGCCGCCACTGATCGACATCGACGACATCGACATCATCTTTAACAACCTGAACGTTTCTCAATCGACACCTGTATCTTCGCCGTCTTCACCGCAATCTACTACTTCTACAACTAGTAGGTATAAACCTCGTGATCTAATCTTATCGTTCATATTGTCCAATCTATCTAGTATACAAGCCATGTTTATGCTAGTTAACTTGAACATGCTATGTGATATGTGGTTTAATCATGTTAGTATGCAATACATGCTTATTCTAGTTCCTCAATCTATCATGATTTATATTCTGGTATTAATCTGGAAATTGTCATATATTTCAACACTCACAACATAAAATCAACCATTCAGATCTATGTCAGAACTTTCGACGTGGATCTTGGGACTCAACACGACACACGTCGAAACTCTCGGCTTACATCAGAAAGTCGGGACTTCTAACAGTCAAAACTCCCGACTCATGTCAGGACTTCTGACCACACCAGTCAGCGGGTGGCCAGGTGTCAGGACTTCCGACCATCGAGAGTTCCGATACCAAAAGTCATAGAAAATTATTCTTTGTGTTCTTGAAGTGCTAGGATCTCTCTCTTTTGATTGTATTCTTATACTTGAGCACTCTATCTTCCCTCCAAACTAACTCAATTTGCATCCCTCTTTATAGTACGGCCAAAACATAAAATGAGAACCATGAAGATCCTCTTTGAGTTAGTTTACCTTTTATGATTCAAGAATTGAGGCATACCATTTCATCTTTATCTAATCTTTGAGTCTTCATGGGACTAATAGTTGCGACATATCTCATTAAGATTTCATTAGTCTCTAATTTGGATGTCATCAATACACCAAAACCCACATAGGGGGCAAATACACGTTCATGAACTATCAAGACAAATATTAATTTTAGTCATTGTTGTCATAAACAATGATGATGGCATTCATAGTGACAGTGAAATTGTCCTAAGAGGAACCTCATCTCATACATGATGTTCGTGTGGTCCTACTCACCACAATAATGATCACATAAATGGTGATGTCATAGTATAAAACTCAATGGCGGCCATTGGTTGTATATAAAAATATAGTACTTTTCATATATAAAACCAATGATATAGAAACACACCAATGTGACCATATATATCGAACTAAAATTTTCATTTCTCTAAATTTGAAATGTGAATCAAATCAATGTGTCTTTCAATTGTTGTGATCATACAAATATTTGTTCTTGGGTACAAAAACTAATGGTCATGGTGAGTTGTGTTCATATAAAATTCTAAGTTGTTTTAGTTTAAAATTTTAATTTCATCATGACATTCTGATTCAACATAATCATGATCATTTTTCTAGTGCTAGACATAAAACAAGGCCAGGTGAATCATACTCCCTCCATACCCATATTAGTTGATGTTTTGGAAAAGGTTTGAGTCAAACATTGGAAATATACATCATGAATAACTTTTAAGTTATTAAGCTTGGAAAAATGAAAATCATATAAATAGATTTGTCTTGAAAAATACTTTCATAAAAATATACATATACTATATTTCAATAAATATTTTTTTTAAATATAAATAGTCAAAGTTACGCTTTGAAGACAGTGTCGCTGTGCTAAACGTCAACTAATATGGGTATGGAGGGAGTATAGTATACCACCATGTGTATTTATGACTCGATATATTGGTTTGAAATTTCAAATCTTAGAGAAGAATAGAACATCCCAACATTTTTATGACAACGCTTATGGGTTTCTATATAAAAAAATGTTTCATCAAAATATCTTTATAGTAGTGTTTTTAATTTGAAATATTTTTAAAAAAATATTCCTATGCATATCAAATCGTTCAAAAAAGTATCAAACATTATAATGCTGAAACCCATTTCTCAACTAGATGTTGTAGTGGAATTATCATGAAAGATGAAATATAAATTGATGTGATTGCATGCATGCAAAAGGTCACAGGTTGTACCAGGGACTTTGTATCTATACCTACAAAAATAAATTTCTATGTCTGTTGTGATAAAGAGCACAAATTTCTATAATTGTTTGTTATATAGTGGGGAACTAACAAGTGGTGTACGCGGAATAGCTAGATTTTTTGTATTGTGGTGGTTGGTTATGACTATCTATGGTTGGTGGGTACAATAAGCACAGGTAGACTTGAGCTTCCAATAACTATTGGAATTCTATGACTCTCTAAATAGTCTCTCTGTAATTCTAAATTATAGCTTAATTTACCTTTGGTTGATAAGATGTTAGAAATGATGGCTAGGTGGAGAGGTAATCTGTTGTCTTATGCAGCTAAATAAGTACTCATTAAATCTTGTTTGGTTAACATACCAATTTACTTGCTTTCCTTTTTAAAATTCCCTAAATGGGCTATTAGGATTCTGCATTCCCATTTGGTAAATCATCTTTGGAGTGGTGATAATCCTAACTCACATAAGTATCATTTAGCTAACTGGGGGAGTGTTTGTATGCTGAAAGACAATGGGGAGGGGGTGGTTCTAGGAATTCCAAATTTGAGATATTTAAATTTGTGCCTGCTAACATCTTGGATCAAAAGATACGACTTAGATGGTCATAAACCATGGAGGAAGTTTGTGCATCATAAGTACTAGTGAAGGGGGGGGGGCCATCACGCCCATGGAGTCACATAAAAAAATTTAAATACGAAGAAAGTGTGTGTATGTACATATTACACATGTTGAAGTCCGAGGACAATTAATAGATATATTACATGTGTTATTTTTTTGTTGGGTTAATTAAGGGACATCATGCAACAGACAATAATTGGTCTCTACAATTTAGAGGAAAAGAGATACAATCCGATGACAGAAGGAAGCAACAACTAATTGCCAGAATGGAAGCATAGGAGCATAAATGTCATACAATACATATGTCTGACAAAATAGATACATGAAGAAAATTTGAGGGCATAACAGGCATCCGTTGTAGCAGAGTACTAAGGCCTGTGAACGACAATAGCCACAAGGCAAGAGTCTTGATAGTTGATATAGTACATACTTGTACAGGCAAGCAAGCCATTGATAATAACAATAAGAAACCTCGCTCTTGTATACTTGGTGATGCAGCGGGACAAGAATTGGAAAGAGCTACAGAGAGCCAAGAATCAGACAGAAACAAACCACAATACAGAAATACGACTTTGTAAAAAGCATTTGACCTTGACCTAGAATGTAACAAACCATAATTAGGGATGCAAGTGGGCTAGCCCACGAACCCACATATAGGCTTAATTTTCGCGGGTTCAAGCGGCAACCCACAAAATTAAGCCTATATGCGGGTTATGCGGGCTGCCGCTTGCATCCTTAACCACAATGTATGGACGACATAGAAGCTCATGATTGTTGCAAATAATTAGATTAACATAGAATCTCATGATTGTTGCAGATAATTAGATTAATCACACCTTTGTTTATGAGCTGCAGCCACAGCAAGCTGCAAAAATTATAAATGATATTGGCACATAGTAGGCGAATTCACTCACACAATGACAAACAATTTTGTTAAGAACAAACTGAAAGCTGAATTTTTTGATATAGCGTATACTTTTGATATCTGATAGTGTGATAAAAACTGAGTTTTTGAACATCAAAGAAGCATCATACAGCACACACATGGAGAACCATAAAAAAAATCAGGACCTCAGCGTTATAAAAGAACATTCCATGGTACAATCTAAAACCTGGCCATGTACTCTTTAAAGGTCAAAATACCACTACTGTTGTGAGTCTGAACTAACCGTTGCTCTTACTTTCAAGCAACACTATAGTAACTGTATTTGCAACCTCAGATGTGAGTACTAAGACGTGCAGTAGAGAATTAAAGTGAAACTTGTTAAAAATTATCACTTACAGTTCAGTGCACAATTGTACGTGAAGTTGAGCTTGTCAGCTAATGTTGTCCATGACATTTTTAGTTCTCCTTGACCTGCTCCAAGCGATGTAATTTGACATAGCACTGGAGCAACATAGAGGATAGACCGACACATCAGTGTTCAGTAGTATGAGGTAACAAAAATCATGCATATTTTGTGCACTTCTAGCCTAATTTGTGAATCTTCTGAATATTATTATTTATTGGGAACATGACATGCCACCTTCGGTCTGAAGCTGCAGCAAAGCATACATGCTTTGATGTTAATTACTATTACTATAGTAAACCATAAATGAAGATCAGTGAAGGGAAATTGCCAAGGGGGGGGGGGGGGACAAAATACCTGGGACAACCATTGAAACTGTGGCCGTCAATGATTATATCTGGAAGAAAATAAAAAAGATGTCATATTAATATCAGTATAATAATGATGCCAACTAATAAAGATGGAACTAATTCTGCATAGCGAAATCATATACAAAAGGAGAACATTTCCATTATCCTATTCTTAATTTGCATAGTACATGTCTAACCCCAAAAGGATGTCATATTAATATCAATAAAATAATGATGCCAACTAATAAAGATGAAACTAATTCTGCATAGCGAAATCATATAGAAAAGGAGAACATTTCCATTATGTTATTCTTAATTTGCAGAGTACATGTCTAACCAAAATTTGAGGTACACCAGCATAGCAGAGCTTGCAATAAATCATGTAGAAATAATGTCATAGCGAAGCTGACAAATGAATCAGTTCTTTAGAATAATAAAAGTACATATCAGGGTGTAATTTTTTTCTTTTTGTTACAAACGGAAATCTGAAATGTAACCTAGGAGCCCCTATTTTAACATAAACAATTAACCTTTCCTTAATGACTAAAACGGCCGTGGATGTAAAGCTGAGGCCGAGGGTTTCATGTTTTGAGGCCTGAAACCCTCTTGCCTACGTCTCTGTCTCAGTGTCTCAGGCAACATGTTCGAACAGCAGGCACCTGAGCAACAAGGGGAGTTGGCGACAACAGTCACCATCTAACCAAGAATCAATCCAACCAATAAGGGACAACGGTGAGCATCTGCGAACACATGGTGGATAAGTACCCATGTAGTTCAGTTTTGTGATGAGTGATTGCCCAACACTTGAACGTTTCAGTTTGAGTGGCTTACCCTAACCTCTTTGCCAAAGCAAATGTGTGCCTGTCTATCGACTTGTGGTGTGCAGGTGCTATGCATAGTGACAGTGGTCAATGGCGTGGAAAAGGTCGAGTAGAGGCTTGCCGTGCCGATGGACTGAGAGCAGTGAAGGGCGGAAGCGGGGCTCGGACTGAGGGACCATGGGCGCCGGCGGACTAGCTGTGGTGGCTAGTGCTTGCCACCGGCGAGTGCGACAAGACATGGAGGTAGACTGAGTCGACCGAGTCAAGACGGTGGACGCGCGAGTCGAGCAGCGGCTCGGGGGACTCGGAGTCCGACCGGGCGAAGACAAGGTGGCTCGAGACGAGAGGTTTGGTGGTTTGGGCCGCAAAACCACCGGTGGATGGTTTCCGAGTTTGGGCCTCAAAACTCGGGGTTCGGTAGTTGAGCCGAAAGCTACCGGTGGCGGGTTTCGCGGGTTTGGGCCTCAAAACCTGGGCGGAGCTTCTGAGGAAGCGGGGATGGCATGTGGCGGAATCCTGGAGGTTGCGTCGAGGCGACGACAACTCCCGGCAGGAAGCGGTGCCGTCCATTCAAACGAGTGGCTGTGAGTTATCGACTTGGATTACAATGTCTTAGGGCTAGGTAATTCGGTCATGTATCTAAGGGGGTCTTTGGGAAATAGCCAAAGCCCGTTAAATAGGGGATGAAGGGGTATCCCTCACCCCACCTCTTGAACCCTAGTCATTTGCACCACCTCTCTCTCTCTCTCTCTCTCTAGTTTATCTCTCTAGTTCATGAGGTCCCTAGTGTAAGGATTTGCATTTTGATTTTGTTGGGAATCGGAGGCCTTACCCTCCATAAGCCATGTCAGCTTTGATTCGGTGATTGTGTCTCCTTTGCTTGTGTTATTTGTTTATCGCGTTTTTGCTCCTCTTAATCCTCTTTGTTCATGCGATGATTTCTCTTGATTGAGAGGGAGTTTTGAGATTACGTTTGAACCAAGTTGTGCGGGATCACGAGTATATGATTTGCACCGAAGGGTTTTGCCCCAAACATCTTGAGCACATAGATCGGGCAATTTCTATTCCGTGTTCTTTGTTTATGGAGTTCTTTCCGAAATTCTTTTATGCCAGTTGATTCAATCCAAATTGAGTGATGATTCTTTAGGGATAGCTCCTCCATGGCACTTGGATCGCCTCTACCAAGTTTGGTTGGCTTTGGAGTTCATTTGATAGGATTTTGGAAAGTTTTGGGGAAGGGATTTTCAAAATCGCCTTGTTGTTCGCCTCTGTCCGAGGTACTGCGGACAGTCCGCCATAGTACCCGCGGACAATCCGGTGTCGGGGCTGAGCAGAGCCACTCGCTGCTGTTAAGTCATTTGCGGACTGTCCGGCCCAAGGCCATGGACTGTCCGCCGTTGTGTTTCTGCAACAGACACTGTTTCTGGACCGAGCTGCTACAGTTTTTCGGGGTGAACGGCGGACTGTCCGAGATCGGACTAGAGCTGAGTCCAGAAAGGTTGGCTTTTCTTCATCTTGCCTGCGAACAGTCCGGGAAAGCTTGCGGACAGTCCACCATAGCTTTTCTCACTGAGGCGGACAGTCCGAGACCCAAGGTCCGGACAGTCCGAGACCCAGGGTCCGGACAGAACGAGGATTTGCAGTCTTGGCTGTTTTGCTCTTGTCTCTTCGAGGCGTGTTCGTCGAGGTTTTCCGACCGCTCCGCTGCACCTTTAGGACCACTCCTAAGGTGTCCACCTACTCGTTAGGTCATGTGCAAGTCAAAGTTTTCGAAGTTGTATTTTGGGTGTGATTTTGGGACAAGGGTCAAGCAATAGAAGGTTCCAAAAGGAATTTTTATTTGGCTCCCATTCACCCCCTCCCCTCTGGTCACCGTTCTCGGTCCTTCAATTGGTATCGGAGCCAGGTTAAGGATCAATCCAGCTTACACGGTTCTTGATCCGCGAAGGCGACATGGAGCGAGGTGCTGGTAAACCTCCCTACTTCGATGGAACCAACTTTGCCTATTGGAAGGTGCACATGCCGGCTTACCTCCAAGGGCTTGACACAAAGTTTTGGGAGATTTGTGAGAATGACAACTACGTGGTTCTTGAGGCACGGATCACCGATGCCCAAATTATGCAGCATGCGTCAAACGCTAGAGCCAGTAGCATTCTCTTCTCGTGTATGTCTCTTCCAGAGTTTGAGCGGGTTTCGAGTCTCACTACGGCACGGGAGATCTGGCAAACACTCTTGAGATATCATGAGGGAAACCCTCAGATCAAGTCCAGACTCTTCGACACGTACCATAGAAAGTACGTGAACTTTGCTCAGTTGGCCGGCGAATCTGTTGACGGGATGTTCACTCGCTTCTAATCTATCGTCAACAAGATGTGTGCTAATCGAGCCAACTTGCCTTATGATGATCATGAGATGGCTATCAAGATTTTGCATGCTCTTGATCGGAAGGTATGGGAAATGAAGGTGGCTGTCATTCAGGAGTCACCGGGCTATGATGCCCTGATCGTGGACGAGCTGTTCAGCAAGCTCAAGTCCTCGAAGATTGACTACCAGACCCGCGTCAAGCTTGAAAACCCATCGAAACTCTCTATGGCGCTGGTTTCTGGCCCCGGCGGTACGTCTTCTTCCTCCTCTGACCCTTCACACTCTTTGTTCGCTTGGTCTTTGATTTCTGTGACAGATGATCAAGTGGAGGCTCTTGGAGATGATGAGCTAGCTTTGGTCATCACCAAGTTCTCACGGTTTCACAACAACCGTTTGAACCGTCGGCGTGGTGGCACAGCCAAAGGATTCTACCGTTGTGGTGATGAGGATCACTTCATCGCAAACTGCCCCAAGAAAGCTGCGGGTGACTTCACCAAGCGCAACGACAAGCGTGAGCACCACTTCAAGGACAAGCACAAGCCCGAGGGCGGGTACCACCGAAGGTCCTCCAAGAAGGTGATCGACAAGGTGAAGGCCAAGCACCGAGCCTTCCTCGCCTCCCTCAGCGACATCGATGCCTCCTCCGACGGAGGTGCTTCTTCGAGCGATGATGAGTCCAAGGGAAAGGTTGAGTACAAGCTCAACGTCCTATGCTTCTACGCCAACGCCAAGCACGGTGGCTTTTGCACCATGGCGATTGAAGAAGACAAGGTCGGAAAGCGCAAGGAAGACCCCGACTACAACTACGACTCCGACACACCTGAGGTATCATCCATCGTCGAGTCCCTCTCTTTCGAGATTGAGTCTCTGAACGACACCTTGATGAGTCAAGATGCGCTGCTCAAGCGTGCCGCTTGTGAGAGGAACGACTTTAAGGCGAAGTACCGTAGCGTGCTTCATGAGCTAGATTTTGCTAAGGCGTCAGTGGTGGTTATTGAAGAGGTAGAGTGTGATGCTTGCGCCATTCACATGTCTGATCTTGTCACTCTCCAGGACAAGTATGGCACTCTACTTGAGGAGGTCAGTGAGCTGAAGGCTAGGCCTAGCTTACTTGGTGCATGCAAGTCTTGCTTAGGCTTGCGTTCTGAGCTGGCAAAGACAGATGCTAGGATTGTTGTGCTAGAGAAGGTCAACTCAGATAGCACTAAAGAGTCGGATCGCTTTGAGGCTTTGGAGCATGAGATCGCGTTGTGCAGACACGACAAAATGCGTACCGAGGAAGAAAACACATGCCTTGGGTCCATCGTGAGCTGGGTGTCTTGCCGAGAGCCGCAGTTGGGGATGATGCTTAGCCGATGCAAAAGGGCTGGTAGCACAGGAGTAGGCTTTGCTATAGGTGGGAAGGACGATAACATGTTCGGTAAGATCGGTGAGTGCAGTGGTTTGAGCGAGAATGAGAAACCCACCACAACTCCCAAGCTTACCAAGATCACTCCACCTAAGCCTACCAACCCCTCTGAGTTTCCTGTGAGAGATGGTTGTGTTTGAAGAGCCACCCAAAACCACTCCACAGAAGCAAGTGTGGATTGCAAAACCGAACCATCTTCGCAACCCACTTGACACACTGCCAGACATCTCTAGTGATCCCATTCCTAAGAAATCTAGAGCCACCCAACCCAACAAGAGAGTGCCTACCAAGAGTGCGGTGAGGTACCATTGTGAGTATTGTGAGCGGGATGGGCATTTGGCTGAGTTTTGCTATAGGAGGAAGAGAGATGATCGGATGCAGTTTGAGTTGAACAACCGGGACATGTACCACCCACCAGTTGGGGCACGTGGACCGGAAGTTCGGAGGCGCACTACTAGGACTAGAGGTACAATGCCTCAAGGTGCTAGGCCTCAGGAGGCGAGACCACGTGGTGGTCGTGCCCGATGGGGTACTGGTCGTGACCCATACGACTACGGGCCTCGTGGCGCTGGCTTTACTCCACCCTTCTCTAGCGGACCAGGTTTTCCCTATCGTGGTGATCGCTATCCCTCCGTGGGGCAGGAGATGTTTGGTTTTTCTCCTAACCCATTCTTTGGGCAAGTGGGACAACACTGGTATTCTTCATAGTTTACTAACCCCAGTGTTGGTCTGTTTGCTCACCCTATGTCTTTTTATTGATGTAGGAAGGAGGACTGGAGGAGACTTGGCTTGTGGATTCCGGATGCTCATGCCATATGACCGGAAGTGCCAAGTGGTTCTCCAACCTCGACCCTGTGCGCCACACCGATTACATCACATTCGGGGACAAGAGCAAAGGTAAGGTTGTGTCCCGAGGGTTGATCCAAGTCAATTCGTCTTTTGTTCTCAAGGATGTCGCTTTGGTTGCGAATTTGCATTTTAACCTTCTATCGGTTTCGCAACTCCTTGAAGACGGTTTTGAAGTAAGTTTTAAGCCAAACTTGTCTCGGATTTTGGACTCTCGTGGTGATCTTGTTTGCCGGATTTTACCCTTCAGGAAGGTTTTTCGCGCGGATTTTTCTATCTCTTCCGGACCTTCTCGTTGTCTTCTTACCGATTCGTCTTCCGAGCTTTGGAAGTGGCATAGGAGATTGGGACATTTGAGTTTTGACTTGCTTGCAAGACTTAGCTCAATGGACCTTATCGATTGTCAAAGCTGAAGTTCGAGAAGGATTTGATTTGCCATCCTTGCAGACATGGCAAGATGGTTGCTGCTTCCCATCCTCCCGTAACTCAAATGATGAACTCACAACCCGGCGAGCTCTTACACATGGACACAGTTGGTCTAGCTCGGGTTAGGTCGGAAGGAGGGAAGTGGTATATTGTTGTAGTCATTGATGACTACTCAAGATACTCTTGGGTGTTCTTTTTGGAGGGTAAGGATGAGGCTTTTCCACTTGTTCGAGATCTGATTTTGAGATTGCAAAATGAGCTACCTAAGAATGCCATGAGAGCTATCTGTAGTGACAATGGCACAGAATTCAAGAATGCTCACTTTGCAACTCTTTGCTCTTCTTTGGGTCTCGATCGCCAGTTTTCCTCACCTCACACTCCCCAGCAGAACGATGTTGTTGAGCGCAAGAATTGGACCCTTGTTGAGATGGCCAGGACGATGCTTGATGAGCATAGGACTCCTAGGCGGTATTAGGCCGAAGCACTCAGTTTTTTTTGCTATGTCTCCAATTGCATTTTCCTCCGTGCTTTCAAGAAGAAGACTTCTTATGAGTTGCGTTTTGGGAGACCACCCAAGGTAAGTCACCTATGGGTGTTTGGGTGCAAGTGTTTCATCCTCAAGAAGGGCGGTAAGTTGGACAAATTTGAATCACAGTCTTCTGATGGTACCTTTCTTGGTTATTCTACTCACTCTCGTGCTTATCATGCACTTAACCTTGAGACTAACCGAGTGATGGAGACTTGTGAGATTACTTTCGATGAAACTATGCCCTATGTTTCCACTGCTTTTGAGCTTGCAGGTGATGATGATGTGAACACTTACATCTTTGTGGAGGAGGAGCAGGACGACACTGATTGGGGTGATCCCAAGCCAACTCCACTGGCTGCCCCCGTCGACCCTCTGACGTCCACTTAGGATCACGGTCCTGACCCGACTACTTCCTCTACATGGGGGCCGTTCGAGCAGCTTCCTCAGTCGGTGCTCGTTGCACCTGAGGGAGCTCCAGCTGCTGTCGAGAGGGAGGCCACTTCGTCCAGGCAGGCTCCCCGCCACATCTAGCGGCAGCACCCGCCAGAGAACATCATTGGCGACATTGACCGTCGAGTCACGCGGTCCAGGTCCTATATGTCTCACTTTGCTCATTCGGCTTTTGTCGCGTCTTTTGAGCCCCGAGATTTTTGACACAAAAAGCGTCAGGATCTGCGAACACCTCGGGCTATTACCCGAATTCGTTATCCAGGGTGTGCCAGTCGATTTGACCAGTTAATCGACAAGGACGATAAATAGAACAAGATTCAATCAAGACAATGGCGATACGCCCGGATGCCAAGATTCAGACTTGATCAGGATAACTAGAGCAGAGCTGAACGAAACAACAGCGATGCGCCCGGATGTCAAAGCTCAGATTACTCCCACGCGGAACTTACAAGGATTTGACGGAGATCAAGGTGATGCAGCCCGTCGAAGCTTGAAGAACTCGTAGATAAGCTAAGTCTAATGCAAATAAAGGGTAAATTGCAGTAAAAGTAATAAGAGTAATAGATTTGTTTTTGATAGATTGATTTTTTAATCGTTTACAGCACCCCTGGGTACCAATTTATACTCCGGTAAAGGGAGTTGTAGATAGACACGACTCGTACCTTTCCTAAATAAAACTCCTATTTCTAGGGAAATAATTGACTCGCATAGGAGTCGGACCCAAACAGAAATAATCTTTTCCTAAACAGATTCTACTATTATTAAGGGAATAAAATGACTCATGCAAGAGTCGGACTCAAACTTCTATAACAATACTGGTATAAGATCACCATTTTCCTTATGCCTCTTTCCCGATGAAACTTTCCATTGATGTCCTTCCGATCCGCAACCTCCTTTTAGCGCCACCGGCAACCGTATGTTCACGTTATTCTGCTTCCATCGGCAACATCTGCCACTCATCGGCAACAGCCTTTAGCTCTCATCGGCACTAACTTCTCATCGGCAAGCTGACCTTTGCCTTTATCAAGTCTTTCTACCTCCATCGGCAACAAGTCTGTCTTCATCAGCAACATTCTTGCCTCTATCGGCAGTCTGAACGATAATATCCCAATGTCGATAAGGAACAGCAACCAGCCTCTTGCCGATCGGCACAATCCTTATATTATATTGGCACATACCAAAAAAATGGTGTCAACACATGCCCCCCAGTTTCGGAGTATAAGATGTCTTATACGCCGAAATTCCTTCTACCGCATCTCTGGAATCATCGGCTTTGCTGCTCCTAGTGCACAAACTTTTCATGCTCAGCCTGCCGATGCCCCCCAGTGTAAGAGTTGAAATACCAGGGCCCACCAAATGCTGCTCCCAAGCCAAAATGTCCAAGGCCATCGACTCCAGCTATGCCATCGGCAATATATCGACACCTGCCGATGGATCCCCATCTTTGCGCTTTGGCCTTCATCACTTGTCTGAAGATTTCCCTCTAGAAGAATTTTCATTGTGACATAAATCTTCTTGGCGTTCGCGCTGGATCCTTCTTTTCTAAGTCTTCGTCAGACCCTTAGGACACCATTGAGGAAGCTTAGTTTTCCAAACAGGCTGGTACTGTTTTTCACCGCTTGTATCGGCACTACGCCTTATGTTTGGATCTCTAGAAAATATTTCCTCATCGGGCATTCTGGCATTGGCCATCTCCTCAAGCTCTTCTTGACAAATACGCTTGCCAAGCCTGTCGTGTACGCTGAGCTTGCCCCCAGCCGATCATGTTTTGATCCTTTTCTTCTGATCGGCCTACCATAGCTTGATGTCCGATTGTCAAAACAAGGTTTCTTTTCTAACCAATTGGCAGAATAATACCCATTGCATTCGGGAAAATTATCGGCACTGGGTTCCTCCCAACAGTGAACAAAGAAAGGACAACTACAATGATTTGTATGCCGATGCCACTATTGGTGCCTTCTTCCTCTTGCTGCCGATATTGCTCTTCTCGTGACTGCCGATACTCCTGCCTTGGTCTCCTATGCGTGATTATAATACCAAGAGACCTCTTGTCATGATTGCTTTCATCGGCAACTCTTTTACCTTTTCTGTCATCGGCAAACTTCTTCACATCACGCTCAGCTACCTGATGGTCTACCGATGCATTCTTCCTAGCAGCCTCCGATGTCAGCACTTCAACTTTCCCATTAATTTCCACCATATTACTTGGAAACGGGTGCTGGTCAATCTTCATCGGCTTCTGGGCTTTATAATTTTCAAACTTAATCCACCCAAACTTAATTCCTGACTGCAGCTGCTGCCTAAAGACTTTGCAGTCATTGGTATTGTGCGAAGTTGCATTGTGCCACTTGCAATACCTGATTTTCTTGAGCTCTTTGGCCGATGGAATTACCTGGTTAGGTGCCAGCTTAATCTTCCCTTCTTGGAGCAATAGGTCAAACATCCTATCGGCCTTGGTGATATCAAAAGTGCATCTCTCAGCTCCTTTCTGATCGAACGGACAAGATATCGCCTTTTTATTCTCTACCGATTCAACTAAACCGATACTTGCTTCTTTGTCCGAATCTGTCTTCTTAGTTAAAGACACCTCTTCATCCCAATTTTCTCTAGTCTCGAAAACTCTGGTGTCTTGATCGGCAACCCTTTGCTTAAGATGGCTCAAGCTTTCAAACTCTTGAGACGCGTACTTATCCCTGATGTGCGGTAGCAACCCCTGGAAAGCCAAATCCGTCAATTGCCGATCATCAAGTACCAAGCTATAGCACTTGTTCTTTACGCCTCATAGTCTTTGGACGAAGCTTTCTATCGATTCATCATCACACTGCTTCAGCTTGACTAAATCGGTAAGCTTCTTCTCATGTGCGCCAGCGAAGAAGTATTTGTGAAACTGTTTTTCTAGATTGGCCCAAGTGATCACAGAATTCGGAGGCAGTGAAATAAACCATGTAAATGCTGATTCAGACAACGATGACGAGAACAATCTTACCCTCAGTTCATCCCTGTTGGCTGCTTCCCCACATTGAATGATGAATCGGTTAATATGCTCCATTGTTGATATATCACCTTGACCAGAAAACTTGGT
Organism: Microstegium vimineum; assembly: GCA_022036555.1. Taxonomy (NCBI): domain Eukaryota; kingdom Viridiplantae; phylum Streptophyta; class Magnoliopsida; order Poales; family Poaceae; genus Microstegium; species Microstegium vimineum. The sequence continues at coordinate 15,887,286 of CM039128.1, read as the reverse complement.
GAAATCTGGCACTTTGTACCGATTTGGGAAGGGGATTGAATCATAAGCTAGAGGGTATGGAGTCCGATAAGAATATGTATCAACTTTAGGCTTGATACCGAATTGCTCTTTCGCCACTTCGGCAATCTTATCGGCTAAGTATGCATCTTGATCCTGCTGATGTACTGGCTAGACGTTGACTGGTTGAGGAGGTTGATGCACCTCTTCATATCTTTGTGGTAAATAGGCCGGGGTAATCGGTGCATTTACTGCATCAGTCTATTGAATATTAAACAACGGTTGATTGGCCGATGGGCAACTTTGAACACCCACTGGTTGAGTAGGTTGATGCACTTCTTCGGGTCTTGATGTCAAAGTGCTTGAAGTGATTGGCACGTGCGCAGTACCAATCATCTGAACATTATGCATCGGCTGAGTTGCCGATGGGCAATTTTGCACATTCACTAGCTTATGTTGTGGCAGTATATTCATCGGTTGCTGAACCGATGTCTCATTGTGCACATTCACTTGCGAGTACCGCGGCAAAGTAGTACCTATCGGCTGATGTACCGATATTTCATTCTGAAGACTCGCCGGTGAATGATACTGCGGAGCTTTCACCACTTGGTATCCAGGCTGCACAACTTGCTGCTGAATCGGTAATTGACCAATCCAACTTACATTAGATGGCATCAGCATATGATTTGCCGATGGCTGATATCCAGCTAACGCTTGTAGCCCTTGTACCCTTGGATGATCGCCTTGACTCGCGGGTACCACAGCTTGAGCAGCCATTGCCGATACAGGCTGATTGACAATCGGCATGCCTTGTTGCATCGGCCAAGAATTTGCCGATAGCTGATAACCAGCTGATTCTTGTCGTTCTTGTGGCGTCAGGTAATTAACAAAATAACTACCTTGGTTAGCAGGTATTCTAGTTTGAAGAACCATTGCCGCCATGGGTTGACTTGCAGCTGCTGGGCCTTGTTGTATCAGCAAGTGATTTGCCGATGGTTGGGCGTAAGGCACTCTGGGTATTGCCATTTGAAGATTCCTTGTTGGCAACTGCACCGTTGGAGAAGATGTAACATAATACATCACTGGAACCATCAGCTGTACAGGTGTTGCCGATGTCGTGGGAATCTTCCACCCTACATGGTTACCTTGGACCAATCTGGAATCAACAAATGGACTTGGAGACATACCGTATCCCCACAAGTTGGTAGAAGTTGGCTGACTCTGGGTCACAGGTCCAGACATTATTGAGGCCACCAGATTTGTATTCATCTGAGTGATGCTTGTTGGGCTCGATCTTGGTGGCATGATCTCATCGGCAGATCGGTTCATAATCGGTGAAGACACCCTTGGAACCGCCGATGGGATCGTAACAGATGTCAATCCGAGTTGACGATACTCCGGACCAACATAATATGGTGTCTGTCCTCCCTTGAAAGTTTGCTTAACAACATTGCATACAGTATCGGACAACACATTAGATTGGCTAACTAATACATTATTTAATGCAGAATTAACCATCTCTTGTAATTTACTAGGATCGGCGTCGAAAGTGACCTGCCGTGGCGACGGCGGATCTTGCTTCTGGACTGCTTCGCCGATTCTGTTTAGGCTGAAGGATTTGAGATATAACCGCTTGTACTCCTCCATAGCCTGCTCCATAGCCTGCTTCTGATCATCTCTCAGATTGGCTTCAGAGACTCCGATGATGTTTTTCGGATTGACGCCGGTATGATCATCCATAGTAGATGTATAATTCGTCCCACCGGGTCTGCCAAAAGAGGTGTTGACACAAAAAGCGTCAGGATCTGCGAACACCTCGGGCTATTACCCGAATTCGATATCCAAGGTGTGCCAGTCGATTTGACCAGTTAATTGACAAGGACGATAACTAGAACAAGATTCAATCAAGACAACGACGATACGCCCGGATGCCAAGATTCAGACTTGATCAGGATAACTAGAGCAGAGCTGAACGAGACAACAGCGATGCGCCCGGATGTCAAAGCTCAGATTACTCCCACGCGGAACTTACAAGGATTTGACGGAGATCAAGGTGATGCAGCCCGTCGAAGCTTGAAGAACTCGTAGATAAGCTAAGTCTAATGCAAATAAAGGGTAAATTGCAGTAAAAGTAATAAGAGTAATAGATTTGTTTTTGATAGATTGATTTTTTAATCGTTTACAGCACCCCTGGGTACCAATTTATACTCCGGTAAAGGGAGTTGTAGATAGACACGACTCGTACCTTTCCTAAATAAAACTCCTATTTCTAGGGAAATAATTGACTCGCGCAGGAGTCGGACCCAAACAGAAATAATCTTTTCCTAAACAGATTCTACTATTATTAAGGGAATAAAATGACTCATGCAAGAGTCGGACTCAAACTTCTATAACAATACTGGTATAAGATCACCAGTTTCCTTATGCCTCTTTCCCGATGAAACTTTCCATTGACGTCCTTCCGATCCGCAACCTCCTTTTAGCGCCATCGACAACCGTATGTTCACGTTATTCTGCTTCCATCGGCAGCATCTGCCACTCATTGGCAAAAACCTTTAGCTCTCATCGGCACTGACTTCTCATCGGCAAGCTGACCTTTGCCTTTATCAAGTCTTTCTACCTCCATCGGCAACAAGTCTGTCTTCATCAGCAACATTCTTGCCTCTATCGGCAGTCTAACCGATAATATCCCGATGTCGATAAGGAACAGCAACCAGCCTCTTGCCGATCGGCACAATCCTTAGATTATATTGACACATGCCAAAAAACGGTGTCAACAGAGATGTTGGACACGCTTTTATGGATCTGGATTGGATTAATGCCATGCATGAGGAGTTAGAAAACTTTGAGCGAAACCGCGTTTGGGTCTTAGTTTCTCCACCACCTAGTTGCCACCCCATAGGTACCAAATGGCTTTTCAAAAATAAACAAAGTGAAGATGGGGTGGTAGTGCGCAACAAGGCTAGGTTGGTAGCTAAAGGCTTTTGTCAAAAGGAGGGGATAGACTATGAGGAAACCTTTGCTCCCGTAGCTCGTTTAGAAGCCATTAGAATCCTTCTAGCTTTTGCGGCTTCTAAGGGTTTTAAACTTTATCAAATGGATGTTAAAAGTGATTTCTTAAACGACTACATAGAGGAGGAAGTTTATGTTAAACAACCTCCCGGTTTCGAAAATCCCAGGTTTCCAAACCATGTTTTTAAACTTCACAAAGCTTTGTATGGTTTGAAACAAGAACCTAGATCATGGTATGATTGGCTAAAAACCTTTTGCTTGCTAAGGGTTTTAAAATGGGATCGGTAGATAAAACGTTGTTTCTCCTCAAGCAAGGCAAAGATACTCTCCTAGTCCAAATATACGTGGATGATATCATCTTTGGTGGTTCTTCTCATGCTCTTGTTGCCAGGTTTGCAGATCTTATGAGCAGGGAATTTGAGATGAGCATGATGGGAGAGTTGACTTTCTTTCTTGGGTTGCAAATCAAGCAAACCCGGGAAGGGACGTTTGTGCACCAAGGCAAGTACACGAAGGATATCTTGAAGAAGTTTGACATGGGCGAGGCAAAACCTCTTTCGACGCCCATGTCGACTACGACTGCCTTGGATGCGGACGAGGAAGGAAAGGCGGTGGATCAGACGAAGTACCAAAGCATGATCGGGTCGTTTCTGTACTTGACAGCAACTCGGCCGGACATTCAGTTCGTCATCTGCTTGTGTGCACGCTTTCAGGCGTCCCCACGGACTTTGCACAAGCAGGCGGTGAAACGCATCATGAGGTACTTGCGCTTTACTCCCGAATTTGGACTTTGGTTCTCCACCTCTTCCTCGCTTGAGCTTTGTGGTAATTCTGATGCGGATTTTGCCGGTTGCCGTCTTGATCGGAAGTCCACTTCTGGGACTTGCCAGTTTCTCGGGTCTTCTCTTGTGTCTTGGTCTTCTCGCAAACAGTCTAGCATGGCATAGTCGACGTGCGAAGCTGAGTACGTTGACGCAGCTAGTTGTTGCTCGCAGTTGCTTTGGATGATTGCGACTTTGAAGGATTTTGGTCTTGTGCTTACTAAGGTGCCTCTGCTTTGCGATAGCACGAGTGCAATTAGTGTGGCCAAAAATCCCGTGCTTCACTCTAAGACCAAGCACATTGAGGTCCGCTTTCACTTTTTGTGTGATCATTACGAGAAGAGCGACATTGACCTCCGGCATGTCGAGACCCAAAACCAGCTTGCGGACATTCTCACAAAACCGTTGGATCAAGCTACGTTTTCACGCCTTTGAGGCGAGTTGGGTGTTTTCTTCCCTTTTTAGTTGAGGGAAGCTCTTTGTGTTTCATAGTTCTTTTTGGTTCTTAATTAGCTTTTCTTTTCCTTTCTTTCTTTTGGTGTCTTTTTAGTTGTTTATTGGTGTCATTGCATTTTGCATCTCATTTGCATTTGTGACATAGTTCATTTTAAGCTTCATACTTATAGCCGATATAATGAATCTATGCTATGTTTGAGGTGCTTTATGTGTCTATGGTGTTGCCTCACTTAGACTCTCTTTGATCTCTAGATTTGTAATAGACCTAAGTTAGAAAAGCTTTAAAACTGAATTTAATTTCCCATGTCACCTCTGAAATGGCACTAGCATGTGTAGGCTTTTGAAGATCCTTCTTGGTTGTTTTGTATATAGCTTGTAACTATGACTCTTCATTGTTTCATTCACTTCCATTGAGCATCATGATTAAAATATAAAATGAAATTGCTCTCTGTTTTGTGAATTTGAAAGATCGAGTTGGGTCTACATTGTGAACACTTCACCGTGTGTTCGAGACTGCTACCCATACCGGTGGAACTTGAGCGGTGTCGTGTATGACCAAAATTGGTGTGTTAAGTTCTTTGACTTCGCCCGGTTGGTAAGCAATGGCATCACTTTGTTTACAACCACTCGCATACAACTTAAATATGCCTAAAACTGAAATTTTGGCTGTGAAACTCTAAAATTTGAAAAATTTATTCAGTTGGGTCATTGGCTTGTTGTATGAACTTTGCTAGGGATAGTTCTACTTGCTATACATGAGATTGCTTTGAGATAGATCCTATCTTGTTTGCCATGTTTAGTTGTCTCTAGGAGGTGATACCCATTCCTTGCTCACACATGTAATGCTCTCTAATTTGGCTTCTAAAGTGATCTTTAGCTCAACCTGAGTCTTTGTTGGGCACGTAGAGCTTTTCCTATTCTCACAAGATCACATGACTTAGAGCATCTATTCATTTTCTTACCTCTATGTATGAAGCTTGTTGCACTTATTTTGCATTTCATGGCATTTGTGGCCGAATCTTGAGTTGTGAGTTTTTGATGAGCTACATGTGTCAACAAGGGGGAGAGATGTGCATTTCATTCTATTTTCAGCCATCTACTTCCAAGGGGGAGATAGAGTGCATCTCATTGGTTTCATTGGTTTATAACTTCTTTGGTCAAGGGGGAGTTTTTTTTGTGCCTCTTTTGCCTTAAGGCGTTCAATTGGTATTTTGCTCAGGGGGAGCTTTTGCTAGATGTGTTGAGCCTTTGCCTCTTCTGGAGGGTCTAGCTTGCTTTGTTGGCTCCGATAGGTTTCGATTGGATTCTTGAGCCTTATGAGGTTTATTTGGGATCTTTGAGCTTCTCTTGTTGTTCCAATTGGTATTCTGAGTTTTGAGAGCTTTGATTGGTATATTGGACTTGCTAGCGGTGTTGAGCCCGTTTCTGCCTCTTCTTGAGGGCTAGCTTCATTTTGCTTGGTTGCGTCGAGCCATTGCCCATGTCTTTGGGAACCAAGTTTTGGACTCGTTTTGCTTCTCTCAAGTGACCCCGTTTTTGGCTTTCTTAGCTTTTTGGTCATTTGGAGAGTTTACCTTGTGTCTCAAATCAGAAATGCACTTGTGTTGACAATGTACTCATCAAGGGGGAGATTGCGAACACATGGTGGATAAGTACCCATATAGTTCAGTTTTGTGATGAGTGATTGCCCAACACTTGAGCGTTTCAGTTTGAGTGGCTTACCCTAACCTCTTTGCCAAAGCAAATGTGTGCCTGTCTATCGGCTTGTGGTGTGTAGGTGCTATGCCTAGTGACAGTGGTCAATGGCGTGGAGAAGGTCGAGTAGAGGCTTGTCGTGCTGATGGACTGAGAGCGGTGAAGGGCGGAAGCGGGGCTCGGACTGAGGGACCATGGGCGCCGGCAAACTAGCTATGGTGGCTAGTACTTGGCACCGGCGAGTGCGAGAAGACATGGAGGTAGACCGAGTCGGCCGAGTCAAGACGGTGGACGCGCGAGTCGAGAGGAGGCTCAGGGGATTCGGAGTCTGACCGGGCGAAGACAAGGTGGCTCGCGTCGAGTGGTTTGGTGGTTTGGGCCTCAAAACCATCCGCGTCGGTTTCCGAGTTTGGGCCGCAAAACTCGGGGTTCGGTAGTTGAGCCAAAAGCTACCGGTGGCGGGTTTCCTGGGTTTGGGCCTCAAAACCTAGGCTGAGCTTCCGAGGAAGCGGGGATGGCACGTGGCGGAATCCTAGAGGTTGCGTTGAGGCTACGGCAACTCCCGGCGGGAAGCGGGGCCGTCCATTCAAATGAGTGGCTGAGAGTTACCGACTTGGATTACAATGTCTTAGGGCTAGATAATTCGGTCTTGTATCTAGGGGGGTCTTTAGGAAATAGCCAAAGCTCCGTTAAATAGAGGATGAAGGGGTATCCTCATCCTATCTCTTGAACCCTAATCATTTTGCCCCACAAAATTAAGCCTATATGCGGGTTATGCGGGCTGCCGCTTGCATCCTTAACCACAATGTATCGACGACATAGAAGCTCATGATTGTTGCAAATAATTAGATTAACATAGAATCTCATGATTGTTGCAGATAATTAGATTAATCACAGCTTTGTTTAAGTAAATGATAATTTATGAGCTGCAGCCACAGCAAGCTGCAAAAATTATAAATGATATTGGCACATAGTAGGCGAATTCACTCACACAATGACAAACAATTTTGTTAAGAACAAACTGAAAGCTGGATTTTTTGATATAGCATATGTTTTTTATATCTGATAGTGTGATAAAAACTGAGTTTTTGAACATCAAAGAAGCATCATACAGCACACACATGGAGAACCTTAAAAATAATCAGGACCTCAGCGTTATAAGAGAACATTCCATGGTACAATCTAAAACCTGCCCATGTACTAATCTTTAAAGGTCAAAATACCACTACTGTTGTGAGTCTGAACTAACCGTTGCTCTTACTTTCAAGCAACACTATAGTAACTGTATTTGCAACCTCAGATGTGAGTACTAAGACGTGCAGTAGAGAATTAAAGTGAAACTTGTTAAAAATTATCACTTACAGTTCAGTGCACAATTGTACGTGAAGTTGAGCTTGTCAGCTAATGTTGTCCATGACATTTTTAGTTCTCCTTGACCTGCTCCAAGCAGAAAAAATACTTTCATGAAACCTAGGATGTAATTTGACATAGCACTGGAGCAACATAGAGGATAGACCGACACATCTGTGTTCAGTAGTATGAGGTAACGAAAATCATGCATATTTTATGCACTTCTAGCCTAATTTGTGAATCTTCTGAATATTATTATTTATTGGGAACATGACATGCCACCTTCGGTCTGAAGCTGCAGCAAAGCATACATGCTTTGATGTTAATTACTATTACTATAGTAAACCATAAATGAAGATCAGTGAAGGGAAATTGCCAAGGGGGGGGGGACAAAATACCTGGGACAACCATTGAAACTGTGGCCATCAATGATTATATCTGGAAGAAAATAAAAAAAAGATGTCATATTAATATCAGTATAATAATGATGTCAACTAATAAAGATGGAACTAATTCTGCATAGCGAAATCATATACAAAAGGAGAACATTTCCATTATGCTATTCTTAATTTGCATAGTACATGTCTAACCCCAAAAGGATGTCATATTAATATCAATAAAATAATGATGCCAACTAATAAAGATGAAACTAATTCTGCACAGCGAAATCATATAGAAAAGGAGAACATTTCCATTATGTTATTCTTAATTTGCAGAGTACATGTCTAACCAAAATTTGAGGTACACCAGCATAGCAGAGCTTGCAATAAATCATGTAGAAATAATGTCATAGCGAAGCTGACAAATGAATCAGTTCTTTAGAATAATAAAAGTACATATCAGGGTGTAATTTTTTCCTTTTTGTTACAACGGGAAATCTGAAATGTAACCTAGGAGCCCCTATTTTAACATAAACAATTAACCTTTCCTTAATGACTAAAACGGCCGTGGATGTAAAGCTGAGGCCGAGGGTTTCATGTTTTGAGGCCTGAAACCCTCTTGCCTACGTCTCTGTCTCAGTGTCTCAGGCAACATGTTCGAACAGCAGGCACCTGAGCAACAAGGGGAGTTGGCGACAACAGTCACCATCTAACCAAGAATCAATCCAACCAATAAGGGACAACAGTGACCATCTGCGAACACATGGTGGATAAGTACCCATGTAGTTCAGTTTTGTGATGAGTGATTGCCCAGCACTTGAACGTTTCAGTTTGAGTGGCTTACCCTAACCTCTTTGCCAAAGCAAATGTGTACCTGTCTATCGACTTGTGGTGTGCAGGTGCTATGCATAGTGACAGTGGTCAATGGCGTGGAAAAGGTCGAGTAGAGGCTTGCCGTGCCGATGGACTGAGAGGGGTGAAGGGCGGAAGCGGGGCTCGGACTGAGGGACCATGGGCGCCGGCGGACTAGCTGTGGTGGCTAGTGCTTGCCACCGGCGAGTGCGACAAGACATGGAGGTAGACCGAGTCGACCGAGTCAAGACGGTGGACGCGCGAGTCGAGCAGCGGCTCGGGGGACTCGGAGTCTGACCGGGCGAAGACAAGGTGGCTCGAGACGAGCGGTTTGGTAGTTTGGGCCGCAAAACCACCGGTGGATGGTTTCCGAGTTTGGGCCTCAAAACTCGGGGTTCGGTAGTTGAGCCGAAAGCTACCGGTGGCGTGTTTCGCGGGTTTGGGCCTCAAAACCCGGGCGGAGCTTCCGAGGAAGCGGGGATGGCACGTGGAGGAATCCTGGAGGTTGCGTCGAGGCGACGACAACTCCCGGCAGGAAGCGGGGCCGTCCATTCAAACGAGTGGCTGTGAGTTATCGACTTGGATTACAATGTCTTAGGGCTAGGTAATTTGGTCATGTATCTAAGGGGGACTTTGGGAAATAACCAAAGCCCGTTAAATAGGGATGAAGGGGTATCCCTCACCCCACCTCTTGAACCCTAGTCATTTGCACCACCTCTCTCTAGTTTTGCGATTCCGTTTGAACCAAGTTGTGCGGGATCACGAGTAGATGATTTGCACCGAAGGGTTTTGCACCAAACATCTTGAGCACATAGATCGGGCAAATTCTATTTCGTGTTCTTCGTTTTTGGAGTTCTTCCCGAAATTCTTTTATGTCGGCTGATTCGATCCAAATTGAGCGATGATTCTTTAGGGATAGCTCCTACATAGCAAGTTTGGTTGGCTTTGGAGTTCATTTGATACGATTTTGGAATGTTTTGGGGAAGGGACTTTAAAAATCGCATTGTTGTTCGCCTCTGTCCGAGGTACCGCGGACAGTCTGCTATAGTACCCACGGACAGTCCGGCGTCGGGGCTGAGCAGAGCTAGTCGCTACTATTAAGTCATCTGCGGATTGTCCGGCCCAAGGCTGCGGACTGTCCGTCGTTGTGTTTCTGCAACAGACACTGTTTCTGGACCGAGCTGCTACAGTTTTTCGGGGTGAACGGCGGACTATCCGGGACACCCCCGCGGACAGTCCGGGATCGGACCAGAGCTGAGTCCAAAAAGGTTGGTTTTTCTTCATCTTGCCTGCGGACAGTCCGGGAAAGCTTTGGGACAGTCCGCCGTAGCTTTTCTCACTGAGGCGGACAGTCCGAGGATTTGTAGTCTTGGCTGTTTTGCTCTTGTCTCTTCGAGGCGTGTTCGTAGAAATTTTCCGACCGCTCTGCTGCACCTTTAGGACCACTCCTAAGGTGTCCACCTACTCGTTAGGTCGTGTGTGAGTCGAAGTTTTCGAAGTTGCATTTTGGGTGTGATTTTGGGACAAGGGCCAAACAATAGAAGGTTCCGAAAGGAATTTTTATTTGGCTTCCATTCACCCCCCACCCGCTCTGGTCGTCGTTCTCGGTCCTTCACCATCTAACTAAGAATCTATGGTCAAACGATAGCAGGACACTATGAATTGCAAATTATGGATCCAAATGTAGTTTACCTACGAAAAGAAACATAGCTGAATAAATCTTTCCAAAGCCAGCTGAGCAACAGCGATGGCCTGTATGGAAACCAAAAACTGCCTTGAGATAACAAAATAACAAACAAAGCCTCCTTTTGGCCATAAATTGAATGTCCTGTCACACACATGATTCAGTCCTCTCTGAAGCCTAAACCCATCCAGGAGCAAGGCATATCATTCCAGCAGTGCACCCTCTTACCCCACTGGCACCCTCAAATCCTTAGGTACTTGAAGGGAAATAATCAAAATAAGCGAACACTATAACTAAACAGCCGAAACCAGAATCCAATCCACCGACCCAATCCAAAATAAGCGAACAAAAGTATATAGGTGAAATTAGTGTTGGTATCCACTTACCTCCAAGAAGTGCTGGAGATGTGCATTAGCATCCTCATGGGACTTCCCACAAAAAGGATTGGTTTGCACTAAGTTGATCAAAGCTGACTGCAGCTCGAAGGTAGCACCCCCTGTATTAACATCTGGTCCTTGGGCTACGTGAGCGACTGAAGGAGCCGAGAAGTCGGAAATAGCCTCTTGAGCCATAGCTTGCTTGATGAACGAAGTGTAACCTCCTTCCTTGAGTGGTTCTGAGTTTGAGTCAGACCTTCGAGGAGACACTAGACGATGTCTAGAGTTTCTTCGAAAACTCTTAGGATTTTCAAAAGTGGTTGCCCGAAACTGGAACTCACTCATACAATGTCTTGCTTCACAATTAAGAAAGACAAAGGCAAGGGGTAAGCCCCTACAACTATTTGATAGCTAATTTGACAATAAACTCTGGATTCAATTCTATTAAAATTTCTAGGCTATGCTTTCCCCGGCAACGGCGCCAGAAATGCTTGTTGGTATCTCTTATGACTATTGGATAAATCCGCAAGCGCACAGATTATACCGTTGTAGCACTTCACCTCGGAGTATTCCCGGGTATCGTATTTATATTCTCCCAAAGGAAAGCAAAGCTAGAAATGATAATAAAAGAGAGATCCTAGAGATCACCTCAACTTAGTACCAACTAGTGTAAGGGGGTAATCCATATAATGATAGGAAGGTGATGATGTAACAAACCGGTAAGGATAAGTAAGAGATGACTAGTGAGTATAACTATGTGGGAGGACAACGAGAGAGTAAAGGACTTATGTGATTCCAACTCTACCTTTGTGGATTTAACTATGGCACTCAGCTGAGACAAACATCAATTGATTCCTCAATATATGTATGCTAGGTGAGGGGATAGATTAGTAGGAGGACAAAACTCCTACCGGACCGCGCCTTTTTCTTACAGGGGCCTTATCTTTTAAGAACTTGCCTATAAACACGTGGTGGAATACAACGACTAAACAAGGCTGTCACCTCTTGCTAGCTACCACAAACAATCCGTGCAACAAGCGATAACCAAAGGTGAGATTAAGTATAAGCACCATGCTTACACCTATTCTTACTACTCTAATCGTGTATACAACAACTAGAGCACCCTATAACAGGCGATGATCGCATACAGGAAAGGCCACAAGGATCTCAATCTAGTTTATAACAACTAATTAACAAGATAAACCACAACAATACTATATCGAGTATAATATTGCACAAAGTAAAGACTAAGTAAAGTAAAGAAGGAATATTATATTGAATAAGTAAAGTCTATCAAAAGGGAAAAGATACAAGAGCTTATACCAGATCCTCTGGGAAGACAACTCCGGAAAGCTCGAACAAAGCTCAACTCAACTCTAACTCCCCCACTAGAGAACACCACTAGACTGATCTTCACATGATAATAGCAGTGGTTTGTATGGATTACATCATGATTAGAGAGGGAGATCTAGGCCTCTATTTATAGTGGGGGTGGAGTAGGGGCTAATCCAGCGCCACGTCATCGATCTAGGGAGCTTCAATCCTCCTCCCTTAGATCAAACCGTCATACAACCGCCTAGAATGGACGAATTGGATTTCCAACATGTGTGCATTGATATGGCGGTTGAGGGGGACCCAACCGACCATGTGGGTGATTCGGCCGAATCACCCTATGGCCAGTGGGCCATCCCCTGGCCTTGTGGGTGTGGCCCCAGTGATCAGGGTCTGAGTAGGGGCCAGGTGGGCCTAAGGGGGGTTCGGCCGAACCACCCTATGGGTCCCTGGCCCACCTCGTCCATCCTGGTGCTGGTCCCCCCTGTCATGTGAAGTAGTTGCTCGTTCTGAAGTGTTTGTCATGTTGATCTCTTTTGTGTGGGTCCATGAATCCTTGTACATTGTTTGTGAGCCGTTGGGAGAAAACATAAGGTGATCTGATGGTTGACAATTACTCTCAAGTGTTTCTCCTGGATCATGGCTGAGAAGAAACCTGGTGGGCCCATGGTGGGGTCAGCCGACCCCCTATGTGGGTCCCACTAGGTCTCTTTTGTCCCATTTCTTGATATCTGCATTAAAATATTCATGGACATGTGGAACTCGTTATTTAATAAAGAATGCTGATGTGATGATTGTTTTATCCTTGATCCTGAGTTATTGGCAACATTTTAGTTATATAAAAGTGGGTCATAATTAGTGCCAGCAAGATCCCCCAAGCTGAACCTTTGCCTCCCTAGCAAACAATTAAACTTAGCATGGTGGATCGGGAGTTGCTACAATGCTTCATATTTCAGGAGTACAAAATTTACAACAATCATACTTCTCTTTTGTATGAAAAATTCAGCAATAAAGACTCACCCATATTACCTTAGTCCTCCATGGGGCTTATAGCTTTATCCTTTGTCTTGGGTGGTTGAGAGATATAACAACTTGACTTGAGCACTAGTTTTCTTATTCTTTCACAAGTTTTATATCGGAGGTTTTTCAATGTTTTGTAAAAGAAAACTTAATGTTCCTCAAATGGTACTCTCAAGTCGCTCAAAAGGTGTATGGTTCCTCACCAAGGCATATATCAAAATTTGCCTTCTTTTATTCTATCTCTAAAAGCTTATGTGGAGCTGTAGGTAGGGATCAAAAGATGTAGCAAACTTACCTTGCATATATTGTTAAGTCAAATCCCGGATCTGAGGAGAGAAATGTCATACTCTTAGATCAAGATGTGCAAGTGTGTGGAAACATGGTGAATGATCAATACTCCTATTTGTCGATGATCTCTCTTTCCTAAAATTATTTTGAGACATAGTTATTCTGATTTTGGGCTTTGAAAATGCTCATCATATATTTTTTTCGAGGAGCTTTGGACTGCTCATAAAAGATTAGGACTACAAAATGTCCTTGAATATTTTTACATAGTCTATGTCTCATTTATTAGCAATAAACTAGAGAGAGAAGATAATTCTACTTAGAGCATGGAGTTTGAACTATTTGGAAATGTAAGACATGTTTCTACGTACTCCCAGTGTAGCAGCATGTATATGTGGCGTGTGTGTGATCTTGATCTTGTGAGCATGATAAATCTCTCAACAAGGGTCACAAAACTTGATCAAACTCAATACAATGTAAGCAGCTTATGTAGAAAGCTTATCTCATGAAGAAGCGTATATGGCTTTGGTAGGAATTTTTCACCATTGAGGAACAAGAAGTTGTTTTATCATTTTAATAAATAAAACTTCAATAATCATTCTTTCTTAGAACAATATTATAGCAGCTCTTATCTTGTCATATCATGTCTCACAACAACTTAGACTTAGTTACAGCATTTGCAACCCACAGGAGTTTGAGGTTCATGATGTTTTCTTTTAAGCCGAGTAATTCATGCTTAGAGAAATATGAAGCTATAAACTAAGTACTAGAGAATATTTAGCAGAGCAACTTTTCATCATTTCCACAGGAAAGATAGATAATTATGAAACAAATTATTTTAAGGGAAATAAAACTTAATTACTTGAGAGGGAAATATTTCTTTTTAATTTTTGTAATTTTTTTCCAGTTTTTTTAGAAGTAAAATGTTGGAATTAAAATTACAAAATTTAACTTGCATAATTAAAATGCTGAATTGTAAAGCTTACCTTAGTGGGGGAGATAATCTCCCCCAAGCCTACCTTCTTCATGGTCCTTGTGGAGGAAATTGTGTCGGGTTGATTCCATAGTAGGTGTAGAAATTGGTCCACTGCTGGTTCTGGAAATCTCTCATGTCTTGGATCCGTTGTTGATTTTGGACCACGTTGTTATGGAGGGTTCCATGACTTACCCGTAGCTCATTCACTTGGGTGGTGAGTAAGTTCACATCATGGCGAAGCTCATGGTCATCTCGTCCCTACGAAGAAGATGAAAAAGAGTGTCGTGCACTTTGGGTGTGCGATGCTGATCTTTGGAGTCCACTGCTTCAGCCGGAGAACCGTGAGGAGCTCATGGATTCGTCTACGAAGTCTGGGCCTAGAGATGTGCCTTCTTCTTGTGCAGCATATGCCATGTTGCATGTCACTCTTCTACCTGCAAAACTCCTACGCCCTTCTTGTGTTTCTATATCAAAGGTTAGTTTCCTACACCTATACAGTTTAAGCCTTTCACAAGGGAGCGGAATTCTTTTTAAGGAGTCATTGTTCAGGTATAAAACAGAATCATTCAATCCCTGAGCTAAATTGTGGCCTTGCACAAAATATCCCAAATCTAACACAGATCTTTGTGAAGCTAAGAAAAACTGGTACTCATGGAGCTCGGCCAAATTATTCATGATTTTAGTGATCATGGATGTGAACTCAAAAGGACCTTTTCTACTACTGGCTGAGCACCAGTGGTCTACCATGGCTCTAACAGGAGAAACTTGAATTTTATTCACCATGGCGTAAAGTAACATCATCTCAACAATTGATACAGGCCTTACATCATCTCTAGGGAACAAGGTTATTCCTAACCAACGATGCATGAATCGTAAAGTAGGATTATGAATTTCACTTGTTCGTGGGGCTCTAGCATTATTCTTTCCAGAGATGAGTTTCCAAAATTCTTGTTTATTAAATCCAGGGGTGGCAGACTCAAGATTAACAACACATTTTTCTTTACAGCCAAGAACACGACTAAATTCTTTCCAAGTAAAGAATAGAGGATGATTAAGCAATCGGAAAGTAATTTTTTGGGGACTAGTGCTAACTGTACTTAAGAATTCTAGAGTTAACAGTTTACTTCCTGGGTCACTAGTGATATCCCAAAATTCAGGTGTCCAACCTATAGCTCTAAAAACTTCATTAAAATCTTCATCCAAACCCATTTTAGCTAAGAGATTAGGATCAATTACCTTGGTGTGCTCGTAGTCGCGGTCTTTCAAGGTGTTGAAGATGACCATCTCATGCGGTGTGAGTTGGATTCCGGTTTCAGGATCAGTGATTCTTGATGGTTGTTCTTCTGAATTGTCGGTCGGCTCGTAATGACCGACACTATGATATTCTTGCTCCACATCATCATGGTTAGCACTGTTGGTCATGACTTCTGTGTCATCCGACATATGCACTGACCTTTGTGAGTCAATGGACATAATATCGGTGCCTTAGGAAGAGCTTCCTTTATGAGAATTTCTGGATGAACTCACACTAACCGAGTTGCGAGCCTTTTGGATTGCTTTCTTGATAGACTTCATTGTATCACTCTAGCTAACTAAGCTAGAATCCTTTGCTTGATTAGCGTTGAAGCTAACCGAAGAGAAGGCAAGGGATTTTTGGCTTTGTGAGCTGCTGTGGTCGAGAGTGTGTGTCTGAATGAGTGACTCTACTCGTGTTCATATAGCAGAAGAGAGGAGAGAGCAAATGGAGGTGTGGGCCCATTTGGCCGAACACCACACATGGCCTATGAGTGCCATTCTTGCAAGGTAGTGGTGTAGGAGAGATGCTCGACAAGAATTGAGAGGAGGGGTCTCCTCTTTGATTCGGCCGAAAGCTTATTTGGATGCTTTGGTTCTCCGTGCCAAAGTGAAGGTAGAGGATAGCAAGGAGAGGACATGGGTCATGTTGCTCTGCCTGAAAAATGACCAGAGATGCTCCTCCTTTTGGTTTTGAGTGGTTAGAGAGAATGGCATGGTCATTTGCTAAATTGGCATGCTCAAGAATTTTTGGTGATGATAGGAGTGTTTTAAACCCCTAAAGATTTGTGTCAAACTTCTTGAGATGGATAAAGTAGAAAATTAGGATTGATTAGAAGAAGAGGTATGGTGATGACAATCTCTTTATTTTTGGAAGAGATGAGTGGTAGTTTGGATTGTAGGGATTAGCAAAATCTCTCTTTCCAAGATGCTTCACGGTGGAGTGAAAAATGCAAAGGACAAAATTTGTGCATGGCATGGAGAGAAAGAAGGAGGGGAGCAAGGAGGTGATGGGAGGAGTCAAAGCATGTCCTCTTTGGATCCTAGCTTCATTTGTTTGAGAATCAAACATGAAGTATCTCGAGGTGGAGAAAGGAGGAGAGGAAAGGAGAGAAAGAGGATTCCACCGAATCCTATAGTGATCAGGGGAGCTTGGATTTTTGCTCCAAGGCAGAGAATCACGATGTACGCAAGGGCAGAGGCAGTGGGCCTGTGGGCCCATTCGGCCGAACCACAAGGTCCACTAAATGGATCTAGTGTCAAGATGCTAAACCTCCTATGCTAAATTAATCTTAATGCTAACTTTTGTGGACAAGAAAAAATCAAAATTTTATTATTTTGTCTTTTCCAATTTTATGATAGCTAAACATGATTAATTTGTGGAATTAAAAGATATGATCATATGATAAAAATATTTCAAGAATTAAAGAAGAGAAAGAAAACTTACCTTTTTATGAAGCCATGCTTTCAATTATATGAAGTAGGGCCGTCCTCCTCATTTGCCCGTTGAATTTGCTTTTGAGGTTTTTGAGGTGGAGTGGTGCATGGCTTGATTACCTTCTTCCGCCATACCCGTTTGGGTTTTGCCCGAGGTTGTTGCTTCAATTTTGCCAGGTAAGTATAATTGACACATGGGTCGCATTCGAATACCTTGACTATGGAGCATTGCTCGATTTTTGGCTTGAAGTGAAATGTCTCCTTGGTTCCATTGATGTTGAATTGAATTTCTCCGGCTCCTACATCGATGTGTGCATTGGCGGTGTTGAGGAACGGTCTTCCTAGGATGAGTGGGGTCTTTTTATCTACCTCCATATCCAACACCACGAAATCCACGGGGATGAAAAATTCTCGTATCTTAACAGGAATATTTTCAGTGATCCCCGCGGGGTAGCGAATTGATTGATCCGCTAACTGCAAGCACATTGGTGTAGGGGACAAGGTAGTATGAGTTAATTTATCAAAAAACTACCTTTGGCATGACGCTGATGCTTGCTCCCAAGTCGCAGAGGGCATGTTCGAATTGTTGGGTCCCGACGGAGCAATCAATGGTAGGACACCCTGGGTCCTTTTTCTTCAAAGGCAGCTGGTTGAGTATAGCTGCGCTACACTCCTCTGTTAACTTGATGACTTCAGTGGTGGGTAACGGCCTATTGTTGTTGAGGATATCCCGCAAATACTTGGCATAGGTAGGGACCTGCATTGCATCAAGTAGGGGTATATGGGCATATAATTGACGAATTACCTCAACGAATTTCCCGAAGCGATCATCTGAAAATTGTCTTTTTGGCTTGCGTGGAAATGGTAGTAGTATGTTTGTGTCGTAGTACTCATGTGGGGCTGTTTTCCCATGAAACTTGATAGAGTCCTGAAGTGGTGTAAGTTCTTCTTCTTCCTCCTCTTGTTGTCCTTCTGCTTCAACTTCTTTTTCCTTAGTCGTTTTGCCTGAAGTGTTATGATGCGGTGGATCGCGAGTGGTCTTACCCCCTCTCGTGGTCACTGCATTTATACTAGAGACTTTTTCGGATTTACCCAGATATGGAGCAGAAGATATCAATTGAGACAATTTTCTTTCTATCATATTATTGAAGTTTGATTGACTCTTTACAACAGAAGTCAAGTCATTCATTTTATTGTTTAAAGTTTCAAGGGTCTTATTATTAGCAGCTAGTTTATTGTTTAAACTTTCATTAATCCTAGCTTGGCTTAAGACAAGATCTTTGAATGAAGGTTGATTAAAATTATTAAAGCTTTTACCTTCATTACCTTGATAGGAGGGTCGAAGCTTCGATCCATCTTGATGAGGTCGATTCTCATTGTTATTGATGAAGCTCACGCCTTCGTTTGTTTCGGGCAATTGTTTCCCGAATGATTTCCACCACATACCTCACACCATTGTTTAGCCTTGTTAGCCCGTGTGGATGCATAGTGTTGGATGGCTTCTCTATCCTTCTTGAAGTTGGCTCTTTCTTCGAGTTTCTTCATTAAGAGATCCATACTGGTGGAGAGTGCACTGACTTCATGAATGGTTTCTGCACCCTTCTTTTTAACTAGGAGCCTTTCATCCTTCCACCCTTGATTTGTCACTATCTTTTCTATGAGATCTTTGGCTTGTGTGACATTGAGTGAAGTGAATGCTCCTCTTGCAGCTGCATCAAGGTGACTATGGGTCATTGGTGTTAACCCATAGTAGAAACCTTGAATCAGGAGTCAATTTTGAATTCCATGATGAGGGCATTCCTGAATGTACTCATGGAGACGTTCCGATGCTTCGGGAATAGTCTCGTCCGCTTGTTGTTGGAAACTTGAAATTCTTCCATGAAGGGCGGTGGTTTTTCCCATCGGAAAGAACTTCTTGAGAAATGCATTGGTACACTTCTCCCAAGTGGCAACTTCCTCAGAATGAGCATAGAACCATTGCTTCGCTTTCCCGAGTAATGAGAACGGGAAAAGGCGGAGACGAATGATATCTGGTGCCACATTCTTAATGGAAATGGTGCCACTTACCTCCAAGAAGTGCTAGAGATGTGCATTAGCATCCTCATGGGACTTCCCGCAAAAAGGATTGGTTTGCACTAAGTTGATCAAAGCTGGCTGCAGCTCGAAGGTAGCACCCCCTGTATTAACGTCTGGTCCTTGGGCCACATGAGCGACTGAAGGAGCCGAGAAGTCGAAAATAGCCTCTTGAGCCATAGCTTGCTTGATGAACGAAGTGTAACCTCCTTCCTTGAGTGGTTCTGAGTTTGAGTTAGGCCTTCGAGGAGACACTAGACGATGTCTAGAGTTTCTTCGAAAACTCTTAGGATTTTCAAAAGTGGTTGCTCGAAACTGGAACTCACTCATACAATGCCTTGCTTCACAATTAAGAAAGACAAAGGCAAGGGGTAAGCCCCTACAACTATTTGATAGCTAATTTGACAATAAACTCTAGATTCAATTTTATTAAAATTTCTAGGCTATGCTTTCCCCGGCAACGGCGCCAGAAATGCTTGTTGGTATCTCTTATGACTATTGGATAAATCCGCAAGCGCACAGATTATACCGTTGTAGCACTTCACCTCGGAGTATTCCCGGGTATCGTATTTATATTCTCCCAAAGGAAAGCAAAGCTAGAAATGATAATAAAAGAGAGATCCTAGAGATCACCTCAACTTAGTACCAACTAGTGTAAGGGGGTAATCGATATAATGATAGGAAGGCGATGATGTAACAAACCGGTAAGGATAAGTAAGAGATGACTAGTGAGTATAACTATGTGGGAGGACAACGAGAGAGTAAAGGACTCCTGTGATTCCAACTCTACCTTTGTGGATTTAACTATGGCACTCAACTGAGACAAACATCAATTGATTCCTCAATACAAGTATGCTAGGCAAGGGGATAGATTAGTAGGAGGACAAAACTCCTACCGGACCGCGCCCTCTTCTTATGAGGGCCTTATCTTTTAATAACTTGCCTATAAACACGTGGTGGAATACAATGACTAGACAAGGCTGTCACCTCTTGCTAGCTACCACAAACAATCCGTGCAACAAGCGATAACCAAAGGTGAGATTAAGTATAAGCACCACGCTTACACCTATTCTTACTACTCTAATCGTGTATACGACAACTAGAGCACCCTATAACAGGCGATGATCGCATACAGGAAAGGCCACAAGGATCTCAATCTAGTTTATAACAACTAATTGACAAGATAAACCACAACAATACTATATCGAGTATAATATTACACAAAGTAAAGACTAAGTAAAGTAAAGAAGGAATATTATATTGAATAAGTAAAGTCTATCAAAAGAGAAAAGATACAAGAGCTTATACCAGATCCTCCGGGAAGACAACTCTGGAAAGCCCGAGCAAAGCTCAACTCAACTCTAACTCCCACACTAGAGAACACCACTAGACCGATCTTCACTTGATAACAACAGTGGTTTGTATGGATTACATCATGATTAGAGAGGGAGATCTAGGCCTCTATTTATAGTGGGGGGTGGAGTAGGGGCTACTCCAGCGCCCGTCATCAATCCAGGGAGCTTCAATCCTCCTCCCTTGGATCAAACCGCCATACAACCGCCTAGAATGGACGCATTGGATTTCCAACATGTGTGCATTGATATGGCGGTTGAGGGGGACCCAACCGACCATGTGGGTGATTCGGCTGAATCACCCTATGGCCAGTGGGCCATCCCCTGGTCTTGTGGGTGTGGCCCCACTGATCAAGGTCTGAGTAGGGGCCGGGTGGGCCTAGGGGGGGTTCGGCCGAACCATCCTATGGGTCCCTGGCCCACCTCGTCCATCCTGGTGCTGGTCCCCCCTGTCATGTGAAGTAGTTGCTCGTTCTGAAGTGTTTGTCATGTTGATCTCTTTGGTGTGGGCCCATGAATCCTTGTACATTGTTTGTGAGCCGTTGGGAGAAAACACAAGGTGATCTGATGGTTGATAATTACTCTCAAGTGTTTCTCCTGGATCATGGCCGAGAAGAAACCTGGTGGGCCCATAGTGGGGTCAGCCGACCCCCTATGTTGGTCCCACTAGGTCTCTTTTGTCCCATTTCTTGATATCTGCATTAAAATATTCATGGACATGTGGAACTCGTTATTTAATAAAGAATGCTGATGTGATGATTGTTTTATCCTTGATCCTGAGTTATTAGCAACATTTTAGTTATATAAAAGTGGGTCATAATTAGTGCCCACAATTAGCAGTTACGTAATCTCTACATAAACAAAGGAAGGTTAACTCTTAGTTGAACCTGCCTGAAATGCTCGTCATTTTTTGTTGTTGTATTGCTTCACATCCACGTGTGTACAATTATTTGTTTTGAAACGCTGAGCACCTACATTGGCAAACCAGGAAGGTAATTTATGAATGGTGAGCAATGAAAATAAAGCTGCACTCTACAAATACAAGCTGTCAAGCAAAAACTCTAAGTAGGAAATAAATCAAAGAGGTTGCAGTCCTGATTACCTTTTTTTGGTTTGGTTGCCGTTCATGTGTGCCTACAAATATTTGTCTTAAAATACTAAGCACCTACATTGGTAAACCATGTAGTCAATTTGTTAATAGCAAGAACTGAAAATTGGGTGCAATCTAGGAATGCAGGCTACCAAGGTAGCATTTGTAATAAACAACTAACTAATAAGATCAGGGTAGGTTACTAAAGTGTAGAAGAGACCTTTTAGGACTTCAACACACTAACTAAACTATCTGACACAATGTCAAACTGATTTGACCAATTTCAATCTAGCAATAGTACAACTCATGCGGAACACCGAGTGGTTTGCCAAATCAAAATTGGTCAAAAGAAGGAAGAGCCGAACATATAATATCTCCATCAAGCTTAAAGGTCACAAATTGATTTTATTAGAGTAAAATGTAAGAGACAAAAAAGTTAGACCAAATCATTGCTCGCCTTAGAGCATTTCAAATTTATATCTACCTAAATAAAACATAAGCTCATGAAATATTCCAACATTAGACTCCAGTAATGCCTACATGCAATTCTGGACAACACGGAAAGGCCAAGGGCTCCATGAAACAGCATGAGTGTCATACATATCATCCCAGGACATCGTATTGATTCTATATAGTTGTTGTATGCTAAGGACTTGAAATTAACAAAATACGTGACAAGCTGTTAAGTCATAACTTACAAATGTCGATGAGTAGCTGAAGTTAACTAAGTTTAGAGATACTTGGCATAACTCGTTGGTAATTTCTTACAATGTTTTCTTTGGCTTATTACCTATAATATAAACTTTTAGAATTTCTTTTTTTCAATACCGAGAGGTACAAATAAAAACATATATATCAAACATCATACAATACATACAAGGAATCCAACAGCCTGCCTAATATGTTTTAATTCTCCCAGGATTGTGAAACATAACCATATAAATTAATATTGCCCAAAGTAAGAGAGAGGCATATATATATATATATATATATATATAGATAGATAGAGAGAGAGAGAGAGAGATTGCCTCTTCAGTTGCATAGGTGCACCACTGTTCTAATTCTGCCACTCCAGCTTGCACATATTCTCCGTTGCTAAATGAACAGCACTCCCAGCAAAGACTACAATACAATGACATTATTTTAAAACCAGAATGAGAATTTAATGTAGCACAGATAGAGCAACTATGGATCATACCCATTAAACAACTGAACATTAATAAATAAAAAGATCTGAGTGAACACTCTGCTGATTAAGAATGAAGGGGCCTGTCAATAGTTTCACAATGCTCTGGCAACGGCCGATCGGAGTTTGTGAACATGATCATTTAGTTAGACCTGCACGGGATGTTCTTGGTGCCTGAAAAATTTAAAAAAGCAAGTAAAAAACAAGGTGTCAACTCTGTAAATAACAAATAGTATAGTGACAATCATTGATACGTGGATGCAAAGGCCAAGCAAAGGAGATATCTCCTTCAAATTGTTTCTTATCAATCCATAGATCTTCTCAATGAAAGTTGCAAGCTGTTGCTTGAAAAGCAGGGCTGTGTGGTGATGCTCGTGTCCCCTTTATATTTAACGAATAGTGAATGAAGCATTTTTGGTAACAAGAAAAATAGAATGCCAATTTAAAATCCGGGGGTGAAGAAAAATGTTTTACCGAAAATAGGCTCCCAAAAGATGCAGCACCTGCGCCTTTGAGGAGTGAATCTTTCAGTTGTGTTCATTGCAGTGGCAGCAGTAATGTGGATGAATTTGAGAGTCAATATGGCAACCTATCGTTGTTGTCCTGAAACATTTGAATGACAGAATTTGAACCTAAATATCTAGCAACAGCACAAAACATAGACTATAAAGAATGAACTTTTACTCTATTGTTCCTATGGTATTCAAAAACAAAAGTTATTAGCATCTATTGGAGAAAAAAATCATGGATACCAATAATTGAGTCGTTTCAATCTATCGTTCTCAGGACCAAATTTTGTGTAAAAAGTCCAAACTAAACCAAAATTCTCCTGGAACCATAAATCGAAAAATGTGCGCAAGGACCGGAAGAGATCTGCTTGCTGCAGCAGTCTGCACGGCGGCCAACACGAAGGAGATCTAGGCTCTGGGGGAGGAGATGCTGAGTAGACGTCGAGCTGAGCTTCCGCCACCGACAGCGTGGAAGAGGAAGCTAGGGTTTCACAGAGCGTCTGCGGACCGCCGGGAGGATGGCAGCCGCGGTGACGACGACTAGCGGGGCGAACACGCTGCGCTGCTCCACGTGCTGATGCCACCGCACGTCCAAGGGGGAGAGGATTTAGGGGAGGAGCCACGAGACGAAGACGGAGAAGAAGAAGGCGAGGACCTAGGGTTTCCTGTAGCACAAGGCCACACGCGTAGCAGAGGGAGTAGGCTGCAGCTGGGAGGAGAAGGGAGAGAGACCGCCCTTACCCGTAGCTTGGTCGCGCCTGAGCGGCACTGGCGCCGGCCTCCACGGCTGCGGACACCCGCGCCGGCGCCTCCATGCCGGACGCCGGGGGGGGGGGGGCGCGTTCGCCGGCTGCTCCGGGTATGCGCTCCGCCCGCACCCGTGACCAGCAGCATGAGTGCCGTAGCCGGTGCGGTTCCGTGGGAGAGAAGGGGAGGAAGGGGAGGCGCCGGCGTGAGCGGAGCAGCGTGCCGCTGGAGGACCCGTGAGGAGAGGGAAGAGACGAGACCCAATTTTTTTTATTACTGGTATAGGGATCGCAAGTGGTGGTATATATTTGGTGGGCCGGCTCACCTAGCTTTAGATAAAAAGCTCGTAGCTTTAGATGAAAAGCTAATAGAAGCGGGATAAGTGATGAAGAGTTACTGGAAGTCACTCCCGGTAAAATCTACTCGAAGGAATCTGGATTGTTGGATGGGAGATCGGACGGAGGAGCCTGTTACGGGTGACGTGGACATCTTGATTTTGCAGGGAGCTATGGTACTCTCTTTATACTAATAATGAGAATAGTAGTCCTGATATTATTGATATTTCAAAAGTAGGGCTTCCCAATTTTTTAAGGGACCTATCTAGACAACCTCTTGAATATAAAGGGCTATAGGTGGAAACTAGGTAAAGGGAAAAAGGTGGAATTTTAGGATAATAATTGATAGGTACGTCAAGCTTTGCTATT
The DNA here is from genome assembly GCA_022036555.1 of Microstegium vimineum. Lineage (NCBI taxonomy): Eukaryota > Viridiplantae > Streptophyta > Magnoliopsida > Poales > Poaceae > Microstegium > Microstegium vimineum. The sequence goes on along the minus strand of CM039128.1, from coordinate 15,862,658 downwards.
CAATACTGAAATATTTATATTCTAGTGAATGAAAAATACAAGACAATGGCAAATTTGTGGGATGGAGTCAATCTCAATTGCACTTTTAGAAGACGTATGGATAATAGGTTGATGAATTTTTGGTTACAAGTAGTTCAGCTTGCTTCAATAATTTGTTTAGTGGATGAGGATGAATCTTTAATTCGGTAGTTTTCTTCTATCAGTGTCTATTCCTCTCTGTTCCTACACAAAGTGGTCAAATTTAGAGGGGTGATACATGTGCATATTCTTGTTGTTTGGCATTTGAAAACCCCTCTTAGAGTTTACTTTTTTGTATGGATGCTTTCTAAAATTTTAGGTCAGAGAAGAGAAGTGGAAGATCAGACATGCCTTTTATATCAAGGGTATGAGATAGTGCATCGTTTGTTTTTTAGTGCGTAGTGGCTAAATAATTGTGGGTTTGAGTGTCAAGAAGCTATAGGAAAGAATTTAGGTATCAATTTGGAGTCTATTGATGTCATGTAGTTAAGTAATAAGAGGTTTCTAGTAGACAACATGGTTTGTGCTGCTACCTTATAGGGGCTTTGGAAGGACGGGAGACCTATGTTACTGAAGGTAACAATAACTATGCTCGAAAAACCAGAGTATTTTGTGTTGATCTGAAGTTCGATACAAAGTTGAAGATGGTGAAATTGCTGGCTACGAGGACTCACTACCTACTAGGATGACATAAGTGTAGGGTGAATGAAAAATGTATATCTATACAAGAATGCTAATGTTTGGCAACAGTAATATATCCCCGCCTCTGATAAAGTGCTCTGACTTGGAAGAAGCATTGGTGGGGAAAAAAGTGGTTTAATCAATCTTGATCAATTTAAAACAGAGTGATATATGCAATGAGCTGTGGTGGGTAGTCAACTGTTTTGGGTTGCTCTGAGTTTTGACGAAATTAACTGGATATTGTAAACTATGAAAAAGATTCGAAGAGTGGGCTTGTGAGAAAAAATGGTGACACGCAACAACAGCTTGTGAAGAGGACATAAATTTCGTTCGGCAAAAAGGAAATATCCAAATAAAAATGTATTTTTAGTACTGAAGTTATGAGTTTAATTTTAAATAATGACTTTAAGGGTAAACAGAGACAGGGAGCCGGACATCCAACCGGATCCGCAACGGGCTTCTCCGTCGGTCCGCGGTCTTGTCCCGTCTGCCCCGCGTCCAGCTCCCGTCTCACACCCCCACCCGGATCTCGCGCGCGACGCCGCGCAGGCGAACCCCGCTTCCTTCCAGAAGCCTCTAGAAGGCCCCTTCCCCACCCCGCTTCCGCGCGGATGAGCGGCACCTCGGGGGCCCTCCCCTACTCGATGCGAGATGTGGGCGCTGGAGGCGCCTATAACAACGCCAAGTTCCGCCATCGGTCTCGCCTCAAGGTACGGCGCCTCCCCTCCCGACCCAAGTCCCCATTGTTTGCCAAAAAGGCTGATTTTTTTCCTAATAAGGCTAGAGTTAGCTCTAGTTTAGTTTGTAGAACTGGAGTTTACGGCCGTGACTCGATTCATTGAGGGTAGTGGTTTGTTTGATTTGTTGGGTTAGTCACACATCGGTAATTGATGGTGGGGGAGCACAACATATAAGGCGGGGGCAACCCTCACCTATCAGGCTAGTCTTTTGGGTTGAGTTAGGCCTGAGGCCTGGATATGTTGTGGGCTCGGATCTGTGGGTCTAGTCACTGTTGAATTTTCTATGGTTAATTGTTCTGTAACACTTCTACTCTAGGTTGTTTCGATCTGCTTGAGGTCATTCACTAGATCAAATGGTAGCTTTGACCTGGACTGGTGTATTTCGTCAGTGGCTAGTTTGGTTTCATATGATTGCTGTGGCTCTCCCGCTTGTATGAGCTTTTGTACCTCATCCATTTCTTGAGAAGTAAGCTTTTGAAGTTATATACCTGCAAGTACATGAGCTTATTTGGTGCTCTATAGAACTTAAATTTTCCCAGACCTGGCAATGTGCTTCTAGATTTTAGCCATACATTATGAAGCACTAATCATGGTCATTCTAATTTGTTCGAAGGATCATGCTCACACACTCATTGATGAAGTACTCCCTCCATCCAAATTATAAGACATTGGTTCTTTAAGGATCATGCTCACACAGTCATTAATGAAGTACTTGCTCCGTCCAAATTATAAGATGTTTTGTTTTTTCTTGGTACATTACTTTTACTATGTATCTAGACATAATGTATATCTAAGCGCATAGCAATACCAATGTACCTAGAAAAGGCAAAAACGTCTTATAATTTGGAATGGAGGGAGTACTAATTAGAATGACAATGATCCTTTGGACTATACGTTCGAGTGCTGTTTGTCTTAAACTTATCTGTGGACTGAAATACTATTTTCATGTCTGAGAATAACTGTAGTAATTTAACTATCTTTGTTTGTCCTGTTTGATGAGAAACGACATCTGCTTATATCAGTTATTTTTTGCTTCTTACACTAGGAGATTTTACTCGAGGCTGTTGTCGACTTGTGGTTTTATTAGTACTTATTATTCCCTAAGGTCGAAGCCCTTTTTTTCTCATGTGTAGATGGTTCTACAGTCCTTGGCTACTAACAGCAGCAAATACCGTTGTGGAAAGTTCACTGTTGGTAAATTCTTGAGCCTGTTGATGGTTTCTGGCTTATTGTACTTATTTCTTCACAAAGGCTCAGAGGGTTTTGTATCCGGTGAGCTACATGGCAAAGAAGTACATAATAATAATGTCAGGAGAGCTCCAAATATACGCACATTCTGGAGAAAACCACCAAGGCTGCCCCCGCGCCTCCCTCCAAATGAAATCTACAAAAATAATTCTCTACTTCAGCAGTCTCCATCTGAGTGGACATCCAGGCAGAAGAAAGTTAAAGAAGCATTTGAGCATGCATGGTCCGGTTACCAAAAGTATGCAATGGGTTATGATGAGCTTATGCCTCTTAGCCACAGAGGCACAGATGGGTTAGGTGGTCTAGGAGCTACTATTGTGGATTCTTTGGATACTGCGATAATAATGGGTGCTGATGATGTTGTTTCTGAAGCATCAAAATGGATTGAAGACAACCTAATGAAAAGAATCAGTGAGAAAGGGCAGGTTAACTTATTTGAGACTACCATCCGTGTCTTGGGAGGGCTTCTTAGTGCATACCATTTGAGTGGTGGTGATCATCCAGGGGCAGGTGACTCTGGAGTACCAGTGACATATAAAAAGGCTAATCCAGAGCGACTTTTGGAAGTTTCAAAGGATTTAGCTGACAGGTTATTATTGGCTTTTACATCAAGCCCAACAGCTATACCTTTAAGTGATGTTATTCTTCGTGACCACACTGCACATGCAGCCCCTGGTGGCTTAAGCAGCACTTCAGAGGCTTCAACATTGCAACTAGAGTTCAGTTACCTCAGCAAAGTATCAGGGGATCCTAAGTATGACAGGGCAGCAATGAAGGTGTTAGAGCATATGCATACACTCCCAAAAGTGGAGGGTCTGGTGCCTATTTACATCAAGTATGCCTGTTCTACCCTTGTATTTTTTTTGAACTAATTCATCATAAAGCCATTACATTGGATTGTCTTCAAAGGCATCAAGTTTTAAAGGAAATCTTTATATTCTCATTTTTAACTTTATATGCAGCCCCTCCTCTGGTCAATTTAGTGGTGAGAATATTCGGTTAGGATCTCGAGGGGACAGTTATTATGAGTATCTGCTAAAAGTGTGGGTTCAGCAAGAGGAATATCGTGACAGTAGTTTGAAGTATCTATTTGAAATGTATACCGAAGCAATGAGAGGGGTCAAGCATCTTCTTGTTCGGAAAACTGTTCCAAATGGGTTGGTATTTCTTGGGGAACTTCCATTTGGACGAAATGGTGGGTTTAGTCCTAAAATGGATCACCTGGTATGCAGCTGTCACTGAGCATCTGTTTTCTTGCACTCAGATTCTTATAGTCTCTTCTTTGTCTGGCCAAGATTTTGCGACCTTTCTATTGTTGTGGTAGCACTGAATGTCTTCATATTGCAGGTATGTTTTCTTCCTGGTACCCTTGCTCTTGGTGCAACTAAAGGTATCACCAAGAGAAAAGCTCTTGAAAGTAACTTGTTAACTGATGAAGATAAAGAAAATCTCCAGCTTGCTGAAGATCTGTCCAAAACATGTGTTGAGATGTACTTTGTGACCTCTACCGGTCTTGCTCCTGAAATAGCTTATTTTCACATTGAGGTAAATGGTTTGCTGAGTCACTATGCATCCTAATATACTCCTGAGTTTGGTCAATTACCTTTTATTCAATAATGTTTCAATAATTTGATTTTGTGTATGAATAACTCATGATATGGGGTTTCTACAGGGTGATACAGAAGGGGGGCCTGATGGTGGGAATAAAAGCTCCGAATATATCAATGATATCATAATAAAACCACTTGACCGTCACAATCTTCTACGCCCAGAGACTGTGGAATCACTATTTGTTTTGTATAGAATCACAGAGGATCCCAAGTAAGATTTTGGTGACTGCCTACTTTTTAGTTGCGCATCAGTCACTGTTTGCTAATCTTTTTCTCCCTTTTCCACGAACAGGTATAGGGAGTGGGGTTGGCAGATCTTTCAGGCTTTTGAGAAGTACACAAAAGTTGATTCTGGTGGTTACACATCATTGGATGATGTCACAAGCCTACCTCCTTCTACAAGAGATAAAATGGAAACTTTTTTCCTTGGAGAAACATTGAAGTATTTGTATTTGCTGTTTGATGAAAACAATACCCTTCCACTAGATAAGTATGTATTCAATACAGAGGCCCATCCTCTTCCAGTTATGCGGTCTGCAGAACAGGCTTCACATTCTGCGTAGTTTCACAAGTTTATAGCTGTTGTACTATGGTGAGAAGTACAGATCTGTGACAAATATACTTGACAACATAGATGGAGGAATGAGAAATTGAGAATCCCTTGCATGATTCTGGAATTGTCATGCTTGATTTGAGGATTTGGGGGTTTTACTTGTATTTATTGGAAGGCCATACAACTTTTGTACTCTGTAGTCTGTACTACCTAACTTCAAATTTTGAAATCAGCTAGCAGTTACACCAAGATTTTTATCTTCAACAATTGTATGATCATGCGTCAGCCATTCTTTCTTGTCCTTCAATGTTCCACCAGATTGCTTCATGTAGCTGGTAAGTACTAGCAGTATCCTTGTCATCTCCAGTAATTGCTACTGTGTTACATTACTCATTTCTTCTTGAGGCTGCCCCAGTGTTATCGTAATGTAGGATGTTGCAAGTAAATCTCCTTAATCTCAAGATGAACTAAGAACGTTTCTTTTATAAAATTATCTTACTGCATTGCACTAAATTGTCCAGATATTTGACCTTATTTTGAGAACTATATCTCAGACTACTTGCATACAACCATTTCACTGATTTTTTATGCTTTAGCCATGGTTAAATGGTAAATTATTGCTTTTATAAGATTCAGCCCTTAAAATTTTAGCCCCCGAATGGTGAAGTGTCTCGTTAGCTAAATGGTTGACTGGTCTTTTCAGCATGTAGTCAAAGAATGTCTGGCATTTGACTTCATCGATTAAACAAATAAGGTGAATCGTTTGACATCTTTCTATCAGTGTATTCCAGTAGCTAAACGGCCGTGTAAACGGCTGCTAAACGGTAAACGGAACGGTAAAAAAACATGGGTAAATAATCTAAACGACCTAAATGTAACAGAGGTAAATGGTTTTATACGGGCTAAATGGCTATTTAAATGGTTGTTTAGGCAAACATCGAGTTAATACAATTAAGTTTTACATGCATAACTTTATATACTTGAGTTTATTATATTTATAAATATGTATACTTGATTTCTTACATGTATAAATATGTATATTTGATTCTTGTTACCAATATTTTTAAATCAGCTAATCATCGCTAATCGCCCTGATGAGGATGATTAATCGACGATAAGGATGATTAATCGACCTCTTATTGGTCTAGTTGTTCATATAATCGTCCTGTATATAGCAGGACCATATATATAAATATACGTTAGAATAACTATACGTCCTGTATTATGCAAATTACATAAATATGTATAAACGTTAGAATAATTGATTTTACATCAATAAATATACATATTTTGGTAATATTGTGTAAAACTATTTAGACCGTTTAACTCTGTTTAAACACCGTGTAATCGAACTAAACCCTAAACAAAGGGCAAACGGTAGCGTTTAGAATAATATTATAGATGAACCATTCGATATTATGTATTTTGTGTAGATGGCATATTTTTTCCTTGTAACAAAGAGTGTCCATAGGAGGTAGCAGTTCTATTTATGTAAGATGATTTTTTTTACCAACTGTTTCAAGAATCTGCCAATGCATATATGTTCTATTTATGCAAGATGGATTTTTACCGATTGTTTAAAGATCCATTGATGTAGACATGCATTTTTTTATTGTTCTAATTTACTTCAATATAATTGCCCATGTTTCATCCTCATTAGGTTTTGGACAAATCCCTTGAGATGAATAGATGATCATCTGTGTTACAAATTTTGCTTTTCCTCTTGACACACGTTTCTCTAATAAAAAAATGTCATTGAATCTACGGGTTCGTTTTTCCATCACCTTGAGCCTCTTCTCTGACTGAAGCACATTGCGGTCCCGTTTGGGAGAGCTCTAGTTCTAGCTTCTCTGAAAAGAATCATTTCTACTCAGCCAAATACTTAAAAGGCCAACTGATTCATGTGGCATCTGTAGATAATCACTTCTTCATTTATACTACAAGTTGCGAGCTAATTTCACCCTCCTCTCTATTAACTTTTGGTTGTAGGAATCTAAAGTAATCAGCCCATCAGAGAATCAAGGAGCAGAGCTCTCCGAAAGGATCAAGATACCCAAGAGAGGGGTGAACTGGGCTCCTTTTAATTTCTAAGTAAGAATTAAATCTATCAAGAGTCAATTAACCCCCTAGTGCTTTTCCCAAGTGTGTCCTAGCTACACAAGCAAGACATGGCAAGGAAAGCTGTAAAGCCCTATGCAATTCTAGTCAAGCAACAAGAATGTAATGCGGAATGTAATGCTTGAAAGTAATTGCAATAAGTAAGGAGTAAAGGCAAAGGAAATTGACACGATGACTTTTTGCCGAGGTATCGAGGAGTCGACACTCCCCCCTAGTCCTCGTTGGAGCACCGTGCACGGTATCGCTCCCCCCTTAGTCCGCACAAGGACTAAGTGCTCTCTACGAGCTGATTCTTCGCCACTCTGGCTCGGTGAATCGCCCACAATCGATCACAATCGAACTTGGGTCATCCACAAGGAACACCACCGGATGATCACCAAGCAAACCTCCGTGAAGCCGTCTAGGTGATGTCGATCACCAAGAGTAACAAGCACTAACTCTCACTTGACCAAGGCTAGTCTAGTGATTGAATGGATGCACACTTGCTAACTCTAAGCAACTAGTGAGAATCAACACATGGAATTGCAATTCACGCTCTCACTAGGGCTCTTGCACAACTTGCTCTCTCACAAATGTTTCTCAGCAATTGGAATGGGCAAGAGTGAGCTCATGGGGCTGGTGGAGGAGTATAAATACCCCCCAAGCCAAACCCCAACCTTTAGGCACAACTTGTGCCTTTCTGCGTCACTCTAGACACTGCTGCAAGGTGGAGTCCGGACCATCAAGCATGCGTCCGGACTTCCTCAGATCTCTGTTCTCAGCACTGAAAACACAGGCTGTCCGGACGCGCACCACCGGACAACGTCCGGATCGATTTCTCTTCTCTGGAGCTCTCTGTGTGTTGTCCGGCCGCAGAAGGCAGTCTGGACGCAACACTCCGGACAGCGTCCGGTTTCAAACCAGCTCTCGGGAGCTCTCTGTGTAGGGTCCGGACGCAACCTGCAGTCCGGACCCAACACTATTCACTGCGACCGGACTCCCTGAAATATGCAGAGTAAACCCTAGGGTCCGGACGCACAACCGATGGTCCGGACCCAGGGTTACACTTGCGTCCGGACTCCTTTTTCAGGCTAGAACAACACATTCCAAAATGGAAGTTGCTCTATACTCTTCAAGGACTATATCTAAAGCTTCCTAGTGCTAGTTTCAACAAGTGTGCACCACACCTAATCACTAAGCCTCTCTTAGGTCAAGCTACTAGATAGAACCCCTCTTAATAGTATGGCCAAAGGAAAACAAAGGGTGCTATACTACTCTAAGTGTCTCTCAACTCCAAATGACACTTAGACCTAGTCTAAGCTTCAACCTTGTCGTCAATCCTTTGAAAACCGAAACGATTCCATTAAGGGGCACGAATACCATGATAGTCCAATCAACCATCCATTACCATGACCTAACTTTCTTATTTCCTCTGCAAAACACACGTTAGTCATAGTAATCTTGCATTGTCGTTAATCATTGAAACACTAGGGGCCTAGATGCTTTCAATCTCTCCCTTTTTGGTGATTGACGACAATATGCCATAGAGTATGATAAGAGAGTTTTATTTTAGGTTTTCAAGTGACTTGGCTTATCTAAGCATGAGTTAGTGTATATGAATGAATAATACATACTTAAATAATCCAAGCCACAACATGTACTGAGGATAAGAATTTAGAGCAAGTACATGAGATATGCTTAACCACAGGTTTATATCAAAGTAAAGCATGGAAGCATATCAAGGGCCAAAAGCATGTGACATAACATAAATGAGTGAACCACATATGTCACAAGCAAGAGTATCATCACACAAAAGCATATGCAAGATAGGGTAAACATGATGCATGAGTACGAGAGTAGTAAGCATATCAAAAGAACCAAATCTCTCTCTCAACTCCCCCTATCACTAGCATACTCTAGCTCTCTCCCCCTTTGGCGACAAAGCACCAAAAAGCTAAGCGTCGGCGCAGGAGGAGCAGCTGGGTCACGAGGGCGGAGGTCGAACTGCTCGTAGTCTGGGCTGGAGTCGCCATCATCACTCTAACCCGCTGTGGCTGGAGCTGGAGAAGAAACCGTCATAGGAGTCGTGGCCACTGAGGTGGAAGCTGAAGCATCGGCCACTAACTCTGCTGGAGCATCTGACGACTGAGTCTCCGGAACCACTGACTCCATCTGTGCCGGTGCCTCTGAACTAGGCAAGTCAGGAACTGGAGCAGGCACTAAGGGAACAACCTCTGACTCTGGAGCAGGGACTGTAAGTGGTGTCTCTGACACTAGAAGCGCTGCTGTCTGTCCCTGGGGCTCATCAGCCACTATAGTCACGGCCAGCTGGACCTCTAGAGTAGTAGTGACTGAAGTAGTCGGGACCTAAGGTGCTAGCTCTACGAAGCCACTGAGGAGGGGAAAGTGCCACCTGTCTGTGGTGCGGGCTCCATCAGAGACAATTGAAAGGCACTAGGACTAGAAAGGCCGGTGAGAGCACTATAACTAACTGAGAAGTCCCGTGTTGACGCACCAAAGCCGACAGACGCTGAGTAAGGGGTGAACCCTGTAGCGATCGGCGTGAACTGAGTCGTCTACCCCACTGTGTCAAACCACTGACTGATCCGGCGGATTGGAGACTGGAACCGAGCTGACGGACTCACACTCTGATGTCCACCAGAGGACGGTCTAGCTGGAGTGGGAGTCGTAGGGCGAGACTGTCCTGGAGGTGTAGCGGGCCGACCCCCGTAAGGTGAGAACGAGGACGAGGGAGCCGGGTGCTAGACGTAGTAGGGCACGCCAGGAGGCAGCGGCTGAGGTGAAAGTCCAGAGGTCTGTCCAAACTGCGGCTAAGCAGACGGTCCAGGAAACTGACCAAACGGAGGAGGACCAAGCTGGAACTGCGGCGACCTCTGAAGGTACGGAGGAGGAGGGGCTCCAGTGTGTTGCAGTATGTGCCCCATGAAGTGCAGAGTCTGAGCCTGAGACTGAAGCAACTGTTGCTGAAACTGGTCCGGACGGGACTGAACCTGAGAAAGCATCGTAACCATCGAGCCCTGGGACGCCTCAAGCCGGTCCAGGATCCGAAGAAGAACAGCGTCCGACTGTGGTGGTGGAGGAGCTGCACTGGACGGACTTGCCTCTGCGTCGTGAGCTCCTGCTGGACATGGGGGGTGCAGGACGGTGTGGACGGTAGTCGTCGTCGTCACTATCAGACGTGATCGGCTCAGTGCCCTCATCCAGATCCTCCTGCCGGTGAAGTGCCTCAAGCTCTGCCTGCGCAACTGTGCGCATCGCCTCATCCTGGGCGTCAACATCGGCCATCTCTCTAGGCGGGACAGCACGGCAAACCTGTGACAGAACCTTTTAAGAAAGGGTCCACTTGCCAGGATTAATCGTCCATCCGACTTAATCCCAAATAAATGAATCAATTCTTAATTAGTTCGCCAGGTGTCACCACTTTACAGCGGATCATTCACCTCTCTCCGAACAGGATCTCCTCATTACAAACATTGCAGAAGTAATACGATAATTTATATTACATCAAAGTAGCGAAAATTTGAAGTCATATTACAAACCATAAGTTTTGAAACATAACTTAAGTGTCATAAGATAACATAGTATCAAGCTGCTGATAGAGTATAAACAAATAACCGAGGTACTCTTGCCCAAGAGTCAAGCAAAGACAACTACTCTTCATCCTCATCAACTGAAACAACAGTCATGCAGCACGAAGCCACACAGACCGGATTGGGACCCTCATCTGCAACATGGGTTAACAAACCCTAAGTACGGGGTACTCAACAAGACTTATCCGACAAAACAAAATATTTGGTGGACAAAAGGTATGCAAGTAATAGGATTCAAGGTGTGGTTTGCAAGAATAAAGTATTTTGCATAAATGGGCATTTATAAAAAGAATTGAAATTCATTTAATTCATTTAAAAGGATTACTCAAGTACCAATATAAATTCATGATTGATAACAAGGTAATAACCATCCAAGAAAGGAACCAACAAGTATCCAATTTAAGTTTCATTATATACGATGTAAAAGGCAGGGTTATGTTTCCATATCCGAGGAACACGACAATTCGAACTGGTTTATCCCAGCTGGGGCTTCCCAATCACACGACATATACAACACTAAAGCACGCATATGACTACTTTTCCCTGGATCCCCTCGCCAAAACCGAGGTTCCGCCACCCGAGAGCACAGTACACCTCCATCCAGTTCCGCAAACTTGGAGGGTACACACTACTCTCGCCATCTCTCCACTCCCAGTGCGGTTTGACCGTTCTTAAGACGAGAATAGCCAGAGTCCAGCTTTCCCAGGGTATGTGATAAGTACTCCAAAGTCACAACCCCCTAACTTTTTACAACAGCAAGGCCCTAACGACACAGGCGGAAAGAACCCGCTCACCAGACACCGCTGATGGCTCTCCAACACCGTGTCCGCCCGGTCACGAATTATTACTTCCAACAACACACCTTTCTCAAAGGATCATAACCATTTGCCAAAGCAATACACTATGTGTAAGTGAAGAATCATGGCCCTAGTTGGTTTCGGCGATTAACGACAATTAGAGATTATTATGGCTAACGTGTGTTTTGCAGAGGCTATGCGTAGCTTAGCCATAGTGATCAACATGAATGGGCACTAATGGTCATCACTTAGCCCCCAAGATGGATATCGTTTCGGATTTCAAGGAGACATGATGAAGACCCTAGAATGATAGGCTAAGTGCCATAAGGAGATGAAGGGCACTTAGAATTAGATAGGGCTTCTCTTTTTACCTTTGACCGTACTATTAAGAGGGGTTGAGATTAGTAGCTTGACTTAGGAAAGCGTCATGACTTAGGTGTGGTGCACACTTGACTTCCTTAGTTCTAAGCAAGCCTATGGTGACCGTAAGATAGCCTATAACAACTTCCATATTCATCGCGACGAAAAACGAAGTTGATAAAACTGTTTTCTGGGCGTCGGACGCTCCTGGCAGGGGCGCCGGACGCTGTCCGTCGCGTCGGACAAAGGCGTCGGACGCTGGGTGGTTGATTCCACAGCGTCCGTCGACCTTCCAGAGGGGATGTTTTCTGGCTAAGTTTTTTAGGGTCCGTCGGACGCTGGGAAGAGCGTCCGTCGACCTTCCAGAGAGGGTGTTTTTCAAACCCAGCCAGAGCGAAGCGCCGGACGCTGGGGATGAGCGTCCGTCGCCCAGTGACGTAGCGTCCGTCGCTGGGAACAGTGTGTCAGAACTAACCGTTAGGCAGGGCGTCGGACCGTCCGTCGCCTAGGCGCCGGAGCGTCCGTCGCCCCAACTATGACCAGAAACTAGCCGTTGGGCATGCGACGGACCGTCCGTCGCCTAGTCGACGGAGCGTCCGTCGCCAACTTAAAATGCCAGCCCGAGGCAGTTTTCAAAGGGTCTATTTATAGCCCCTCCCACTTCTCTCCCACCTGGCCTTTGCTCATTTGAGTTGCTGAGTTTGTTGTGAAGGTTGGGAAGAGAGCAAGAGCCCTAGAGAGAGAGAGAGTGATTCGCGAATCCATCCATCCTCTCTCTAGTTCATCCAAGAGTTCAAGTGTGCATCCTCTAGTTGTGAAGCTTGAGTGAGTCAAGCGAAGATCGAGGCTTGTTACTCTTGGTGATCGACATCACCTAGACGGTCCGGTGGTGCTCGGAGGAAGGTGATCGCCGGAGGATTGTCGGCGGCCCTTCTCCATCGACGTTTGTGATCGGTTGTGGGCGATTCACCGAGCCGGAGTGGCGAAGAATCAGCCCATAGAGAGCACTCATCCCTTGCGCGGGATTGAGGGGGAGCTATACCTTGCGAGGTGCTCCAACGAGGACTAGGGGGGAGTGTCGACTCCTCGATACCTCGGCAAAACATCGCCGTGTCAAGCATCTCTTTCCCTAGCTCTTTATTACCGCATTACTTTCCGCACTTGTATTTCAACTCATACTAGAATTGTGTAGGAAGTTTTCGCTTTCCATTGACTTGCTACCGCTTTCTAGCTAGGTCACACAAGCGGTAGGCACTAGGGGGTTAATTGGCTCTTTATAGGTTTAATTCTTGTTTAGAAATTAAAAAGAGCCCAATTCACCCCCCCTCTTGGGCATCTTGATCCTTTCAGTAAGTGACAGGAAATCACCTACTAGAAAACTCTAAGCATACTAAGCATTTTTAGCCAAAAGTTTTCATATTTAAACAAATGTCAAGGTATAAGGTACAATTAACACAAGGAGAAGGTTATGCATCAAGTAGGAATTTAATAAAGTAAGAACAATGCAGTAATAACCATACGTGTATTTAAATAAAACATTTTAAATACAAGGTGGGGCTTGAATGCATCGGGGCTTGCCTTGGTTGGAGGGATACACAAACTCGGGCTCAAATTCAACAAGAGAGAAATCCCCTTCAAAAGAGGCATTATCCAACCCAACCAACGAACAATCTACACGATATAATGATATGCTTAGATGATGCTTGAAAGGATAGACATGATGATTTGCAACACACAAATAACACTTAAAAGATGAACAGAATAGATTAAACATCTTGAGTATAACTTTCCTTCATGAAGGAAAAGTTAAACTAAAGCATAAAGTAATTTACTTACAACATGACTAAAGTAGTTACTAAGTTTAATAATTATGTCCAAAAGAACTGGGCAAACAACAATACATCATACATGTCCATACTGTGGTTGTCACTAGACAGTTGACCATTAACCATAATCAATCCAAAATCACTCAAAACCTAAAGTCATTAGGGTTGCTAATCATTTTATTATTAATTAAACAAATAGCCATGTTCAACGGTTCATCCAAAAATTCCCAAACTTTTTGTACAACAAGATATCAGTGTATAAAGGTTACACAAAAATTCCCAGAATTTTTGGGACAATACACAGAGCATGAAAAATCATGGAAAATCCATTTTTCAATTACTTTGAGCATTTTTACAGGATTAAAATGTACTGAGCAATTACTTTGAGCATTTTTCAAGCCCTACCTTGTATTTAAAATGTTAAATTTAAATACACTTATGGTTATTACTGCATTGTTCTTACTTTATTAAATTCCTACTTGATGTATAGCCTTCTCCTTGTGTTAATTATACCTTATACCTTGAGACTTGTTTAAAGATGAAAACTTTTGGCTAAAAATGCTTAGTATGCTTAGAGTTTTCTAGTAGGTGATTTCCTGTCACTTACACATAGCGTATTGCTTTGGCAAATGATTATGATCCTTTGAGAAAGGTGTGTTGTTGGAAGTAATAATTTGTGACCGGGCGGACACGGTGTTGGAGAGCCATCAGCGGTGTCTGGTGAGCGGGTTCTTTCCGCCTATGTCGTTAGGGCCTTGCCATTGTAAAAAGTTAGAGGGTTGTTACTTTGGAGTACTTATCACATACCCTGGGAAAGCTGGACTCTGGCTATTCTCGTCTTAAGAACGGTCAAACCGCACTGGGAGTGGAGAGATGGCGAGAGTAGTGTGTACCCTCCAAGTTTGCGGAACTGGATGGAGGTGTACTGTGCTCTCGGGTGGCGAAACCCCGGTTTTGGCGAGAGGATCCAGGGAAAAGTAGTCATATGCGTGCTTTAGTGTTGTATATGTCTTGTGATTGGGAAGCCCCAGCTGGGATAAACCGGTTCGAATTGTCGTGTTCCTTGGATATGGAAACATAACCCTGCCTTTTACATCATAGTTAATGAAACTTAAATTGGATACTTGTTGGTTCCTTTCTTGGATGGTTATTACCTTGTTATCAATCATGAATTTATATTGGTACTTGAGTAATCCTTTTAAATGAATTAAATGAATTTCAATTCTTTTTATAAATGCCCATTTATGCAAAATACTTTATTCTTGCAAACCACACCTTGAATCCTATTACTTGCATACCTTTTGTCCACCAAATATTTTGTTTTGTCGGATAAGTCTTGTTGAGTACCCCGTACTTAGGGTTTGTTAACCCCTGTTGCAGATGAGGGTCCCAATCCGGTCTGTGTGGCTTCGTGCTGCATGACCGTTGTTTCAGTTGATGAGGTTGAAGAGTAGTTGTCTTTGCTTGACTCTTGGGCAAGAGTACCTCGGTTGTTTGTTTATACTCTATCAGCAGCTTGATACTATGTTATCTTATGACACTTAAGTTATGTTTCAAAACTTATGGTTTGTAATATGACTTCAAATTTTCGCTACTTTGATGTAATATAAATTATCGTATTACTTCTGCAATGTTTGTAATGAGGAGATCCTGTTCGGAGAGAGGTGAATGATCCGCTGTAAAGTGGTGACACCTGGCGAACTAATTAAGAATTGATTCATTTGTTTGGGATTAAGTCGGATGGACGATTAATCCTGGCAAGTGGGCCCTTTCTTAAAAGGTTCTGTCACAGGGGTGACTGGACGCTTGTGCGGACTGCTAAAATCGCGCGTCTAGACTGCGCGACCGGAGCAAAACAAAGAACAAAGGGGAGAGTCCGGACGCAGATGAGTGTCCGGACCGGAGAGGAAAGCAGCGTCCGGAGAGCCTGCTGAAGCCGAAATGCATTGAATTTTTTCCTATCTCTCCCTTGCTATCTCCCATACTATTTCCAACACAAATAAGACTCGAATAAACACTTGTTGGACATAGTGTGAGAACCATTACTCAAACCCTCATGGTTTTTCAAATATTTAGGCTTTGGCTTAGCTTATTTTAAGAAAATAGGCAATAAAAGAGGGCGAGGAACACCGTAAGGCCATTAGTAGGGGTATAGTAACAACTTGAGCGTGGAATGCTCCCCTTAAAATGGACGAACTCAGAGGATGCTCAAAACTTTACCAAAAAAGAACGATCAAGCAACAAACATGCATATGCAATGCAATACTTGAATTTGAATCTAGTTGCTTGCCAAGTTTAAACCTCGATTAAGCTTCTTCACACGCTTGTGGGCGGTTATCTTAACCGAGTGAGACAAGCCTATGTGCACGTACATAATTTAAACATGAATGCAAGGTACCAACACAAGATCATCTTTTAGTGAAGTTACTTAGATCAATCATATTTAGTTCACTTCTCAACCTACAAAAGGTTACTTCATCAAGTGGTTTTGTGAAGATATCCGCCAATTGATCTTCGCTTCTTACACCAACAAGGGAGATATCTTTCTTTGAAACATGATCCCTTAGAAAGTGATGACAAGATATCAATGTGCTTAGTGCGGGAATGTTGAACCGGATTATTAGCAAGTTTTACCGCACTTTCATTATCACAAAGAAGTGGTAAACTTTTAAGTTCAACACCATAGTCTAGAAGAGTTTGTTTCATGTATAGGATTTGTGCACCACAAGCTCCGGCGGCTATGTATTCCACTTCCGCGGTAGACAAAGCCACACTATTTTGTTTCTTAGATGACCATGATACAAGTGATCTTCCAAGAAAATGGCAACCTCCGGAGGTACTCTTCCTATCAACTTTGCAACCGGCATAATCCGAATCGTAGTAGCCCACTAGTTGAAAAGTAGCTCCTTTGGGATACCAAAGGCCAATGCTTGGGGTGTGCTTTACATATCTAAGGATTCTTTTTACGACACTTAGGTGAGATTCCTTAGGTTTTGCTTGAAACCTAGCACACATGCACACACTAAACACGATATTGGGCCTAGATGCGGTAAGATATAAGAAACTACCAATCATAGAGCGGTAGAGAGTTTGATCAATAGGTTTACCATCCTCAACAAGGTCGAAGTGTCCATTTGTAGGCATTGGTGTCTTGATGGGCTTACAATCTTCCATCTTGAACTTCTTCAGCATATCATTAGTATACTTCTCTTGATATACAAATGTGCCTTCTCTCAATTGCTTCACTTGAAACCCAAGGAAGAAGGTAAGCTCTCCAATCATGGACATTTCAAATTCCTTTGACATCAAGTCACCAAACTCCTTGCAATGATCTTCATTCGTCAAGCCAAAGATAATATCATCAACATACACTTGACAAATGAAGATATCTCCATCTTGCTTCTTGGTGAATAGTGTTGTGTCAACCTTCCCAATAGTGAATCCCTTCTTGAAGAGGAAGTCCCGAAGACGCTCATACCAAGCTCTAGGGGCTTGCTTTAGCCCATATAGTGCCTTAGACAACCTATAAACATGGTTAGGATATCTAGGGTCCTCAAAACCGGGATGTTGATTGACATAGACTAGTTCATTTATGAAGCCATTTAAGAATGCACTTTTCACATCCATTTGATATAGTTTCATGTCATGATGCGATGCATAAGAAAGGAGGATACGAATGGCTTGAAGTCTTGCAACCGGTGCAAAGGTCTCCCCAAAATCCAAGCCTTCAACTTGGGAGAACCCCTTTGCAACTAGCCTTGCCTTATTTCTAACCACTTGACCTTGATCATCTTGCTTGTTGCGGAACACCCACTTGGTTCCTATCACTCTTGCATCTTGTGGCTTTTCTTCTAGAGTCCACACTTGATTGCGGGTGAAGTTGTTCAATTCTTCATGTATAGCATTCACCCAATCCGGATTCTCAAGCGCTTCCTCTACACAAGTAGGCTCAACACAAGAGACAAAAGAGTGATGTTCAATAAATGAAGCAATCTTTTGGGACTGAGTCATTACTCCCCTTGAAGGACTCCCAATGATGAGTTCTTGTGGATAGGATTGGAATATGGGTGCGGATCTTTTATCAATCACTTGAGGAGGAGGTGTAGGTGCATCAACATCTTGAGCTTAAGGGATGAATGTATCTTCATTTGTTTCCCTCACTTTGTCATCATTATCTTGAGGCTCTTATGATGTAGAAGGTTGAGCATTTGCATTATCTTCAACTTCTATCACCACTTGATCTTCTTCATCGGGGTTGATTGCACCGGTAGGCATGTTCTTCATAGCCTTCCTCAATGGTTCATCACCTACATCATCAAGATTTTCATTTGCTCCTTGGGAGCCATTAGTCTCATCAAATTCCAAGTCATACGTTTCTTCAACTAAGCTGGTGGCTTGGTTAAATACACGGTATGCTTTGGATTTCAAGGAATACCCAACTAGGAAGCCAATATCACATCTTCTTTGAAACTTCCCTTGATGTTGACGCTTCTTGTAGATGTAGACCTTGCACCCAAACACTCTAAAGAATGATACATCCGGATTCTTCCCATTAAGCAACTCATATGGTGTTGGATGAACAATCTATTTGAAGCATAGCATGCGGTGTTGATAGCTTCGACCCAAAACTTCTCTGGGGTGTTGTACTCATCTAGCATGGTTCTTGCAAGTGTAATTAGTGTACGGTTCTTCCTCTCAACCACTCCATTTTGTTGAGGCGTATATGTAGCGGACACTTCATGCTTGATCCCAACTTCATCACAATATTCTTCAATCTTTGTGTTGATAAACTCAGTGCCATTGTCACTTCTTATTTTCTTGATCTCTACATCAAAATCATTTTGGGCTCTCTTGGCAAACTTCTTGAAAGAGCTTGTGGCTTCCCCTTTGTCATGAAGAAAGAACACCCATGTGTACCTTGAATAATCATCCACTATCACAAGACAAAAGAGGTTGCCACCCAAACTAGCCTATGTTGTAGGTCCAAACAAATCCATGTGAAGTAGCTCAAGAACCCTTGATGTTGACATGAATGCTTTGTGTGGGTGAGTGTTGGAAACTTGCTTGCCGGCTTGACATGCACTACAAAGCTTATCCTTTTCAAACACAACATCCTTGATGCCTCTAACCATTTCCTTCTTCAATAGCTTCTTGAGAGTAGACATTCCAACATGAGCTAGCCTTCTATGCCACAACCAACCAAGAGATGACTTAGTGAACAAGCATGTTTGGAGGTTGGCATCATTTGATGAGAAATCCACAAGGTAGAGGTTGTTGTGCCGGAAGCCTTTGAATATGACTTGACTATCATCAATCTTGGACATAATAACTTCATTTGGAGTGAATAGGCATTGGAAACCAAGATCACACAATTGGCCAACTGAGAGTAAGTTGAAGCTTAGGGATGCAACTAGCAAGACATTTGATATTGAGTTGTCATTTGAGATTGCCACTTTTCCAAGTCCTTTGACCTTTCCCTTTGAGTTGTCCCCAAATGTAATCTTGTCTTGGTTGTTGACATCTTCTTCCAATGAGGTGAACATCCGGGGGTCACCGGTCATGTGTTGAGTGCATCCACTATCTATCACCCAATGACTTCTGCCGGTCTTGTAGTTCACCTACACACACAAGAGATCAAGCTTGTTGTTTAGGCACCCATTGAGTACGGGGGCCCAATGCTTTCTCTACAAGTGACACTAGTACAAAACCTGACTATGCAGGCGGTTCGGAACGCATTTCTACAGGCGTTTTCCCGAACCGCCGGCGCTGGGGGCCTACTGGCGGTTGCTTGAGAACCGCCTGTAGAAAGCCATTTCCACAGGCGGTTCTCTTAGTGAACCTCCTGTGTAAATGCATCATTTACACGGGCGGTTCACTAAGAGAACCGCCTATGGAAATGGTTTTCCAATTTTAATTTTTTGGTATTTTATATATATTATTGTATTATTTAATATATACATATATATTGTTATTGAAACTAATTAACCCTATTGGATGGTGTTCAAATATATAGCTACATGTAAATTAAATATCACATACATAGATTTCTTTCTTCAAAGTACCATGCTCGCAATAAAGTTACAAGTGTATGGCATATTATATACATGAGTCTCACACTCACACACATAAAGTTACAGGTCTATATACATCAAGAGTTTGGACTTGTCCTCTAAAACACGGACCAAGTAAGATTTAGGCTATAAACCTCTGTTAGCGCTTCGTACTCGGGCTTGGCTAATTCACTCTCATAATCATGATATTTCCCTACACTTGAGATGACTTGTTTGATGAGGAAAAGGCACACATCCTAAACTATGGCGTACAATGTCTTTTCGTTGATGGTCGTCGCCTTGACTTTTTTCTTGGAAGGTGTCTTCATAGTTGCTGTGTCTCCTTCTCTAATGTGCTCGCACACGTAGTATCCACACAGGATAGATCCTGGTGGTTGCTTGTGGCACTATAAAACATAAAATTAAAGTGGTTCTTTATATAGATGCTCGCACACGTAGTATATCCACATAGTACATGTATGATATGTATTTATAAGAGTAAGTTTTCATACTTACCGGCCAGTCATATATAACTTCCAATGGCTCCTTTTCTTTTTTCTTCGTTATGTAGTTTGATCACCCAAAGTTATACGGTGCCACTACCCAAACTCATGTACTTACCCAAAGTTGTACGGTGCCATTACCGATTTCCTGTCTTGATACTTTTTCATACACTTTGAAATGTAGAAGGAGTACTTGGCTTCAAATTTAAACTGCAAACTTTTCTTTTTGTCGGCCCGTGCTTGACCTTCTAAGCCTCTTAAATCGTCGTTGTCTTCCTCGATTCTGAATGTGTGCCTTTCTTCGCATATATCAATTGGGTTCAGATAGGCAATCCTTTCCTCGGCAAAACAATCAAGGTCCGTACCATAAGCCTGCTCCTGCTCATCAAATAGCATTCTACAAGGCACATGCATATATCAGATATTGAACATTTGCAACTACAATGCATGTATAACTATGTAACACTTACAATGCAAACGTCGTTATTATCTGTACATCTAGTCTCTCGAGGTTCATCATCAACCAAATGTCTTCAAAGCTAATCATGTACCAGTTAAAATGCACAGATTATGATCACTTTGAAACACCTTATGTGGTATAGACACATTGATGGCGTGAATGCCAGCAGAAGAGGCTCTCATGTACCAGTCATGCATCCTTTTGACATTGTTTGGGACCTTTTGGAGTTTCTCCTAGCTTAGTAGAGGCTTTCCCACCACATAGTTTTTAGGCACAAACTTGTAGTATTCCCAAGTTGGAACCTTGAATTTGCAGGAATTACCTTAGGCATCGGCTGCGCTGACTTCGTGAGCTCAGACAACTCGAGGACTTGACTAGTGTGTTTTCCCCAATTCCTCTCAAAAATCTGGCCATGCTAGCTGTTTTTTTCTTTGGCTCGAATTGGGAAATCAACTTGGGGATAGGAAACTTCTTTTTTGGTGGCGCTGGTGGATCCAGTGTTTGTTTAGGATCTTTGGGTTGTGGGGAAGGTGTGGATTTTTGTGGTGGAGGTGGCAGAGGTGATGTTTGTGGTGCAGATGACTGTGGTGGAGGTGATGACTGTGGTGTAGGTGACGAAGGTGGCGGAGGTGATGACTGTGGTGGAGGTGACAGAGGTGGTGGAGGTGATTTATGTGGCGGAGGTGACCGAGGTGGGCTCCAATGAGACTGGATTGCTGATGGTGGTGGGTTTGGAAGAGGATCAATCGGTCTTGATGACTCCTCAACTGGTATCTCTTGCGAGGACGGTGGCGGCTCCCTCAGCTAGACGTCCCGCCAAGGCCAAAGAATGAAATTGTTTATGGCATGTCCGAGTTTCTCAATGTCCTTGGGACCGTGGATGCCTAAAATCTTGTCCTCATATCCTTAGACGACGGTTGATACTTCTACTTTGTAGTAGTCTTCAGGAATGTCAGCACCGTGGTACTTGTGTCCTGGGATCGCTTTGCCCGTGGCTACTTCCCTTATACGGTGATTGTTAATGTCATATCTTATGACTAGGGAGCAAGCCACTAGAGTAACAATGTCGTCAACCAGATATTTAACAATGGCGCCATTTACACTGGCGGTTGGCTTATGCCAACCGCCTGTGATAGCCCCTCTCCACAGGCGGTTGGGAGCCAAAACACACCACAGGCGGCGTGAAACCCACAACCGCCTATGGTGTGTTTTGGGGGGTGCCAGCAAAAACAATTTTTCTACTAGTGTGACTTAGTCACCCAAAGTGTCTTTGGTCTATTCTTGTTGGGTGGTCCTAAGAACACAACAAGTTGACATCCTTGTTGATGACATAGTGAGCATTGTATGCAAAAGGCCTAGTGTGCTTGGGCAAGGGTTGTGGAGGTGGAGTCACACAATCATGAGCAAAGTGTCCTTGCTTCCCACACTCAAAGCATATCTTCATCTTTGTCTTTGGCTTTGCTTGATAGAAGTACTTGGCTTGTTGTTGATATTGAGCTTTGGCTTTAGCTTTGGCCTTCTTCACTTGAGCGGACTTGTAACCAAGACTGACTTTGTCATTCTTCATGACGGTGTTCATGAGGAGCTAACTTTGAAGATTGTGGCCCTTAGTGAACCTCTCCATTCCAATGGCTAGATGATTCTTCCCATTCTTTAGCCTCTTGTTCTCCTCTCTAAGCATATCAACCTCAAGTGCCACATCATAGTCTTCATCTTGTGACTCAATCACAATTGACTTTGTTGACTTGAGCTTAATGAGATCTTGCTTGAGCTTCTCATTCTCATTCTTGATCTTCATATAATCATCATAGTGATCCACCACAACCACTTGCTTGCCTTTGCACTTAGGCTCTTGCTCAATGGGCTCAACAATCAAATCATCACAAGATATGCCAATGTCAATCTTGACAATGGGGTTAGCAACAATAGGAAAAGCATCTTCAAGACATTCATTAGCTATAAGGAGAGTATCATAGTTCATCTTTACTTTGGTGTACTCTTCCCTAAGTTTGTTGCATCTTTCTCTAAGCTCTTGTGATGTCCTCTCTAGCTTATCATGTTTCTCTTTTAGCTCTTTGAGAGAGGATTTGAGCTCCTTAGCATGTGAGGATAAAGATTTGTTTTCACTTATTAGCTCATCACTAGCATTGGATGTTATTTCAAGTTTAGCATTCAAATTGTCATTTTCTTTTTCAAGCTTCTCATTTTTAGCTTGCTCCTTCTCAACAAGCTTGGTGTATTTAGTGAGCAATTTTATGAATTCATCATAGGAAGGAGCTTCATACTCATCGTCACTCTCACTACCACTATCATCACTATCTCTACTTTGGATTGTACCTTCCGGTCACCCTTGGCCATAAGGCATAGGTGTGTAGAGGATGTGGTAGTAGAGGATGGCGATGGTGGAGGAGGCAATGGAGTACCAATGACAAGAGCGGGCACCTTCTCATCATCACTCTCTTCACCGGATGAGTCACTAGTGTATTCAATGTCGGTTAACCAATCACCAACAATGTATGCCTTGCCATCTTGCTTCTTGTGGTGTTGGAAATCCTTCTTCTTGAAGACACCTTTCTTCTTGTATGGCTTCTCAACTCTCTTGTCATCATCACTTGACTCATATTTCTCTTCTTTGCCATTCTTGTACTTCTTGTACTTGTCCTTCTTAGGCTTGGGACAATGGTGAGCTAGATGGCCAAGATCACGACAATTGTAGCACATCATCTCCGACAAGGGATTCCTCTTGTTGCTAGTGAAGAACTTCTTCTTTCTTGAATCAAACTTGACACCGCTCTTGTTTAGCTTCTTTAGCATCTTGGTGGTCTTCTTCACCATTAGAGCAATGTTTGAGTCATCATCTTCTTCACTTGAGCTATTATATACCACCTTTGACTTGCCCGTGTCATGGCTAGCTTTGAATGCTAAGTCCTTCTTCTTGGTGGATGATGAAGCCTCTTCTTCTTTGTGGATGTGCATGTACATCTCATAAGCATTGATCTTTCCCAAGACTTGAGTTGGTGTATATTTGGAAAGATCACCTTGATGCAACACGGTCACAATGTTGGCATACTTGCTAATTGGAAGCACACAAAGAATCTTCCTCACAACATCGGCGTCATCCATTTGTTTTAGACCAAAAGCATTCAATTCTTCTACAAGAACATTTAAGCGTGAGTACATTTCATTAGCATTCTCATGAGCAAGCATGGTAAAAGCATTCATCTTATTCATGACTAAGTGATATCGCTCTTCCCGCTCACTCTTTATGCCCTCATGAAGAGCACAAATGTTCTTCCACAACTCATGTGCATCCTTGGATGTGCGCACACGGTTGAACACATCCTTGCCAATGCCCCTAAAAAGGGTGTTCCGGGCTTTGGCATTCCACTTCTCATAGTGGACTTCGTCACCGAATGGTTCTCCATAAAATTGAGGAAATCCATCGGTGGCGGCTTTGAGCACACCAACATCTAAGGCTTCGAGGTAAGCCTCCATACACACTTTCCAATAAGGAAAGTCATCCCCATCAAACATTGGGCTGCGGTCCATCCCCATGGGACATCTTGCTCTAGGTGGTGAAGCCTAATTTAGAGCAACCAAGCTTTGATACCAATTGAAAGGATCAAAATGCCCAAGAGGGGGGGGGGTGAATTGGGCTCTTTTTAATTTCTCAGCAAGAATTAAACCTATCAAGAGCCAATTAACCCCCTAGTGCTTTTCCTAAGTGAGTCCTAGCTACACAAGCAAGACATGACAAGAAAAGTTGTAAAGCCCTATGCAATTCTAGTCAAGCAACAAGAATGTAATGCGGAATGTAATGCTTGAAAGTAATTGCAATAAGTAAGGAGTAGGGGTATCGAGGAGTCGACACTCCCCCTAGTCTCATTGGAGCACCGCGCACGGTATCGCTCCCCTTTAGTCCGCGCAAGGACTAAGTGCTCTCTACGGGCTGAGTCTTTGCCACTCTGGCTCGGTGAATCGCCCACAACCGATCACAATCGAACTTGGGTCATCCACAAGGAACACCATCGGATGATCACCAAGCAAACCTCCGCGAAGCCGTCTAGGTGATGTCGATCACCATGAGTAACAAGCACTAACTCTCACTTGACCAAGACTAGTCTAGTGATTGAATGGATGCACACTTGCTAACTCTAAGCAACTAGTGAGAATCAACACATGGAATTGCAATTCACACTCACTAGGGCTCTTGGACAACTTGCTCTCTCACAAATGTTTCTCAGCAATTGGAATGGGCAAGAGTGAGCTCATGGGGCTGGTGGAGGAGTATAAATACCCCCCAAGCCAAACGCCAACCGTTAGGCACAACTTGTGCCTTTCTGCGTCACTCTGGACGCTGCTGCAAGGTGGTGTCCGGACCATCAAGCATGCGTCCGGACTCCCTCAGATCTATGTTCTCAGCACTGAAAACACAGGCTGTCCAGACGCTAAACGCAGTCCGGACGCGCACCACCGGACAACGTCCGGATCTATTTCTCTTCTCTGGAGCTCTCTGTGTGCTGTTCGGACGCAGAAGGCAGTCCGGATGCAACACTCTGGACAGCGTCCGGTTTCAAACCAGCTCTCGGGAGCTCTCTGTGTAGGGTCCGGACGCAACCTGTAGTCCGGACCCAACACTATTCACTGCGACCGGACTCCCTGAAATATGCAGAGTAAACCCTAGGGTCCGGACACACAACCGATGGTCCGGACCCAGGGTTACACTTGCGTCCAGACTCCTTTTTCAGGCCAGAACAGCACACTTTTAAAATGGAAGTTGCTCTATACTCTTCAAGGACTATATCTAAAGCTTCCTAGTGCTAGTTTTAACAAGTGCGCACCACACCTAATCACAAAGCCTCTCCTAGGTCAAGCTACTAGATAGAATCCCTCTTAATAGTACGGCCAAAGGAAAAAAGGGTGTTATACTACTCTAAGTGTCTCTCAACTCTAAATGACACTTAGACCTAGTCTAAGCTTCAACCTTGTCACCAATCCTTTGAAAACCGAAACGATTCCATTAAGGGACACGAATATCATGATAGTCCAATCAACCATCCATTACCATGACCTAACTTTCTTATTTTCTTTGCAAAACATACGTTAGTCATAGTAATCTTGCATTATCGTTAATCACCGGAACACTAGGGGCCTAGATGCTTTCAGTCTCCCAAATAGAGCCTGCATTATCTATTAAAATGATTCGTTGAGCTTAATAATGATACTACAACGATGGTATGAAATCAAGGAAATAGATGGGGAAAGTCTAATAAAACTTGTTTCACAGCATATTTCTTTGCTGAACGGTATTCCTCCGAAGTTCAAACTTGTGCTCGTACTGGATTAAATGATTGTGTGTGCTATTTCACCTGGCAAATTTTTGAACTGAACTTTGTAACTGATGTCTGTCCTATTTTAGATTTGTTGATACTTGATAGTGCTAACATTATCAGTTTGTTCTGGCAGTGAATACAGAAATTGTGGTGTAGTACATGTTTACGATCATGACAAGTGACAACCATACCAATATTGCTGCAACTAGCATGTAAATTGACCGTAGGTTCTTCATTCTAGAGCACGCACACTGGAGAAGTATGCTTTTATTTCAAAATGACGTTTTTATATTATTTATTTAACTTTCGAACTCCATGGAAAAATACAGCCTATTTCTTCTTTGATAGGAAATAACAAGTTGCATAAAATTGAAATGGACACCCGTGAGGAGAAAATTCTATATTTAGGATTCTAAACAACATGATTCATAAATATAGGACTTCAAACTTCAACTTTGTAAAAATGACCTTAGAAACATTGTTTTCTTGATTTCCATGACATTATACGTATTTTTTCTTTTCTTCTTTAATACATATATGCATGTAATTTATCCTTGGGATGATCCTTTTGCCCTTGTGTGTTTGGATCCCACGTGCATGATCAACCACCACGCATCCTTTGTGGTTCGTCTTCAGGCCGCTGCCAGCCTTCACGCCCATGGAGGACGGCCTCGCGCCCTCGCCTCGCCTGGTAGTGTCGGGCACAGGCCCCGGCCATGCCGGCCTCGTCTGACATGCAACTGTTGTTTTTAGTTATTTTAATAGGCCGGGCTATATGCCAAACCAAGCGATTGCACAGAGAATGGAAAGATAGAAATGTCCTTTTAAGTCACTAAATACAAGTATTTAGATTAAAGAAAAGAAGAAATACACATAATATCATATAGGAAAAAGTCTACATAACCCCCTCAACTATTCGGAATAGATTACTTAACCCCTGAACTATAAAACCGGTTATTCTACCCCCTGAACTATCAAAACCGGCATAATAACCCCCTCTAGGCGGTTTTGAGGGTGGTTTTGTCTTTTTATTTTTTATTTATTTTGGTTGAATCTTTGAAAAATCAGAACAAATCAAAGAAAAAACATAAAATAGAAAATTTAATTTTGTTGGACTCCACATGAGTAGATCTACATATTGAACATATAATATGGTATACTTAAGTACAAAGTTTTTGCTATAGATTTAGATCTATGTTTTTCTATAATTAATTAGAAAAATTCATAACTACAATTTTCATGGTCTAATTACTGTGAAATTTTTATGGTAGGCTAATTATTGTATGCTTCAACTGTAGTGAAAATTTCATACCCATTGGATCATGTATAATTTAGTTATAAGTTTATTTAAATTTAAATAAGGTATAAACATATATAAATCTATAACTAAGTTATACATGATCCAATGATTATGAATTTTTTAACTACAATTGGACCACGAAAATTGTCATATACAATAATTAGTCTACCATAAAAATTTCACCACAATTGGACCACGAAAATTACAGTTATAAATTTTTATAATTAATTCTAGAAAAACATAGATCTAAATATACAAAAAAAACTTTTTACTAAAGCATATTATATTATATGTTCAATGTATAGATCTACTCATGTGGAGTCCAACAAAATTGAATTTTCTATTTTACGATTTTTCTATGATTTATTATGTTTTTTCAAAGATTCAACCGAAATAAAAAAAAACACTCTCAAACCCGCCTAGCGGGTTATTTGGTCGGTTTTAATAGTTCAAGGGTTAGAATAACCGATTTTATAGTTCAGAAGGTTAAGTAGTCTACCCCGAATAGTTGAGAGAGTTATGTAGACTTTTTTCTATCATATAAGAAGCTAATGTTTTGAGAGTTATTCTTACAAAGTAGACCTTTAAAATCCTATATTTACGAAGCGTGTCGTTTCGAGTCCTAAATATGCAATTTTCTCGCCTGTGAGAGTAGCATTGCTATTCCCGTTTCTTCTAAATCTGCAAATCTATTGCATTTTCCATCAAAAAAGGTTGCAAGATTATTTATTTATGAGTAAAGTCTGATTTGCTCCCTTACCTCGTCGTTGAGTTTAAAAAACCCTAGCGCCGGACAAGCATATACCCTTCTTACGCCTTGTTCATTTGGTCATTTCGGTGGCTGATAAGCTGGCTGATAAAGGCGTCCGCAATGGTTAGCTATTTGACTAGCTAGATGTAACGTGACAAGGAAAAAATAGAAAAGAGAGTAGTCACTAGTTACGAGCAAATAACCTATCTATTTCACGTAGCCCAAGACTATGTGAGAGAAGTATGTGAGTCCACTACTATATATTAGTTATTTTTATTGTCTCTCATCTCCACATCAGCTGACTACGTAGCTAGTACTAGCTATTACCATTGCGGAGGCCCTAAGCGATATGAAACCCGGAGAAATTAAACACCCCACCTCCTCGCCATAAAGTATTTCGAAATGTTTTCGTTGGTGGTTTGGCATGCACCATAAATGCGGCATGTGGCCCCATATGTCTTTGGGTTTGAACCATATCAACTTTTATTAAATATTGGGATCCTAAATTATACCAAATGAAAACATTTTCAGATAGACAGTTCTAGATATCAAGCACTACAAAATTGATATAGAGGTAGTTGTTATCAAATCAAAGAAGTTAAAAACGAATATTTGATCCTCCAAACAATCTTAAACAAAACAACTACCAATCATAAAATTATCGGTCAGAGTTGACGACCGGCCGGACGGGCTTGCCGGTGGCCGCGGAGTAGGCCCTCGTCCCACCGCAGCGCGGGTTCCCCGTCCGCGCGCCGCGGACGGGCTCGCTTATCGTCGACCTGCTGTGTCCCCCGCCAGCGTCGCAGGTGGTAGCCGTCGCGGTGGAGGCAAGTCGGCGTCCAAAGCCGATATGAGATCTCCCGGTCCGATCCAAATTCTGGGCGGACTCTGGAGTTCAGGATGTCACAGACGAGGATGTTCCTTCAACGCCGGAATTCATCAACGAGGCCATTCAGGCTAGTTTCGCCGTCGATCAATTGCTTAGAGCGGAACAGGCTCTTGACTCAGGTAAGTCTGCATCATCTGACGATCTTCGTCTTTCTAAAGAGATCGTTTCCAAATTGGTTCAAAGAAAGCTAGGGGGAGTGCCATGGCAGGGACCTCTACCCAATCCTCGTGTTTCCCCTCCGAGGACGTTGGGTGATGCTCTTGCCAAAGCTACTCGCCCGAGGTCTAGCTACCGCCATGGACCAGGATGGTCGAGGACGTCGGGCTCGGCGAAGTGTCCGGGACCTTCAATGTTTTTTGAAAAACCGAGATACATGGAAACCGATCCGGACTTTCATCCTCTTACCACTGCTATCCCCTCGACGACTGTGGGTGATACGCACGGTGGGGAGAAGCCGGGATAGGTGCCGTGTCTGGACTCGCTGGAACGTCTTCAGCTTGGCCAAGGAAAGCTGTTTAGGCCCACGAAGGGTCTGTGCACCCTTTTCCGCCATACGAGAACCAGAACTCAACAGCGCCGCAGACCAACGCGGTCGTCGCCATCTGCTCCTTCGTCACAGCGACGATCATTCGCGGAGGTTGTCCGCAGCGAAAAACCAATGGCAGCGCAGGGGTCCGGCAATGGAGGGTATGACAACCATGGTGGTGGGGAAGGGGGTGCGGGCTTCAACCCGGGTTTCGCCCCTGGGTTCGACGGGCGAGGTGCTGGGCGCGGTTACGGCTTCCACTCGCGCGGGCGTGGTCGCAACCAGAGCTTTCGAGATGGGTGAGGTGATTTCGGTGGCTATGGTGGCTATGGCGGATATGGCTGCCATAACTTTGGCGACCATGGACACCAAGGTGATGGTCGTGGTCGTCGACCTTACGGTGGCGGATACGGTGGAGGACGTGGTCGAGGGGGGGGAACTACAGAGGACATCGTCTCCACCAGGAGGCAGTGCCACCAAACACTAACCCGACGGTTGGTGGTCACCAGTCCGGCACCAGTGCCGGCCAACAGCACAGCTTCGGTGGCGGACACGGCGGACATCTACAGCAAGCAGCCGGCGGTGGCCAGCCACAGCTGGTCATAGCCGGCCAACAGGAAGTGGGGAATGGCAGTGGCCAGCCACAGCCGGTCATAGTCGGCCATTCGCAGCAGCAGCAGCAGTAGCAGGACACATCAGGCAAGCACCTACAGCAAGGGGTGCCAGAGGGCCAAGCTCACAAGCAAATGATCGAGGTACCTAAGAACATTGTCCCACCAATGATCGAGAATGCTCCAGGAATATCAGATGTTCCAGAGTCGTCTAATAAGGGAGTTAAAAAAGCAAGGGTAAATTGTTTTGCTATCGTTGTCATAAGAAGGGTCATACCATTAATGATTGCACTGTTGTCTTATGCTGTGACATTTGCTATGGTGACCATGTTGCTAAGGTTTGCCCGAATATGAAGAAGACAAATTTATCTGCTTTACCCTATGGTTATGCTGTGGAGGGATTGGGTTTCTATTATATCCCTGTTTTTGATGAAAATCCCAAGGAGAAGGTGGATGAAAAATCCGCAGTGGTACGTGTGTTGGAAGGTTCCATTACTGCAGAATTGTTGGCAGTGGAACTGGACAAACTACTACCAGGAAGGAATAATTGGGTAATTGAGGAAAAGGGAAATGATGTCTTCTCCACTAATTTCCCATCCTCTGGTCTGTTGGATACTATGATTAATTGGAGTCCAATGGACACTAAGATGGTACAAGGAAAAATTTGCTTTGAGAACTGCAAGGAGGACAATGTGGTTAAATATGAGATTGAGAAGGTTTGGGTGCAGTTCAGAGCGCTACCTAGTGAATTCAGAGAATTCCCAATTATTTGGGCAATTGCCTCTATCCTAGGTGTACCAAGAGCTGTTGACATGAAATTCACTAAGAAATTTGGCAGAGCAAGGATGAAGGTAGCAGTGCTCGATTCCAGTCTTATCCCCTTGTTTGTGGATGTTGTAATTGGGGATTTTGTTTACCAGCTACAATTTGGGGTGGAAGATGGGGAGCCTGATGGTGAGCCAGAATTGATTGATCTGGACTCTACCATGGATGGTGACCCTGAGAAAAATTTAGAGGCAGAAAAGCCTATGGATATTGATGGTGACAAAGACAATCAGGTGACTAATGCCAGTGAACAAGCACCTACTTTCGGTAATACAAAATGTGGTGGTAGTCACCTAGAAGACGAATCTGTTGTTGCATTGTCACAGAAGAGTGGCACAGTACCTTCTAAAAAACCAGTGGTAATGGTTCATCCAGATGGTAATGGTAACTAGAACGCCAAGCTGTTGAATAATATTATTGACTCTGGAATTATGAACAAGAGCACTGGAAAAAATGGTGGGACAGTGTCACCTGGGAGATCAAGTAAGAGGAACGCGGCAACAGCGGATCAAGATTCGTTGGAGAAGGCTGCAAAATTAAAGGCACGCAAAAACTTGGAATTCGCTTCAGAAAAAGGTATTGATCCCCAGTCCAGCTCTTTTATTTTCCGCGATGACTCTTTTCTTTTTAATTCAACCAAGTCGTTGGGTGTACTGTTAGGAGATAATAAGCATGCCATTTCTAAATCCATTAATGTTTTAAGAGACATAGAGGCACATTGTTTTTTTGAGAGTGAAAACTTGAGGGGAAATAACAAGTTAGTTGTCGAGGACGCTTCCTCGATTGGTTCTTTGGATGACCGAATAGATTTAGAGGCGTTAAATTTAATTTGTGCTGAGATTGAGGAGGGGCTAGGTGATGGGGGTTGTGACCCAACGTGTCTGCAGACCCCCGTATCACAGAAAAAGAAAGCGTCTCGCTCCAGCAAAAATAAAAAAAACACAACAAGAGTCGTTACAAATGAAAGGACTCTTTTGGAATTGTAACGGGTTTGCTGATTCAAAGAAATATAGATTTTTGTCAGAGTTAACAAAAGAGAAGAACCTAGATTTCATTGCTTTATCAGAAACTGGTCGAGCCATTTTCCCGCAAGCCACTTTGAATAATATCTGTGCAGGCAGAGATTTTCTTTGGCATTGTATGGCTCCTCGAGGTCGGTCGGGTGGCATGATTCTAGGTATTCATTTGTCATCTTTTGACATTGGAGAAATAGAGGAAGGGGATTTTTTTTATTCGTTTCAAGGTTAGACATAAGGAGGATGATTTTAAGTTCAATTTGATTTCGGTTTATGGTCCATCGCAGACGGATCAAAAACCACAATTCTTATCTGAACTTGTACGTGTATGTTCTAAAGAAACCTTACCTATTGTCATAGGTGGTGACTTTAATATTATACGGAGGCCGGATGAAAAAATAACGATCTTTACAATGATAGATGGCATTTCCTGTTTAACGCCGTCATTGATTCCCTGAACCTTAGGGAAATAGAAATGTCAGGTAGAAAATACACCTGGGCTAATCATCTTCAAAACCCAACGTTTCAAAAATTAGACAGAATTCTTGTCTGCACAGACTTTGAATCTAAGTACCCGCACACCACTGTTCATACCTTGACCAGAGAAATCTCTGATCACACCCCTCTATTACTTTCTACAAATTGCTCATCATTTGCTTACCAACCTCAATTCAAAATTGAATTGGGTTGGTTGATGAGAGATGGTTTTTGTGAGATGGTTAGAGACCTGTGGCTGCATTCCCCAGTTAATGGGACCCCAATCGTGAGCTGGCAAGCCAAGATTAGACGGCTGTGTCAGCACCTTAGAGGTTGGGCAAAAAATGTGAGTGGTGCTAACAAAAAAGAAAAAAACAGCCATCATAGATAAACTCGATCTTTTGGACAAGAAAGCGGAGTCTACTTTGCTTACTGATGTTGAAGTAGACCTAAAACATGTGCTAAACGTGAGGTTAGCGGAGTTATTAAGAGAGAAAGAACTAAAATGGTACCAACGGTCCAAGGTAAAACACTTATTAGAAGGTGATGCAAATACAAAATACTACCACTTGCTTGCTAATGGTAGGCGTCGAAAAACTCATATTTTCCATCTCGAAGATGGCAATAATATAATAAGTGGTGATATACAACTTAAAGGGCATATTACCACTTATTATAAAATTTTGTTTGGACCATCAGAGGAGGTCCAGATTGTGATGGATGAGACCCTTATTGAGGATATCCCACAGGTCTCTCAAATGGAAAATGACTACTTGACTGATATCTTCTCACAGGAGGAGGTAAGGGCTGCGATTTTTCAAATGGAACATAATAAGGCACCAGGGCCGGATGGATTCCCTCCAGAGTTTTATCAGGTCTTTTGGAATATCTTAAAAGATGACTTGATGGCTTTGTTCATGGATTTCCATCAAGGAAACTTACCCTTAAATTGCCTTAATTTTGGAACCATAATTCTTTTACCTAAAAAGACAGATGCGAAAGTCAGTCAACAATACAGGCCCATATGTTTGTTGAATGTGTCTTTCAAAATCTTTACAAAAGTCGCAACCAACAAACTTACTACCATAGCACACAAGATAATTAGACCCACTCAGACGACGTTTTTGCCAGGACGGAATATCATGGAGGGTGCTGTAATACTTCATGAGACGTTGCGCGAGCTTCACTCAAAAAAGAAGGATGGAGTTATTTTTAAAATAGACTTCGAGAAAGCATATGACAAGGTTAAATGGAGTTTTTTACAACAAACAATGAGAATGAAAGGCTTCTCACAAAAATGGTGTCAGTGGATTGAGTGTTTCACACAAGGGGGTTAATATTAAGGTAAATGATCAATTAGGACCATTTTTCCAAACTAAAAAAGGCTTGAGGCAAGGTGATCCTATGTCGCCCATACTATTTAATATAGTGGCCGACATGTTAGCTATTTTAATTTCTAGAGCCAAAGAATCAGGCCATGCCGAGGGGGTCATTCCACACTTAGTCTAGGAGGGGTTGTCTATCCTTCAGTATGCTGATGACACGGTGATTTTCATGAGCCACGATGTTGAAAGGGCGGTAAATATGAAACTTTTACTAAGTACCTACAACTATCGACCTGAAAATAAACTTTCACAAGAGTGAAATCTTTTGTTTTGGAAAAGCAAAAGAGGAGGAGGTGTTTTATTCGCAGCTTTTCGGGTGTGCTATTGGTAAATACCCCTTTCGTTACCTTGGCCTACCTATGAATACTAGGAAGATAAACAATAAAGACTAGAAGGAAATTGAAAATAGAATAGAGAAGCGACTCAGTGGATGGAAAGCAAAAATGCTTTCGGCAGGGGGCGTTTGGTATTAATAAACTTGGTGTTGTCTAGTCTACCGATGTTTATGATGTCCTTTTTCGAAATGCCGAAAGGAATATTAGAACAAATAGATTGTTTCAGGTCATGGTTTTACTGGTAAAGTGACCAACACAAACGGAAATATAGATTGGGCAAGTGGGAGATTTTATGTCAACCTAAAGATCAGGGTGGTTTAGGCATTCAAAACCTCGATATTCAGAACAAATGTCTGTTAAGCAAATAGCTTTTTAAACTATTGAACGAAGATGGTATGTGGCAGGAACTGTTGAGAAACAAATATATCAAAAATAAGACTCTAGGAAGCTGTGAAAAAAAAACTTCTGACTCTTAGTTCTGAAAAAGTCTTATGAATATTAAAGACACCTTTATGCACTTGGGCTCATTTAAAGTGACGGATGGGTCTCAAACTAGGTTTTCGCTCGATACTTGGTTAGGGAGCAAGTATCTTAAAGACAAATTTCCTTCATTATTTAATATTGTAAGGAGGAAACAAGATTATGTGGCAGATGTTCTTAGTTGAGTCCCATTAAATATTTCTTTTCGCCGAAATTTAGTGGGAATGAATTTGACAAACTGGCATAGAATTGTGGCCCCTATACAGAGTATTACCTTAAGGGAACAACGGGATGTCTTTGCTTGGAGTCTAAACGCGTCCGAAACCTTTACAATCAAATCCATGTATGTTGTGTTAATTAACAATGGGGTTCGAGTGTCGAAGGATCTTTGGCAAATAAAAGTACCTGCGAAAATTAAAATTTTCCTATGGTACCTAAAAAGGGGAGTGTTGCTAACTAAAGATAACTTAGTTAGGCGTAACTGGAATGATGACACGCATTGTTGTTTCTGTCATTCTCCAGAAATCATACATCATCTCTTTTTTGAATGTTTTTATGCCAAGTTCTTATGGTGCGCAGTGCATATACTTTTTGGAATTCCACCACCGGATGATATAAATGATCTTTTCATTAGGTGGTCAAAAATTGCAAGTAAAAAGTATAACTCATTGTTATTAACGGCGGCTGCGGCGCTTTGTTGGACAATTTGGATAACCAGGAACGAAGTGATTTTTAACAAATGTAGACCAAAATCTTTCTTGCAGGTCCTGTTCAGAGGAACATATTGGCTTCATCACTGGGCAAGTCTTCAAAGGCATGATGACCAGCGGGAAAAGTTGATCCAAGCTGAAAGACACTAGAGACGTCAACGTTACATTTTTTAGTTCCAATGAGTAATGCTCGAGTTATATTGGTCATGTTTAGTTTAAGTCTTCTTTTCGTTCGGTTTGTCTTGCTGCCTGGCTACAAACTGGTGTTTGCAGTTATAGTTGGTGTAACTTGCAAAAATTTCGTAATAACTTTTCTGATTCTATCGAATGATAGATGAAGCCGGATATTTAATATCCTTTATCTAAAAAAATCCATAACATTATTCATAATGGTCATGTTCATCGGCACCACTTTTCGGCGAGTCAACAATGTTTTCTCACAATAAATCAGCATACGTATTCGGTATAAGATAAATTTCAGCGAAACGAACATGGCTAATTTTGAGATCTATAAATTTAGTATAGACCATATCAATTTTCAAGGTTGTTTGAAAATTTCAGAAAATATAAATTTCAATATCTAAGAACTGACAATGAATATGGACCTGTGAACGATCTCACATAAAAATATCGTGAACTATAGCCTATAGGGTTATAAATAACAATAACATTGAGGACTACTGCTTGATGCACACCATGTTAACATTGAAGGTAGTTTCTGAGAGTTTTTGGACCTTTCAAAAGTCAAAAAACACTTGGAAGGAAAAAGCTGACTTACGAGAGCGGTTTCCCTTTTGGGAAATCCAAAAGCTAATGGTTTAAAATTGACTAAAAAACCAAACAAACACGGCTTTAGTTATCTTACACAAAAGTTGTCAACTATAAATTTATAAATTACATAAGTTATAGATCATGTTGAGCTCAGCAATTCTCTACAATAAAACAAGTCAAAAGGAATCGTTCACAACAAACCCATGTCCGCTCTCCCAAGCAAGTCACCGGACAGACATCCTCACTGGGAAAAAAAATCCCGCACGTCATCATTCACAATGGCAGAATGAAAAGCTACAGCTCATACCTGCTCCGTTTCCATACCTGCTCCGCATCACCGCATAGCCTGATTGGCCAAGCTGCAACCGTATCACCGTCCCCCAATCAGCTGCAAGCCGCAAGCTCGCCGACCACCACCAATCTGACGCCCTCCTCTCCACCGTCTCCCTGCCTCTCTCTCTCGTACAGTCGTACGGAAAGGAATCGTCGCGTCGCCCGACCTTTCACCTCGCCTGCGTGAAAGACCGCCGGGCTCCCTCTCCCTCACCCCGACGCCCACGCCCGCCCGCTCCGTCACCCAGCCCCGGAACCGCTCCAACGCGGCCACGCCCGCCCAACCCTCCAAACCCGTCCCCTTCCATTTGCCACTGGTCGTGGCTGGCCATCCGCACTGCACCCCCACCACCGCAGATCCCCAATTTGTTTCCTCCCACCGAGCTAAGCTGCGACAACGGCGGTCGCAGCGTCCCCTTCCCTCCCTCCGTACCACCGCCGCAGGTGACTTCCGACGACATTGAGACCTCTCCCTTTCCTGTGATTCGAGCGCTTCCCCTCACAGACGTCGCGCCCTCTGCTCCGCTTTGCTTCAGACAAGCAGATTGGGCCGAGCACCTCTCCGGCAAGCAGCGGCGCTGTCACCGGTGCCAAGTCCGGGGCCACCACGCCGTGGGGCTCGCTTCTCCAACCGGTCTCCTATCCGACGCCCGAAGGATGAGGACGCCTCATTTCTCTCTCCTGGTCCCCGACATCTGAGGGACTCCGATCCCGTGCCTCATCCGGCGGAGCAGAGCAACGGCCTTCTTCCCGCGCTGCCCCGGAGTTCTCCGTGCTGGTATGCCCCCATCCTGCTGGTAATTTAGTATTCTATGGTCTGACTAGAATCATTGATCGGACTAGAACCATTGTTCTATTCTAAGTTAAGAATGGTTTTGGTTGTAGTTTGGACAAGTTGAAGGATCTTAGCTGGGATCCGTTCAAGGGTGACATTACATCCTTACTGTCTTGTTCTATTTGCTTGCCCTGTCCTGCTTTCTTCGGTGTGTTGCCTTGATCTGGTAAAGAGCTAGAAAACATTTTTTTTTGCAATGGTCTAACTGAAATTATTGTTTTCTTATGGCTCAAATGTACTTTGGACAAGTTTTCTCTTGTAATCTTAATTGTAGATAGTACATGTTATATAATATTGTGATAGTGTATTATAAAACTATTTTACGAATTAGCCTGACGTTCACTGTCGCAAATTGTTTTTTGCATCCACTTGTTTTCTAGCAGCAAGTATAAGATTAGTGTTGAATAGTCGGCAATATTGTTAGAAGATCATAGAAGATAAGCATTAGCTTCTAATTTATTTAAAGGGTTTCCTTAATAGCTAACCTTCTGGGAACTTCAGTGATTGCAGATTATTTAAATGGCACGTAAATCTTGTAATGGGACTATAATTTGTTTTGATTGCTTGATAATTGATTTTTTGGTCCTTTATTTACTTAGAATATCCTATAATGTCTTCATTATTATTTTTGGTTATGTGTAGTCAATCTCGACTATATAGAACCGAGGAAAAATAATAGAGCCTACACTCCACTTGGTTATTTACTCCTGATTCCTTTTGCATGCAGTTTTTTCCCTACATAAGTCTCAATGGAAAATAGTGGTAGTTTTACTCCATTAAGAGACTTACAAACACTACTAATGGAGGTAATTATTGACACACAAAAAAAGTTTGATTTGTATTCAATATGTATTCATGCACTTGACACTTGTTGCTGCCTGTTTTGAACCAGGTAGGAATATCTCAATCAATTCACATGTAGACGTTGATGATGCTAAGCAACAAAAAAGGGAGAGGGAAAGAACACGGTATGCTGCGATGTCTGAAGAACAAAGGAATGGAAGAAATAGGAAGCGACGTGAAAACAGACTTAGAAAAAGGATAAAACTACGATAAATGATGGACCAAGAGGTGACATGATATACAAATTTAAACCAACCCTATCCATTGCTCTTTGTTTCTTATTTATGTTGCAGAGAATAACTATCTTGTAGCTGATGCAGTTGCATTAGATAAGGAAGACACTGATGACAGTGATAATAGTGATTGGTTGCATAGGAACGATTCGTACCAACCCATGCAGATTGATAAAGAAAACCTAGGTACTATTTTATATTCTAATGAAGGTCTTCATAACTTATGGTGTTGTTGCATAGTATATGGTATGCAAGCAAAAAGTAAGAAAGTTGCT
Source organism: Microstegium vimineum (assembly GCA_022036555.1). NCBI lineage: Eukaryota > Viridiplantae > Streptophyta > Magnoliopsida > Poales > Poaceae > Microstegium > Microstegium vimineum. The sequence goes on along the minus strand of CM039128.1, from coordinate 15,824,176 downwards.
ATGATCTATATATCTTAATGAGAATGTGTTATTATGCAATTAAATGCTCAATTGGAGTTGTATTTGATTCAGCAAGCACCATGAACCACCCTACAAAAGAATGAGTAAAAAATCTTGTATGATAGGGAGCGCTATAAAAGTATGACGCCCGATGAGAGGGAAGCAAGGCGTGAGTGCCAAAGGTTGTATAATACCAAACCTAGACGAAAGGAGGCAATGAAAGTAAACACCAAAAGATTTAAAGAGAAGCAAAAGCACACCCTTAATAGTGAGTCCATCGCCATGGAGAATCCACTTTATATTCCTGAGGTTGTGTGGCCTATTGTGCAAGCAACTCAGTGTAGATCCATGACGAACCCCAGTGATTGGGTTATCTTAGAATCCAGTGCAACACCTCTTCACATTTCTCAAGCTGATCAAGAGGTGGTGAAGACGGTAGCAGTGATATATTGTCTAGCCATATAACACATAGACGCAGTGTTCCAATTGGGCAAACACATGCACTACTAAACCGTCGCAACACACTTTTTGAAAACCACATCGGTAGGAACACAAGAGCAGCTACTAAGGATAGGGAATGCATGCTTGAAGACTGAGTAGATGATAGCACGCCCTTACCTCAATCAACTGTGGTCGACAATGGTAAATATTGATGCCTTGTTAGCTATTTCCTTAACCTAATACCACGACATACCTAGCGCAACCATGAATTTTATGTGATTGACAGAAAGCGTTGGACCAAACATTCAGCCTGCAACATCGACAACAACACAACCACTATTTGATGACAAGGTAATTTAAACTATTTTTAACATTCAATAGACTATTTGATCTCCTTGGTTGTTTACCAATAGTTGTACTAACTCACACATCTATGATGGTCAAAGATGATGAGAAGGTAGATATATTTGAAGATGATGAGGGAGATATTTTTGAAGATGATGAGGAAGAGGATGAGGGATACCTGTTCGCCGGGCATGGTAATTGTGATGAATATCGAATCCCTCCCGAATATTTCAATATTTTTATCGAAACTATTGTCTTAAACATCCTTTCAGATGAGGAAGATTATGATGATGTCCAAGATGATAACCCTGAGGAAGATACAACTTCTATCCCTGAAGTACTCGATCCATATGAAAAGGTGTATAGTAACATGCCTGCCAACACGCACATGCTAAAACATGTGGCAAATTGTGAGCACTACCATGCGAAAAGGTTTGAACATGAAACACCTGGGTTCTGTTGTCGCAACGGGAAGGTCGAGCTCAATGCACCATACATACCTGACGAGTTGATAAGGCTTTGGTCGAGTGCCGACGAAGATGCTAGGCATTTTCGTGACAACATTAGGTTTTTCAATGGTCATTTCTCCTTCACTTCACTATATTGTCATCTCGATAGTGCTACTGCAAGCATGAGAAATAGTGGCATATACACCTTTCGTGCACACGGTCAGATCTATCACAACATAAGATCATTTGGGAGAGAAGATGGTAAGGAACCAAGACATCTTGAGCTTTATTTCTATGATGACGGCCCAAGCCTTGAACATCGCTATCGATGGTGTCATGAAGAGCAATGCCAAAAAGACAAGGAAGTGATTGAGAGGTTGGTGGCCATCCTTCATGACAATCCATACTCCCAACATCTTAGGAGTGTGGGCCAAGCTGAACACCTCGAGGACTATCATGTCACACTAAACCTTGACCAGAGGTTAGACCAGAGAACATACAACGTGTCGTTAGCTTCAGAGGTGGCTGCTGTGTGGATCGAGGGAAGTGAACTCCTTGGTCAGTTCAAGAATAGTGTTGTCTTGCATGGGAAAGATAGAAGTAGACACGACATCCGCTCATATCACGGATGTTACGATGCTCTTTCATACCCTCTGTTCTTCCCAAGAGGTGAGCTTGGATGGCATATGGATATTCCAAAAAAGGAGTTAGTATGGAGGAAGTCATTGCACATCGTGCCCTACAGAAGGCTCATAGAGGTTCAGAAGAAGAAACAGGTTTGTTATTTGCCTTATTTAATACTTTAAATATACATGAATGATTATTTTACAAACAACTCTAACTTGTGGTTATTTTTAGATTCTCCTGGAAGAATATGTGTGTCTGTACGTGACTACTACTGCTACAAATTTCAGATGCGGCCAGGAATATTTAATCCCATCCTTTATGGCAAGCGCCTATTCTAGCAGTTTGCGGTTGACACATACATCAAGATTGAGAGTTCTTGACTGGATTATATACGCAACCATCAAGATGATATTAGGGCTGACCTTTACCAAGGATTAGTTGATAGCCTCCATGCCGGTGAGGGTAGGGCAGAAGCTATTGGAAAGCGAACTGTGATGCCTTCATCATTTATTGGAGGCCCACGTGACATGAGGCGTCGCTACATGGATGCCATGGCTCTGGTACGGAGGTTTGGTAAACCAGACATCTTCCTTACTATGACATGTAACCCGAACTGGGATGAGATCAAGCGTGTACTCTACCCTGGTCAGACACCACAGGATCGTGCAGATCTCATAGTTCGGGTCTTTAAAGCAAAATTGGAAGAGCTAAAAGATAGGATACTAAAAAAGGATATCCTTGGAAAGGTCAAGGCGCATGTGTATGTTGTGGAGTTCCAAAAGAGGGGTCTACCACACGCACATTTTTTGCTAATCATGGAGAAAAAGTACAAGATCACGTGCCCAGAGCAGTATGATCTTTTCATCTCAGCTGAGCTCCCAGACAAAAAGAAGTACTTAGAATTGTACAAGATGGTTACCAAGCACATGATGCATGGACCATGCGGAGCACTTAATCGCAATTGCCCATGCACAAAGGGTCGTGATTCTTACAAGAACCGTTACCCCCGACCTTTTTGCGATGTCACCGTACAGGGCAAGGATTCATATCCAGTGTATAGACGGCGTGAAGATGGGAGAAAACAAAAGGTTCATGGACACGAGCTTGATAATAGATGGGTTGTGCCATACAACCCATATCTCTTACGTTTGTTCAATTGTCACATCAATGTTGAGGCATGTGGGAGCATCAAGGCAGTCAAGTATCTATTTAAGTGCATTTACAAGGATCATGATCGGGCATCTGTGACTATGAGAGAGGGTGACAAAGAGGACAGTGAAGGAAACGTCAATGAGATCAAGCAGTACCGAGATGCTAGATGGGTAACCCCTCCTGAAGCCTTATGGAGGATATATAGTTTTGATTTGAGCGATAGGTCCCCTTCTGTGTTGTCCTTACATCTCCATCTTCCAGACATGCACATGGTGTCATTTCATCGCCGCGAGGGGGTTCGACGAGTTCTTGATCGTCCATGTGTTGAAAAGTCAATGCTTACAACATACTTCTACAAGAATAGCATAGATGAAACAACCATAGGTATATTGTATCAGGACTTCCCCGGGTTCTATACGTGGAATCCACGGAGCAAAGAATGGATTAGAAGGAAACAAAAGAAATTAAGACAGATTGGAAGAATCATATGTGCTAATCTAGCGGAGGGGGAACGTTACTATCTTAGGGTCCTTTTGAACCACGTGGTAGGTGCAACCTCCTTCGAGTGTCTAAGGACCGTTGATGGCATACTCCTACCCACCTTTCGTGAAGCTGTAGAAAGAAGGGGCCTAATCGAAGAGGACAACACGCTGGATGAGAGTCTTACTGAGGCAACCAAGTGGATGATGCCATATGCGTTGCGAAGGCTATTTGTAACAATATTGGTATTTTGTGAGCCCAACGTTGTGTTTGGACTATGGGAGAAACATAAGGAGGCAATGTCAGAGGACTATAGACGCAATAACCAATCCAGCTTCATAGTGGAGCAGATGGTCCTCATAGATATTCGAAAGTTGCTACAATCAATGCAGAAGGATATAAAGATGTACCCACTTCCTGATATCAATGACACATATGACGCCTCTAGCGATATTCCTAGGGAGATTTTTGAGGAGGCTAGCATTGAGGCCAACGAGAGTGATTTGGCTCTTTTGGACACCCTTAATGAGGAGCAGCGAACTGCATACGATGAGATTATGTCTGCAGTTGATACTGATCATGGGGGTCTTTTCTTTGTGGATGGTCTTGGTGGCACCGGAAATACTTATCTTTATAAAGCCCTTCTCGCTACCATACGTAGCCAGAAAAAAGATTGTTGTGGCAACAGCTACATCTGGTGTCGCGGCCTCAATAATGCCTAGTGGTAGAACCGCCCACTCGCGTTTCAAGATTCTGCTTACCATCGATAATGGGGCCTTTTGCAACTTTACAAAACAAAGTGGTACTGCCAAGCTTCTTTGCGCATCATCTCTTATCATTTGGGATGAGGCTACCATGACAAAGAGACAGTCTGTCGAGGCACTAGACAACAACCTCCGTGATATAATGGATCGACCTCAACTGCCATTCGGGGGGAAGACTATGGTGTTCAGTGGAGATTTTAGACAGGTTATTCCCGTTGTTCGAAGAGGATCGAGGGCTCAAATAGTTGGTGCCTCATTGCGGATGTCATACCTTTGGGATTCCATGCGACACCTCAAACTGGTGCACAACATGAGGGCAAAGAGTGACCCCTGGTTTGTAGAATATCTACTACGCATCGGTGAAGGCTCTTAGGAAGCTAATGGTGAAGGTGAAATATGTCTTCCTCATGATATCTGCGTACCGCACACCGGGGAAGATAATGATCTTGATACACTAATTGATTGCATATTCCCGAGGCTCAATGCAAATATGTCAAACAAAGACTACATCACCTCTCGAGCAATATTATCTACACATAACGACTGGGTTGGTATGATTAACATGAAGATGTGTTGACACCGTTTTTTGTACGTGTCAATATAAACCGGATACACTGATCGGTAGAAGGATAGTTACACCGATCGATAGAAAGATGGTTGTTTTTTTTTCTTATCGGCATCAGAATCCCACTAATTGGATTGCTGATGGAGACAGGAGATTGAAGAAACGAAAGAAGGTATTGGCTGATCGGAAGGGTGTTGCCGATGGAAACAGGATGTAACACCCCTGGTGTTAATCACTTAATTAAAACTTGATCATGTCATCATATGCATTAAGCATCATTCATTTGTTTGAAAACATGGATATGCATTGAACTAAAATGAGTTTACTTGCTTATGTTTGATCCATGGTGTGATTGCAGGGTCATCTTTTCAAATTCCAAAATTTAAATTTGAATCCAAACCCTAATTCCCACAGGGGGTGGATTAAACCCTAAACATGATTTTCAAAATATATAAAGAATTTGCATATGGTTGTTTAAGCAATGTGATAGATCTCTGTTTGAATTGCATTTGTTGTGTTTACAGTTTTTGAAGTGTTGTTCAAGTTTTTAAAGTAATTAGAAAGGGGGTAAATTCTTTTAAAAAGGTTTTCAAAATTCTAAAAATGCATTTTCAATTCTAGGCTGATTTTGAAAAAGTGCATGTTACCAAAAGTGTAGATCATGAAATTTGGAGAAACTTTGGTGTTCTAAGTTTTTCATGAAAAACCCTGGAAGGTTTAGCTTTTTGCAAAAGCAGTCGCAGGGCAGTTTGGGCATTTCACCGAACACCTGCATGTCAAACGGTTCCATGGCGCCGACACCTGTCCGGGCAGCTGCCGACGCCACCGTTCGCCGTATGCCCGCGACGCGCGTTCCATCGCGTGCGTGGCATCACCACAAACCCGTTGCCGTCTACAAAACGGGACGCCATCCACCCCTGCCCTCTCTTTCCACGCTCGACGCCGCACGTTTTGCCTTGCTCTGCTCCTCCGCGCGAACATTTCGCGTCGCCGAGCTCGCACGAGCGTTCCAGTCACTACCAAGTTTCCAGTCCTCCGCATTGGCTTTCGCCTGGGTCTAGTACACCTCCCGCACTAGTTGGTTGAAGCTGCGAACGCGTGAATCGCCCGACGCGAAGCTTTCTTCCTTGGCTCCGGCGAGAGCGCCGCCGCTCTGCTTCGTAGTCTCACCGGCTACACAAGAGCCACATTGTTCTTCTGGTTCTTGTTTCATCTTCCTTGTTCTTCATTGATTCTGTTGCTATCCTCCGTTTTGCAAATGGTGGACCGTAGCTCCGGGAACGTCGACGTTACCGCTCGGTTCATCTTCTCCATCGGCACGGTCATCGTCGCTAGCTCCCTCTGCTTCATCTCTGGCCACGATAGCAAGTGTTCTGTGACTAGGGTGAGCACCTCGAACTATCTGCGTGCTTGGTTTTTCTTGAATCGAGTCGTAGTGCTCTGTCCACGAGCGGTGCCGCGGTTCATGGCCATCGCGACGGTGCGCTCGTCGGTCGTTCGCGTTAGTTGATCTTTTCCGAGTCGGAGTCTTGCGCTAGCTTCGCCTAGCTGTCCTGAGTCTGTTCGCATTGTTTGTTGATCGAGCACGTGCGTGTTTTGCCCGGCGCGCGTCGCTCAGATCTTCGCCGTCCGCCATGGCCGTCGGCGAGGTCGTTTCGCTAAGGTTTTGCTTCATTCTTGTTACGGTCCGCGTTGTTTGGGGGCCGCTAAGCATGTTGAGGTTGTTGGTTGAGCCGTTTACGGCTTGTGCTCGCCGGCGTTCGAGCGACCGAGCTCGGGCCACCGCGGATGTCGCCAACGAGGGAGTTCTAACGGATGGAAAGGACTCTACCGTACCTCCATGGGTTCGGGATGACGAGTAGAGTCCAGCGCATGAGTTGTTTGAGCGGCTAAGTAGCCGCTGGCGATGCGCCGCCGTGTTCTTTGGTCGTCGGCGCCGCTGCTCTGTTTTGGGGACACTGACATGTGGGACCCAGGTGTCAGTGAGAGCAGCGAAGAGTTTTCTTTATTTCCTGTTTTGCACAGTAGTAACTTTTGTTATTTTTGTGTATTTATTTATGTGCATAAATAAATTCTGTAAAAATTTGTGTATTCTCTCTATGATGTGAAGTATTTAATAAAAATATAATATGTTCATGTTCAGTACATTTTTAATCCTGTAAAAATGCTCAAACTAATTGAAAATTGGATTTTCCATGATTTTTTATGCTCTGTGTATTGTTCCAAAAGTTCTGGGAATTTTTGTGTAACCTTTATACACTGATATCTTGTTGTACAAAAAGTTTGGGAATTTTTGGATGAACTGTTGAACATGGCTATTTGTTTAATTAATAATAAAATAATTAGCAACCCTAATGACTTTAGGTTTTGAGTGATTTTGGATTGTTTATGGTTAATGGTCAACTCTCCAGTGACAACCACAGTATGGACATGTATGATGTATTGTTGTTTGCTCAGTTCTTTTGGACATAATTATTAAACTTAGTAATTACTTTAGTCATGTTGTAAGTAAATTACTTTATGCTTTAGTTTAACTTTTCCTTCATGAAGGAAAGTTATACTCAAGATGTTTAATCTGTTCTGTTCATCTTTTAAGTGTTGTTTGTGTGTTGCAAATCATCATGTCTATCCTTTCAAGCATCATCTAAGCATATCATTATATCGTGTAGATTGTTCGTTGGTTGGGTTGGATAACCCCTCTTGTGAAGGGGATTTCTCTCTTGTTGAATCTGAGCCCGAGTTTGTGTATCCCTCCAACCAAGGCAAGTCCCGGTGCATTCAAGCCCTACTTTGTATTTAAAATGTTTTATTTAAATACACTTATGGTTATTACTACATTGTTCTAACTTTATTAAATTCCTACTTGATGCATAGCCTTCTCCTTGTGTTAATTGTACCTTATACCTTGACACTTGTTTAAAGATGAAAACTTTCGGCTAAAAATGCTTAGTATGCTTAGAGTTTTGTAGTAGGTGATTTCCTGTCACTTACACATAGCGTATTGCTTTGGCAAATGGTTATGATCCTTTGAGAAAGGTGTGTTGTTGGAAGTAATAATTCGTGATCGGGCGGACACGGTGTTGGAGAGCCATCAGCGGTGTCTGGTGAGCGGGTTCTTTCCGCCTGTGTCGTTAGGGCCTTGCCGTTGTAAAAAGTTAGAGGGTTGTGACTTTGGAGTACTTATCACATACCTTGGGAAAGCTGGACTCTGGCTATTCTCGTCTTAAGAACGGTCAAACCGCACTGGGAGTGGAGAGATGGCGAGAGTAGTGTGTACCCTCCAAGTTTGCGGAACTAGATGGAGGTGTACAGTGCTCTCGGGTGGCGGAACCTCGGTTTTGGTGAGAGGATGCAGGGAAAAGTAGTCATATGCGTGCTTTAGTGTTGTATATGTCATGTGATTGGGAAGCCCCAGCTGGGAATAAACCCGTTCGAATCGTCGTGTTCCTCGGATATGGAAACATAACCTTGCCTTTTACATCGTAGTTAATGAAACTTAAATTGGATACTTGTTGGTTCCTTTCTTGGATGGTTATTACCTTGTTATCAATCATAAATTTAGATTGGTACTTCAGTAATCCTTTTAAATGAATTAAATGAATTTCAATTATTTTTATAAATGCTCATTTATACAAAATACTTGATTCTTGCAAACCACACCTTGAATCATATTACTTGCATACCTTTTGTCCACTAAATATTTTTTTTGTCGGATAAGTCTTGTTGAGTACCCCGTACTCAGGGTTTGTTAACCCCTGTTGCAGATGAGGGTCCCAATCCGGTCTGTGTGGCTTCGTGCTGCATGACCGTTGTTTCAGTTGATGAGGATGAAGAGTAGTTGTCTTTGCTTGACTCTTGGAAAAGAGTACCTCGGTTGTTTGTTTATACTCTATCAGCAGCTTGATACTATGTTATCGTATGACACTTAAGTTATGTTTCAAAAACTTATGGTTTGTAATATGACTTCAAATTTCCGCTACTTTGATGTAATATAAATTATCGTATTACTTCTGCAATGTTTGTAATGAGGAGATCCTATTCGGAGAGAGGTGAATGATCCGCTGTAAAGTGGTGACACCTGGCGAACTAATTAAGAATTGATTCATTTGTTTGGGATTAAGTCGGATGGACTATTAATCCTGGCAAGTGGGCCCTTTCTTAAAAGGTTCTGTCACACAGGAGAACATTGCCGATCGGAAATATTGCCGATGGACACAGGTTGATGTGGCTGACGTCAGTAGGAAGTTGCCGATGGTAATAGAAGGAGATTGCAGATTGAAAAGTGTCTGCCGATGGAAAGTTTCATCGTAAGGAAAATGGATAAGGAAACTAGCGATTTTATGCTTGTATTATTGTTTTAGTTTGAGTCCGACTCTTGCACGAGTTGTTTTATTTCCTTAAACATAGGAGTTTTGTTTAGGTATGAGTCGTGTCCATGTATAATTCCTTTTACCGGAGTATAAATATGTACCCAGGGGCGGTGTAGAGAGAAATCAATAAAATACAAATCTATTACTTTTATCTACTTTTCCAGCAATCTACTTTTCTCGCATTAGTTCTAGTTTATTAACGAGTTCTTACTATTTCGATGGGCTGCATCTACAAGACCTCCGTCTACCTCGCGAGTTCCGCTTTTTGAGCAATCTGAGCCTTGACGTCCGGGCGCATCGTCGTCGTTTCGTTCATCGTTGTTCTAGTTATCATCCTTGTCGATTAACTGGTCAAATCGACTGGCACACCTTTGGATATCGAGTTCGGGTATAAGCCCGAGGTGTTCATTGATCCGACGCTTTTTGTGTCAACACCTCTTTTGGCACACCCGGTGGGACACTAGATACATCTTTTGATCAAGATCATGGGTGATTCTACTGACGTTGATCCAAGGAACATCATTGAAGTCTCTGAAGAAGATCTAAAAGATGATCAGAAGCAAGCTATGGAGCAGGCTATGGAGGAGTACAAGCAGCTATACCTGAAATCCTTCAGCCTAAAAAGGAGTGGCGATGCAGTCCAGAAGCAAGATCTGTCGTTGCCTTGGCAGGTCACTTTCGATGCCAATCCTGGTAAGTTGCAAGAGATGGTTAATTCTACATTAAGTCAGGCACTCATTAGCCATTCCAATGTGTTGTCCCATACTGTATACAATAATGTCATGCAATCTTTCAAATAAGGACAACCACCTAGGTATGTTGGTCCATGTTGACACCATTTTTTGACACATGTCAAGTGGGCTCAGGCTTGACTAGTCAGCGGCCGTTCTCCATCGGTATCAGAAGTCGATAGTGCCGATGGAAGGGTGCTGCGGGAAGACTAAGTGTTTTGCTGATGGAAGCTGATGAGCTTTGCCGACAAGATCGGTGAAGTCTTGCTAAAACTGATTGCCAATAAAGGCTCGTTGCCGATTGCCGATGGAAGATGGTTGTCGATTGCCGATGAGCTGCTATTGCCGATTGCCGATGAAGGGGCCTTGCCAATTGCCGATAAAGGCTCGTTGCCGATTGCCGATGAAAGATGGTTGCCGATTACCGATAAGGCTCATTGCCGATTGCCGACGAAGAGATGTTGTCGATTGCTGATCGGGAAAATATTACCGATGCCGATGGGCGTAACTTAGCACTTGGCGGTAGCGGAAGATTACGAGTGGCCAAAGAAGGAAGGTGCGGATTAAAGGGATCTGCCAATGGAAAGTTTCCATCGATAAGGAGTATAAGGAAACTGGTGTTCTGTGCCAGTATTATTATAATAGTTTGAGTCCGACTCTTGCATGGGTCGCTTATTTTCCCTTAAAATAGGTATGTTTGTTTAGGAAATAAATATTGTTATCCGGCTCCTACGCGAGTCAGTTTCCTTTAAAGTAGGAGTTTGTTTTAGGAAAGATATGTGTCATGTCATTGTACAACTCTCCATGCAGGAGTATAAATATGTGCCCGAGGGCTATGGAATAAACAATCAATCCAATTCAAACCAAATCAATTACTTTTTATCTTATTTACCTTTCCAGCAATTTATCCTTTACTGCATTAGCTGTAGTTTATCAACGAGTTCTTCAAGCTTTCGACGGGCTGCATCACCTTGATCTCCGTCAAATCCTTGCTAGTTCCGCGTGGGAGTACCTCTAGGCTTTGGCAATCCAGGTGCATCGCTGTTTGCCTCGTCTAGCTCTGCTCTAGTTACCCCTGATCAATCTGAGCCTTGACGTCCGGGCGCATCGCTGTCGTCTCGTTCAGTTTGTTCTAGTTATCATCCTTGTCGATTGATTGGTCAAATCGACTGGCACGCCCTCGACATCGAGCTTTGGGTAATAGCCCGAGGTGTTCACAGATCTGACGCTTTTTGTGTCAACAGTCCAGCGTATCATCAACCTAGATTGGCATCTTCCATGACTTCATCGGCGGCTCTAGCGTTTCAACCTGTGAATCCTTCTACCGATGAAGCTACACCACCGAGATCAAGCCATGCAAGCGTCGTTCGGTTGAACACCGATCTAGTGGCATCGGTAATGTCAGGGCATATAGTCCAGAGTCAGCCAACTCCCGCTAGCTGGTGGGGATACAGTATGCCTCCGGATTCATCTGTAGATGCCAAACTGATCCAAGGTAATAGTGCAGCGGGAAAAGCCTCTATGGAGTCGATAATATCGGCACAGCCGATGAGTCCGATAGTACATTACGCTACGTCTTCTCCAAATGCACAGTTGCCGCCAGGAGATCTTCAGATGGCGATTCCTAAAGTGTTGTACGGGCAACCATCGGCAAGTTCTTTGTCGGTGCAACAAGATTTGGCAGTGATAAATTGTCCCATGACGACGCCAAATCCTCAAACTGGGGTATCGATGCATCAAGGAGGCTCATTTGTTGATTATTCCAGGGGGCAGGAGCAACAGGCGCCGGGTGGCTATCAATAATCGGCAAATCACATGCCGATGACTTATAATCCTGGATGGACTAGTCAGATTCAACAGCAGATGATGCAACCTGGGCACCAAGTGGCGGGAGCACAACAGTACCATTGCCCGACGAGTACTCAGAATGAGACATCGGTGTATCGACCGATGAATATCATGCCGCAGTATGCCCCAGTAGGTGTCCAAGGTTATACATCGGCAAATCAACCGGTGCCTAATATTCAGCAAGGTGTTGGTGAGCCTGTACCGATCGGATCAGCTTATCTGCCGCAAAGGCCAGAAGGAATGTATCCGCCGCCCAGCCAGTTAATATTCAGCCGTTCCATCGGCAAGATCAGGATGCCTACTGGGTCGATAAAATAGCCGAAGTGATGAAAGAATAGTTCGGTATAAAGCCAAAAGTTAATACGTATTCTTATCGGACACCGTACCCTCAGGCATATGACTTGATCCTTCTCCCAAATCGGTACAAGGTGCCAATTTCACGAAGTTTTCCGGCCAAGATGACACGTCAACAATGGAGCATATCAATCGCTTCATTATTCAATGTGGGGAGGCTGCCAGCAGAGATGAGCTGAGGGTAAGATTATTTTCATCATCTTTATCTGGATCGGCGTTAACGTGGTTCATATCGCTTCCTCCAAATTATGTGATTACTTAGGCCGATCTGGAGAAGCAGTTTCACAAGTACTTCTTCTCTGGCGTTCATGAGAAGAGAATTACCGATTTGGTCAAGCTAAAACAGCGCAATGATGAATCGGTAGAAAGCTTCGTCCAAAGGCTTTGGGACATGAAGAATAAGTGCTACAGCTTAGTGTTGGATGATCGGCAATTGGCAGATTTGGCTTTCCAAGGATTACTACTGCACATCAAGGATAAGTATGCATCTCAGGAGTTCGAGAGCCTTAGCCATCTCGTGCAGAGAGTTGCCGACCAAGAAGTTAAAGCCTTCGAACCTAGAAAGACTTGGAATAAGAAGGTATCCTTCATTGAACAAGAGGAAGAGTCTGAATTAGATGAAGGGACAGATATCGGCGTTGCTGAATGGGTGAAGGATAAGAAGCCGATATCTTGTCCATTTGGTTAGAAAGAGGCTGAAAGATTCACTTTTGATATTACTAAAGCCGATATGATATTTGATCTGTTGCTTCAAGAAGGGCGGATTAAACTAGCACCTAATCAAGTGATCCCATCGGCTGAAGAACTTAGGAGGATGAGGTACTGTAAGTGGCATGACGCAACCTCACACAGTACCAATGATTGCAAAGTCTTCAGGCTGCAGTTGCAATCAGAAATCAAATCTGGGCGAATCAAGTTTGAAAATTCTAAAGCTTAGAGGCCGATGAAAATTGACCAGCATCCGTTTCCAAATAATATGGTGGAAACTAGTGGGAAAGTCAAAGTGCTAACATCGGAACTAGCCAAGAAAAATTCATTGGTGGACCCCAAACATCAAATAGCTATGCAGGATGTAAAGGGAAAGAAGCTTGCCGATGAAAGAGAAGGTAAAATAAATGCCGATGATAGTAGCAGCTCTAGGAGGCCTCAAAGATGTGCGTCATATGGCGTTGTAATCACGCACAGGAGGCCACGATAGGAATATGAGCGTTCGCGAGAAGAGCAACATTGGCAGTAGGAAGAAGAGAGACGCCAAGAGTGGTATCGGCATAAAGATCAGTGGAAATGCCCCTTCTTCGTCCATTGTTGGGAAGAAGGCATCAAGCTGCCCACTACCGATAATTGTCCTGAATGCAACGGGTACTATCCTACTGATCGGTCAGAGAAGAAGACTCGCTTTGAAGGTCAGGGATCAAGCTATGCTAGGTCGATCAGAGGAAAAGAATCATTACATGATCGGCTGGGGGGCAAACTCAGTGTACATGACAGGCTTGGCAAGCGTATCCGTCAAGAGGAGATCGAAGAGAGGGCTAATGCAAGGGTTCTCGATGAAGAGATATTCTCTAGAGATCCAAACATAAGGGGTAACACAAGCCGACACAGTGAGAAACAGTACCAACCTGTTTGGAAGACTAAGCTGCCTCAATGGTGTCCTAAAGGCCTGACAAAGACTCAAAGAAGGAGAATCCAGTGTGAACGCCAGAATGATCTGGGTTATAGCTCTTCAAAGGGAGAACCTCCAGTTTGGGAGTGGAGGCCAAAACACCAGGAGAGGAGTCCATCGGCAGAAGTCAACATGGTTGTTATGTTGTCGATGGAATTTATGGCACATACTGATGCTGAGGAAGAAGATGCTAATATGGCTCAGCTAGTGCTAGATCCGATGGCAGCTGTCTTTGAAAAACCTGCCGATGATGAAAGGCAGCATCTGAGAGTCTTGTTTGTCAAGGGCAAAGTCGATGGGCAACCGGTGTCAAAGATGTTAGTCGATGGTGGAGCGTCGATTAATATAATGTCATATGTCATGTTCAGGAAGCTTGGGAAAGGTGACCAAGACTTAGTCAAGACGGACATGAAGCTGAAAGATTTTGAAGGCAATGTGTCACCAGCTATGGGAGCCGTATGTGTCGAATTGACTATCGGTAGTAAAACTTTGCCGACGATGTTTTTTGTAATCAACGGCAAGGGGACCTACAATTTGCTTCTGGGAAGGGATTAGATTCACGCTAACTGCTGCATCCCTTCTACGATGCACCAAAGCCTTGTGCAATGGGATGGAGACAGAATTGAAGTCGTCCGGAGTGAAGTCCCGTCGATTGTTGCATCGGCAGAATCAGAGACCTATGAGCAGACTAAGTGCATATCTTGTGAAGCTTGGGATACAGAATTCCTCAAGGTAGCCGATTACCGGATTACACCGATCCAAGCAGTCGGTTCTGAAGAAGAGGTTTAATGGATCAGTTTGCCGATGATGGAAAACTTTGACATGGGTTCACATCAGCCGATGATTTGCTAGAAATAGACATCGGCGACGGTAGCAAACCTAGGCCAACTTTTATTTGTGCTAAGTTAGATTCCCAATGTAAGCAACAGTTGAGTGATTTATTAAAAGAATATAAAGATTGTTTTTCTTGGGATTATACAGAAATGTCTGGTCTAGACCGATCGATAGTTGAACATCGGTTACCTATTAAATCGGGTTTTCAACCGCATCGGCAACCAGCACGCCGGTGTAACCCTACTGTGCTGCCCGATATTAAAGCTGAGATTACAAAGTTAATCGAAGCTGGATTTATTCGGCAATGCCGATATGCTGAATGGATTTCTAATGTGGTTCCTGTATATAAGATGAACAGAAAACTTCATGTTTGTATTGATTTCAGGAATCTCAATAAAGCTACACCAATGGACGGCTATCCAATGTCCGTTGCCGATCTACTAGTTAATGCTTCTACTAGACACAAAATTATCAGTTTTATGGATGGTAATGTTGGGTATAATAAAATATTCATGGCTGAAGAAGACATATCCAAAACTGCTTTTAGGTGTCCAGGTCACGTTGGTTTGTTTGAATGGATCGTAATGACTTTTGGGTTGAAGAACGCCGGTGCTACTTATCAAAGAGCAATGAACTTTATTTTTCATAAGTACATCGGTACGTTGGTCAAAATCTATATCGACAATGTGGTGGTTAAGTCCGGAAACTTTGAAAAGCATCTTGCCGATCTGCGGAAGATTCTGGAGTGCACAAGGGAGCATGGGCTAAAGATGAATCTAAATAAGTGCGCATTTGGCGTATCGGCGGGTCAATTCTTAGGGTTCATGGTGCATCAAAGGGGCATAGAGATCGGTAGAAAATCTATTGATGCAATTAGCAAAGTGGTTGCTCCTACGAACAAGACTGAGTTGCAATCTTTGATCGGCAAGACTAATTTTATTAGAAGATTTATATCTGATCTGTCTGGGAAGATTAAGTCTTTTAGCCCATTACTGAAGCTAAAGGTCGGTCAGGAATTTGTGTGGGGAGAAAAGCAGCAATCGACTTTGGAAGAAATTAAGAGGTATCTGGTGAATCCTCCGGTTTTGATTCCATCTCGACATGGGAAACCCTTCAGATTATATTTGTCTGCCGATGACGGTGTTATCGGGTCAGCTTTGATTCAAGAATTTGAAGGGAAAGAACGTGTGATATATTATTTGAGTAGAAGGCTGGTGGATGTTGAAACCAGGTACTCGGCCGTTGAGAAATTATGTTTATGTCTATACTTCTCTTGTACCAAGTTAAGGCATTATTTGCTATCGGCCTAGTGTACTGTCATATGCAAGGATGATGTGGCCAAGTATATGCTGTCAATACTGATATTGAGCGGAAGAATCGGCAAGTGGATTTTGGCGCTGTCTGAATTTGATCTGAGGTATGAATCAACTAAGGCAGTAAAAGGGCAGGTGATGGCCGATTTTGTTACTCAGCATTGCGGTACGCTAAATTCAGTAGAGATTGCTCCTTGGACTTTGTTCTTTGATGGTTCCACATGTAAGGAGGGAGCAGGTATCGGTGTTATCTTGATTTCACCCTGAGGGAAAAAGTATGAAATCTCATTGCTGATTATTGCTACTTAGATGAATAATCAGGCTGAGTACCAGGCGTTACTGAAGGGGTTGGAATTGCTCAGGGAAGTGTGTGCCGATGTCGTCAAAATCTTTGGCGATTCTATGTTGGTAATCAATCAATTGGTTGGAACATATGAGTGCTGAAGTGATATTTTGATTGCATATCATGGGAAGTGCTTGCAGTTATTAAAGGAATTCAGAGAATATCGTCTTGAACACATTCCTAGGTTGCATAATGAAGAAGCCAATCGATTGGCACAACATGCTTCGGGATATCAGCTGATTCAAGAAGTAATGACATCGGTGATAGTTGCCGATGACTGGAGAAAAGAAATTGCCGATTACTTAAGAGATCCGTCTAGGAAAGTTGAAAGACGGTTGAGGTTTCAGGCTACCAAGTATGTGCTCCTTGATGATGAATTGTATTATCATATAATTGATGGAGTTTTTCTCAGATGCCTTAATGGGGAGGAATCGAAGAAGTTGATGGGTGAAATTCATGACGGAGTATGTGGAGCGCACCAATCGGCATTTAAGATGAAGTGGATGATTAGGCAAAATGGATATTATTGGCCGACAATTCTTGAGGATTGTTTTGAGTACTTCAGAGGGTGTCAAGATTGTCAGAAGTTTGGTAATGTTCAGAGGGCACCTGCGTCGGCAATGAATCCTATAATCAAGTCTTGGTCGTTTAGAGGATGGGTCATCGATCTCATCAGCCAAATTTACCCACCATCGAGCAAGGGGCATAAATTTATACTTGTTGCCACTGATTATTTCACGAAGTGGGTTGAAGTTATTCCTTTGAAGAATGTGACATCGGCAAACATGATAGATTTTGTGAAGGAGCATATTGTTTACCGATTTGGAATTCCTCAGACTATTACGACTGATCAAGGGACCATGTTTACATCGGGGGAGTTTGATGAATTTGCTATCGGTATGGGGTTCAAAGTGTTGAATTCTTCTCCTTATTATGCTCAAGCTAATGGTTAGGCTAAAGCAACTAATAAGGGAATAATTAAGCTTATCAAGCGCAAGATTGAAGAGAACCCTAGAAGGTGGCATATAGTACTGAATGAAGCTTTGTGGTCGTATCGGATGGTATGTCATGGTGCTACTAAGGTTTCGCCATATCAGTTAGTATACGGACATGATGTTGTCCTACCTTGGGAAATTAAAACTAGTTCTAAACGGTTGTTTTCCCAAGACCAGTTAGCAGCCGATGAGTATGATATCCTTATGAAGGATGAGTTAGAAGACCTAGCGAGTCATCGGCTAAGAGCTCTAATCAGTATCGAGGAGAACAAGAAAAGGGTTGCCAGATGGTATAACAAGAAGGTAAAGGTGAAAGAGTTTGTCGATGGTGATTTGGTGTGGAAACTGATTTTACCGATTGGAACCAAAAGTTCGAAGTTTGGGAAGTGGTCTCCTAATTGGGAAGGTCCTTTTCGGATAAATCAGTCTGTTCTGGGCAACGCCTATATTTTGGAGCCTCTCGAAGGAGTTGCATTTTCCAAAGCAATCAATCGTAAATATTTGAAAAATATTATCCTAGTATCTGGATAGATGCATGAAGTAATACAAATGTAAGTACCGATGATAAAGTCATTATGCGAAACATCGGCAAATGAAACGTTATATTACAAGAACAGTCGTCAAGATCATGGTTATCGGTACAACAAATTACAACACGGTTTGAATAGATGAAATCGCGCGAAGGAGAATTTGATCTGCTTCTTCTATTTCCCTGGCATCATCATCGGCAGAACCCTCGACTGGCTTGAGCTTTCTCCTCAACAGAAGGGCTTCACGGGCATCGGCATCTCTCTCTTGTTGTAAAGCTTTGGTGGCAGCGGGGAGTTGAGCCTTCTTTTGGATGGCTGTGCTTAGAGCTTCGTCAACTTTCTTCAGCTCGACTAGCAGCTCTTCTTTTCGTGCCTATAGACGCGTGGTCTCTTGTTCGAGCGCGCTACCAGAAGCTTCCAGACGGCCGATGTCTTGATGTTTTTCGTCCGCAGCTTGTTTGAATTTGAGTATCTCCTCTTCGAATTTTGCTTGAGCAGCTCTATCGGCAATGCGTCGCGAAGCTCTTTGATATTGTAGTTGCCGACTCTCGAGGAATGCCGCTTGGAAGAGTAGTTCTTCAACATCGGTAGACAATTGGTCTTGGACTTCTCTAAAAGCTACCCTTACTGCACTTGACTCTTGAATTAGTTGAGAAGTGTTTTGTTGCAGTAGGAGCAGCAGTGCTTCAAGTTTGGATTTCGCTTCTGCCGATAGAACGATTGGAACATGAATAAAGCTCTCTCCTTCTTCGTCGTCATCTCAGAGATTGAGAGATTAACAGCAAAGGAGAATAAGCTGTTGTGGGATTCTTGGGCCTGAAAAGATAAGAATTGAAATTTGTCAGTTAGAAACTTATATATCGCAGAGTTATGATGAATATTCCTAGTTTACCTGCTTTAGAGCGATTTCTCGCCTTTGGCTTGATGTAGCTGACGCAACCGTATCTTGAGGATCAGCAAAAGTTGTCGATGAATTTGCCTCGGCAGGAGGGACAGTTGGTGCTGGTGCTGGTGTTGAGGCCGATGCTGCTTCCATTATTGTAGCTAACCCCTGTGGCGACGGGACTGATCCTTGGTTGGGGGTTTCATCCGGTACTGATGCTGGTGCCGATGCCGGTGTTGTTTTCGTTGTTGCGGCCATCTCTTGCGGCGACGGTGCTGTCCCTTGGTCAGGAATCTTAGCCTGTGGCTGCTCAGGGATAGGTGCGGATATTGGCTCCGGTGTTGGTGTATCAGCAGGAGCTTGAGGAGATGTAGCTGGAGCTGATGGCTTCTTACTGTTGACACTGTTTTTTGACACATGTCAATATGATCTAAGGATTGTGCTGATCGGCAAAAGGCTAGTTGTCGTTCCTTATCGGCATTGGAATATTACCGGTCAGATTGCCGATAAAGACAGGGAGACTTGATGAAGGCAAGGGGATGTTGCCGATAGAGGCAAGATGTTGCCGATGAGGGCGAGGAAGCGTTGCCGATGAGAGCCAAAGCCTGTTGCTGATAGAAAATATTGCCGATGAAGACGGAAAGCTGCCGATGAATGGTAGATGCTGCCGATGGAAGCAGGATGACATGGCTAACGTGAGCATACAATTGCCGATGGTGCTAAAAGGAAGTTGCGGATCGGAAGGATATGTCGATGGAAAGTTTCATCGGAGAGAAGACATAAGGAAACTGGTGATCTTATACCAGTATTGTTATAGAAGTTTGAGTCCGACTCTTACATGAGTCGTTTGTTTCCTTAAAAATAGAGATGTTTGTTTAGGAAAATATTATTGTTATTTGGATCCGACTCCTGCGCGAGTCAGTTATTTCCTTTAAAATAGGAGTTTGTTTTGTTTAGGAAAGGTACGAGTCATGTCTGTCTACAACTCCTATTGCCGAAGTATAAATATGTACCTAGGGGTCGTGAGAAAAGATATATCAACCAACCATCAAATAAATCCATTACTCTTATTTACTTTTACTGTAATTTACCCTTTTATTGCATTAGTCTTAGTTTATCTACGAGTTCTTCAAGCTTCGACGGGCTGCATCTCCTTGATCTCCGTCAAACCCTTGCAAGTTCCGCGTGGGACTAATCTGAGCCTTGACATCCGGGCGCATCGCTGTTGTCTCATTCAGCTCTGCTCTAGTTATCCTGATCAAGTCTGAGTCTTGGCATCCGAGCGTATCGCCGTTGTTTTTCTTGGATCTTGTTCTAGTTATCGTCCTTGTCGATTAACTGGTCAAATCGACTGGCACACCTTTGGATATCGAATTCGGGTAATAGCCCGAGGTGTTCGCAGATCCTGACGCTTTTTGTGTCAACACTTACGTTTTGGTCGGGGAGCAGCACTTGAAGAGCCTTGGCGTTTTGACCCTTGCACGTGGGGGGCATCGGCAGGTTGAGCCATGGAGGTTTGTACACTTGGGATGGCTGCCGATGAACTTGTCTGCCGCAGAAGAGAATTTGGTGCAAAGTGAGTAAAAATTATCGATTAAACATATTATGATCGATACAGATAAACGAAGACTTGTTACCGTGAAGGCTTATGCCAAAATGGCGGCAGCGGTGGTAGCATCATCGGTTGGTAATGGCCGAGTTCTGATAGTAACCTTGGGAACTGTCTTGTGATGCATAAGGGCAGACAATGAAGGGGCCTTACTACCGATTGTCGATGTAGGGTTCATTGGTCGCAAGTTAAAGTGTTTGTCACTCTTACTCTTTTTGGGGATCAAATCATTAACCTGTTGACAGAGGGTTAGTTACCGATGCATTTGAAAAGTTAATGAAGTAGTAATCGGAAATAAGCTTACCGTGTCATCGGGTATGATATGATCAGCATCAATCAAGTGTCGATAGTAGTGTGATGATGGAGCAAATAGTTGGTCCTTCCACTCTTGCCACCAGGACTTGTATGATTCGGTAATGAAGGATGTCGGCGCCCAGGAAGATAAGTCGATGTTAGTTACATCAGCATGAGGGGAGAGGGTGACAATTTTGTTCCAATCCATAGCACTGGAGATGACCTCTCTTGGTTTTATCACGTTGACATAGCTAAGTTTAATCAGCAATTGACCGAATGCTAGCTGTCTTGCCGTTGCCGATGGATAATAGAACTCGTATGATGGATGAGAGTTCTTCCTGGTCCCGACGACGTTAACCAGAATAGCTCGGGGAATGAGGGTGGCTTTCATGATTTCTTCGTTTTGTGGTATATTCCCATCGGTGAGATTGAAGAAGAGTGGGAATCGATTGTCTTCATCGACATAAGGCCACCAGACTCGTTCTCTAGCAGGGATTCCGCAGTAGAGCCTCTGGAAGAACATGCCGAATTGATCGACGTTGGCATCGGTTCCTGGTAGCATTATCATGGTTTCCCCAAAATTGAGTGGGGAACGGGTTGCCGATTCATCATTGTCAAAGACATAGTCTTCAGATATGTCTCTTGGAAACTGTTGGTTGAACAGATCAAATTGGAGACATTTGTGCATATGGGCGTTCAGTCACAGGTTGATGAACCACCAAGGACCTCCAAGGTTGCCGATGGGTTTGCCAAGTAGTAATTTCTCCGATACTTGATGTAGAAGGCGATAAACTGAGCCAAGGAGGTATCGGCCAAGGGTAAATCCTCCACTGGCCAGAAGCTCTGCTGCGGGAAGGTACATGTTGGTAGGCCCGACTGTTCTGCCGTAGAAAACTAACTTCTCCAACCACATGTTAAGGAAGGTGGCATGCTCCCTTGGTCCTACTGATGTGGTCTTCGGATACTCTTGAATATATCCAGTCCAACCGCCGATGTTACGTGTGCTTACCCGACGCTCGGACGTCCTACGGAAGAGGGTAGCAGGATCGGCAGAAGAAACATCGAGGTCAGTGAGCATATGTACATCGGCAAGTGTACGGGTGGCTGGTCCATGTCTGAATAAAAAGGCGTTCATTGTATCGGACCAGAAATAAGAAGCCGCAATCATCATGTTCTCATTCTTGGCCATATCGGCAATGGACAGTCTGATGCATTGGTCAATGTTGCGCTCTGACCAATAGAGTTGTTGTGACCTAGCTATCCTGAGATACCAATTCTTCAACCCTTTGGTAGGTTTGGGCCAAGAGTGAAAGGTGTCTGTCCATAACCCTAGATCTAAATGCTCAGATCTGAAAGGGATGCGATTGGTTTCTGCATTGATGAGATTGGTTGGATCGGCATTCGCCATTGGGCCTAAGCAGCAGAGATGTTCTTGATCGGTAGGGATCACTATTTTGTTGCGCATTTCCTAGATCCAGAAAGTAAAAAAAAGGAAAGGGAGAAGGGATTGTAAAGCGATGCAGAAGGATAAAAATTGTGGTATATACAGCAAAGAAAGAAGGGAAATTACCGCAGAAGCCGTGAAATTAATCGTCATTGAAGCAGAGTTCTTGCAAAGGTCGTGCTCCTGATGAAAGAAGAAGAACCGCCGCTGGAATAGTGCTCTTTGAGGATGACGTTGAGATGAAGGTGAAAATGTGAGCTCAGGGTAAAAGAGAGGACGGACGGTGGTCTTTATAGTCCTAGGTTAAAGGGCATTTTCGAGTTTTCTTTTCTGACTGAGCAGGAATATGGAAGGATATCGTGTTGATTTGTGCGGTGATCGAGGAAATTGTAACTGTTGGTGCTACAGTTGCGGGGGTTGTTGGTAATTTACAGTGACAACGCGCGGTAATCAAAATGGCGATGGTATTTTAGAGGGAAAGATTACAATAGAGCGAATTTCGGTGCATAAGATATTTTATACTCCGAAATTGGGGGGCATGTGTTGACACCGTTTTTTGTACGTGTCAATATAAACCGGATACACTGATCAGTAGAAGGATAGTTACACTGATCGGTAGAAAGATGGTTGTTTTTTTTTCTTATCAGCATCAGAATCCCACTAATCGGATTGCCGATGGAGACAGGAGATTGAAGAAATGAAAGAAGGTATTGGCTGATCGGAAGGGTGTTGCCGATGCAAATAGGAGAACATTGTCGATCGGGAATATTGCCGATGGACACAGTTTGATGTGGCTGACGTCAGCAGGAAGTTGCTGATGGCAATAGAAGGAGATTGCGGATTGAAAGAGTCTGCCGATGGAAAGTTTCATCGTAAGGAAAATGGATAAGGAAACTAGCGATTTTATGCTAGTATTATTGTTTTAGTTTGAGTCCGACTCTTGCACGAGTCGTTTTATTTTCTTAAAAATAGGAGTTTTGTTTAGGTATGAGTCGGGTCCATGTATAATTCATTTTACCAGAGTATAAATATGTACCCAGGGGCAGTGTAGAGAGCAATCAATAAAATACAAATCTATTACTTTTATCTACTTTTCCAGCAATCTACTTTTCTCGCATTAGTTTTAGTTTATAACGAGTTCTTACAATTTTGACGGGCTGCATCTACAAGACCTCCGTCTACCTCGCGAGTTCCGCTTTTTGAGCAATCTGAGCCTTGACGTCCGGGCGCATCACCGTCGTCTCGTTCATCGTTGTTCTAGTTATCATCCTTGTCGATTAACTGGTCAAATCGACTAGCACACCTTTGGATATCGAATTCGGGTATAAGCCCGAGGTGTTCGCAGATCCGACGCTTTTTGTGTCAACAAGATGATAGGTCATTTTCAAAGGGATGAGATGGTGTACCATAGATTTGACTGTGCGGTAGACGATCCACACAACTACTACCCTCAAGAATTCCTTAACACTTTGACACCAAATGGTCTACCGCCACATGTTTTGAAGCTAAAGATTGGTTGCCCGATCATATTGCTCAGGAACATTGACCCTGTGAATGGACTTTGTAATGGTACCCGACTTATTATACAGGGGTTCCAAAAGACTACCATAGACGCAGAAATTGTGTTGGGGCAACATGCTGGAAAACGGGATTTTCTACCTCGTATACCCTTATGCCCGTCTGACGACGAGATGTTCCCTTTCCAATTTAAGCGAAAGCAATTCCCTATTTGGCTTAGCTTTGCAATGACTGTTAACAAGGCACAGGGACAAACTATCCCTAACGTTGGGGTGTACTTACCGGAACCAGTGTTCTCACACAGTCAATTATATGTAGCACTATCAAGAGCCACAGCAAGATCGAATATTACGATCTTAGTCGTGCCAACTGCTGAGAAGGATATGAACAAGGGGAAGGGAAAGGGTAAGGGGAAGATGAAAATGTCAAAGGATATATTCACAAAGAATATCGTATATAAACAGGTTCTAACCACATAAAAGAGGTAGTATCTTGCACTGATATATATTTTTTATTATAATCAATACAACTTTAGCTTTAAATATTAACAAACAACTTATATGCAGGATACGTTCAGAACATCTAGGATTATTGCAAGTGACTACTTGACAGTTGGTGCTTGCACAACAATACCTTTCTAATATTATTAAAAATGAGTGGTGTAAGGTTTATCAGAGGATACACTTTGGACAGAATTAATCCTCTTAGTTTCACCTAATGGTCTCCTTTCCTCTATGTACACATGTACGATCTATTTGTTTTTCTTGTTAATACATAATCGATGTACATTGTTGAGCTCGCGCAATATTAATGTTCTGAAGATCGCACTTGCAATATTTTTTTAGAGCAAGTTTAGTAATACAACCATTAGTTGGTTGTATCAAATGAATTTTATGCTTATAGCCTACCACTATTGCTTGATTTGTTATTTGAATCTAGTGGTAGTATATGAGTTTGTTCATGAGCTAGTTAAACTCAAGTACTTGATCTATTTTGGATTGCAATCAAGTGACAAGTACAACCTCTATAAGATAACCGCTTAATGTGTGTGAACAAGCTTAGAGAGGGTTTAAACCGGACTTGAAAGCTTATGCTATTCACTTTAGTTCAAGTCCAACATAGAAGCTCATGAAGATAATGAATCTAGTTCAAGCACAAGACAACAATGCAAATGGATATCAAGATGCAACTTACAAGTGGTATCTAGACTTATGCTAATCTTTCAAATATTATCAACCTTCATATTGGTACTTGCAAAAGATGTCTAGTTCTAGCATACTTGAGATAGCCCACATGTATTTAATTCAAGTAATTCTACAAGTGATAATCTCACAAGTGATATCCTACAAGCAAATAGGTGATCCTCAACTTTAAGTGATCAAAATTCTAGTTCTCTTGCTTAGAAAGCTTATTTGGATGACATTTGCTTTGACCACAAGGGAGTTTCCCTACTCAATGGTATAATGGTCAATGATCTTACATGAAGAGTCATTTCAATACATATATGTTAGTGTCCATCAAAAAGTATCAACCATCTAACCTAGTGCAACCTTTGCATCAATATATGCATACCTTTTATGGAAATTGATGACAAAGGGGGAGAGATTAGTGAACAAAGATATATTAGTCAAATGGACATGCACTAAGGTTAAGAGACATGGACATGGACAAGGGAACAAGATTAAAGGATCAAAGTCTTGAACTAAGTGATGCACACAAGTAGAGGGAGCAAGCTCATGAACTTGATTGATTGCATTCAATATGTGCATATTCATGTGCTTGCTTGCATATTGCATTAGTCTTATCTTTATATGCATGCTTGTGTGGTGTATGCTAGTTATAGGATTTGAATGATAACTTGATAAACTAGCATGCATAGGTTGCTAAGCTAGATAGTTGATCTAATTAGTGGTATCTAAAACCCTTGCTTATAATGTTGATCTCATGGGGTTTCTAGTGTTTTTGTGCTATCTAGCTAACCATGGTGGTGCTAAGGATGAACTTCAAAGTGCAACTACATTGAGTATCTTCAAAGGTTTATCCTATATCCCTTAGCATCACTTAGTAGTGCTAGCACTCCTACAATTTCATATTCATGCATGTGTGCAAAGCTTAATTCAAACCTTTGTGAGAACACATGTAGGGGGAGCTATCACTACCAAGTCGGATCTTGTGACATTTATCCAAATCTTGGTATATAGCTTAAATATTGGATAAATGGCATAATGTCCAAAAATGATCTTAATTTTCATATCTTTGTAGAGTTGTCATCAATTACAAAAAAGGGGAGATTGAGAGTTCCTATGTGATTTTGGTAATTGAGTGACAACCTAGGTGAACTAATATGTGTTCAAGTGATATATACACAGGAGATTAGTTCACATGTGATTGTGTGATGAAGGAGCTTATTGCACATGAGACATGACATGGAGTCCTGTGATCAAGGTGGAGAAGATCAAGATGAGGCTTGGCTTGATGGACCGGTTGCAAGTGTGAAGGGCAAGTGAGTGATGCTTGGCGCCGATAGAGCAAGTGAGGTCAAGATCGATGAACCAATACGGTCACGTGATGATATGAAGTGGATCATATCATTTGGTGATAAGTTGGTGCATGTGTTGCATCAACATTGGAGGAGAAGATGGAATGAAATGCGCAAGACAAAGGTATAACTTGTAGGGCATTTCATTTCACCGGTCATAGGTGTGTAGAGAAGTTTATGACTGGGTTTAGGATAGATGGCCGTACTATCAAGAGGGGCAAACTCTTGCGGCGCCCGAGTTAGTGGGCTAGGCTTGTGAACGCCTATTAGCCGCCGAATCACCAAGTGAGTGGTCGACACAACGGGGACTAGCTTGGTAGCGACCAAGTGAATCTCGGGAGAAAAATCACCGTGTCAACCTTGTACATCTTCTCCGTGCATCCTCTAAATCACTATCTTGTATTTACTTATTCATACTTGTGCTAGTGCCTTGTTGTTGCTCTTGTAACTAGTTTAGCTTGTGTAGCTTGCCTAGTTACCTTCTAGCTTGTGTAGCATAGAAGTACACCTTGAGTGGCTAATTGGCTTGTGTAGCCTTGTTAGTCACATTGCTTAGTTTGTGTAGCTAAGTAAGTTGAGCTCTCTAGTTGACTT
Organism: Microstegium vimineum; assembly: GCA_022036555.1. Classification (NCBI taxonomy): domain Eukaryota; kingdom Viridiplantae; phylum Streptophyta; class Magnoliopsida; order Poales; family Poaceae; genus Microstegium; species Microstegium vimineum. The sequence goes on along the minus strand of CM039128.1, from coordinate 15,797,491 downwards.
GTGTAGTCTTGCTAGAGAGTATTGCTAGTGAGCTTAGGTGCTTTGTGCTTTGCTTACTAGTATGTGTAGGAACTCTCCAGTTTGCTTAGAGTACTAGTTGCTTAGGTTTGTGTGACCTTGCAACCTAGACTTATTTAGGTGAGCCTCCTAGCTTGGCACCTTAAGTAGCATAATAGACATCTTTGCTAGGTGCTAAAGTAATAGGTAGAGGGGTGTAGTCTTGGTTAGACCGATATTTTTAATTCCGCAATAGTTTCGGTTAGTCATTGCGCTTAAGTTTTCACCCCCCTCTAGTCTGTCATCTCGACCCTACACCGTTGCAACGCACGGGTATTTACCTAGTTTAATATAAACATGCTATTCATCTAACTTTTTTTTTGACGAGAGCTATTCATCTAACTTAATACAAGGATTTGGAATAGAGAGAGTATTTATTAGAATTAGGTATTTCACTGTATTTGAACTGGATATTGACCAAGAAGATGTAGCATGCCTAACCAGTGAATCTCTCGTTGAGATGAGGATGTTCGAAAAAGCATATTTAAGAATCTGTTGACTAGGTAGCTACAGTAGTAGTATCCATACAAGTGTAGCATTTGGTTAGAAAACGGCCTAAAATGATCACCATCCACTTGGATTATAAACTTTACGAGTGTGCTTGGTTTCATAGGCTAAAACATACAGTAAGGTGGAGACTTGGGAGCTGGAGGGTTAAAAATTCCGTACATGGCTAGAAACCGCGCGCAAGCAAAGCAATACAACGTGCGCAGCATCAGCTTTGGTAGCGCCGGCTGACCAGTAGTGTGTGTCCCCTGGGAGGGAAGGCCAGCAGACCAGGGAACCCCGCTGGTCGCTGGAGGCGGAGCGGCCGGGATGCGGTCCATTCGATTCCATCAGCGCCGACGTCGACCCGCAGCGAGGGAGCACGGGCGGGGGCGGCCCAGGCAGGCAGGGCAGGCCACGTCCCACCCACCTCTCCGCCCTGGCCGTTTCCCCGCGCGACGCGTTCGCCGGCCGGGCTCGGCGTGGTGGTGGCCCCGCAAGCACCCACCGGCCCGCTGGCGTCGCAACGTGCCGCAATTCGTCCACGCGGAGCATACGTCCGCTCCGCCACGGCACGGCGGGGACGCACGGGCAGAGAGGAGGATGGGCTGGGCATGGGCGCCCGAGCAGCAGCAGCCTCGCTGTCCCGGGCACGCTCGCTCCCGCCAGCTTTTGGCGCTATGGATGGACCACGCCCCTGACGGCCGACCCGCCTGAATGACTGCCCACGCCAGCCGATTCCCCCGGTGGCCTGGCTGGGACACGGACACGGACACGGACACGGACACGCGGCCTCCCCGCGTGGGGCGACCGGCGCCCCTCGCCGATGGGCTGGGTTTCGTTACGCCGCCACGCGGCGTTGGGCTCTTGCGCCAGGGGGGGAGACCCGCTGAGCTGAGCTGAGCTGAGCTGCAACCGCCCCCGCAACTGCGCTAGGGTAGGGATGCTCTGTCGCGGTTAGTGATGGAAATGAAGGTACGGAAATATGGATATCTATATATCCATATTTGTTTTGTTTTTTAATTGTGGATAATATCAGAATTCGTTTTTAGTATTGTTCTGTATTCGGTTCTAGATCTGTATTTATATTTAATAAAAATCTAAAATATCTAAATTTTGTATACGTATCCACAAAGAATAAGGTACAACGAATCTATTAAAAAGTTTTCTCTCATGACTAGTCACTAATTATTTAATTTATAGATGTATTTAATGTTGCACTGACGGTATTTAATTCTAATCTCTATTCTGAAAAGAATGCAATTATGATATGCATGCTAGTTAAAGTGTTTCGAGAAAATAGTATTCACATTATGACTCTAAATTAATTTATTATAAAAATATGTTTTGTAATTAATGTAATGATTTTTTTTTATAAAAATATTTATACTTTTTAATCTATAATTGATTAAACTTGGCAAACTAAACTAGTACACTATTCATGAATTGTATTCTTTTAGGAACGAAGGTAATAGTATACCTATAAAAATGTTTAATGTTAATTTAATACTAGTAGGGTACTCCCTCTGTTCAAAAATATCTGTCTTTCTCACTTCCTGAGAAAAAACTTAGATTAATTTTATATAAAAATTTATTAATAGTTATAATACATAATTGATATCATTAGATAGATCTTTTGATCTAGTTTTTTTAATAAATTTGTTTGGTGACACACATGCTGCACGTATTTTATATAAATCTAATCAAAGTTGTGACACGAAAACCTAAAACGACAATTAATTTGGGACGGAGGGAGTACATAAATATGAAATTAATTTTAGTATTTTCTAATTTGTTTTAAACATATCATATTTTTTGTTGCAGATTATTTTTAACTTGTTTTTTGTAATTTTGTACAACTAATATTATATAAAAGTGATTGAATAATTGGTATATTTAATTAGTAAATAGTTATTGGTAGTTATACTATTTTTTATGAGTCCATCTTGTCTGTACTAAATAAATACATACTTTATTCTCTACGTGTAATAATTTTATAATTAGAACAAAAATTGATAAAGAAAAAATGATTACTTATTGAGTACCAATCATTTTTAAATTTCTTCATTTAACTATTATTTTATTAAATATTATCTATTATGATTTAGTTCAAACTTTATTTATCTATGTTGAATGCAACAATATGCACATTGAGCTAAATTGAGTAAATATTTAAATAGAAATCCGAATTCTAGACATTGTTTTTTGTTCGTATTAAAAAAATAGTCCATATTCATATTCAATTCGAATCAAAATAAAGTAAAAGATGATATCTGGATCCGAGAAACCGATCCGGTATCTACTCGCGGTTCCATTCACGTCCTCTGTCTCTGACTCGAGATGCCGTAAGTGTCGCTGTCGCCGTTGCATGGCTAAAAATACAAACGGGTTTGGCTTTGCTTCGGTTTGGGGTTCATTCGCTCACTGCTACAGTTGATTTGAGGCTCCAACCCTCATTTTTATCTACTCAGTATCACTCACTCGTGACTCATCACTCAACCAGCAAATATCTCTGCTTTCCTTTGCATCCTTACATCACCAGATCGATCCTTACCCCTTAAAGAACTTGCGAAATTTCGATTACCCTGCCAGCTGATTGCAACGGGTTAACTTTAAAACTCGATCGTCATCTGCACTGTGAACCTCTTGCTGTCACTCTCATCACCACTGGTCCGGACAACAGCTCCACAGCTGAAAAGTCCAACTGTTAAAAAGGCGAATTTCCAGAATTCTTCCACTCCATCGACAAATCACAACGGGAGATTCACTGATTAGGCATGCAAGATATTCATACAACAGTGGCTGAAGCTGAACAGGTGCATTGTATCATCCTACGGAGTACTGTACAGAGCAGGACTGGAGCAGGCAACTGTCGGAAATCTGAAACAGTGTCAACCGGTCGTAGTCGTACACAGTACACACACGTCCGTCAGACTCTCCTGACCGCTCTGCTCTCTCCCCCCAATGCCTATATAAACAGAGGTCACCTCCGTCGTCCCGCACCATCCAAGATCCCGAACCAAAAAATCCCTCTCGAGCTCAACCAAAACCATCTCTCCGTTTCCCTCCTCTGTTTCGACGTACTACGTACATTCCCAGTGCAGCTGCAGCGCCAGCCGCCAGTGTGTAACTGTAACCATGGTGGTGCTCACCAAGGGCGAGCTGGAGCAGATCGCGCTCCCGGCAGTGCAGCGCGCCGCGCCGCCGCGGGCCTTCTTCGTGCCGGAGGTCGACCTGTCCGCGGCGGCGGCCGGGGACTCCGCCGCGCGCGCGGTGGCCAGGGCGTGCGAGGACCACGGCTTCTTCAAGGTGACGGGCCACGGCGTGCCGGCGCCGCTCCTGGCGCGCCTGGACGCCGCGGCCGCCGCGTTCTTCGCGCTCCCGCAGCGGGACAAGGACAAGGCCGCGGCCGCGGCCAACGGCGGGTGCCCGTTCGGGTACGCCAGCAAGCGGATTGGTGGCAACGGCGATCTCGGCTGGGTCGAGTACCTCCTGCTTGGCGTCACCGCCGCGGGCGCCGCCGCTGCGCCGGTGGCGTTTTCCGAGGGCGCGGAGGCATCCTGTTTCCGGTGAGTTCATCACTCGTTACTTCACTTGGCAGTAAAATCAAATTCTGCATTGGCATGGCGCATTGCTATTGTTTTTATTTTTGGCGCCAACAAGGGCAAGAGCGCAGCCTCTGCATGTGGGTCCAGCCGGTACAGACTTACTATATCAGATGAGTGGCTGTTATAATTTACCCATGAATTCTTATACATGGGCACTGTTTCCTTGTGAATGAGTGTAATTATGCTCAATGGGCCAATGGCTATTTCTTTAGGAAATAATGACGTTTATTATCCATAGAAAATGCCCCGACGGCAATAGCAAAACAAGCAATATAAATCTTTTTATCACATTTTGGATACAACATTCGATAACCAGGTCCACGAATGAGTGTCTGAAAATACTACAAATTCAGTAGTTCAAACGGGAAATTAATATGAGGGGGGAGTAATATAGGATGCTGCATTTCTCCAAACTGTAGTGCTTTTTATAATGTTTTTCCTTCTCCATGAGCCAGCAACACCCCCAAAACAAAAAGGGTGATGTGGAGAGAAACCCTTAGATCGTGCAATCCCGTGTCCCATCGTGAGAAACTCGGATCCATCTGTCCAAGAATAATCTTACTACCTAACGAAACATACTATACTAGTAGAACTGACAGTACAATACTACTATCTGGTGTACGATGCATGCACCTCGGCGGCCATCACATGGAGATGGCTCATGTCCCTGCTGCCGGCCGGCAGATCGACCGCAGGCGTACGTGTCAGTTGGGCCGGCTGGCTCCATTCCATGGTTATCATCCCCTGCTACCTGCTTTGCTTAGTCACTGTTCTTATCCATTTTCCTTTGCACTGAATCTTCTTTTGTTACTCGTAGTATTAGTATGTAGTATGACATTTTTGTAAATAAAGTCGAAATAATATGCAACTTTGAGCTATCTGGCCGACCAGATGCAAGCCTTGAGCCTTTAATTTGTGGAATTTGCGTCACGTGTGGTTTGCGCGTCAGAGTCCTGGGTGCACGTGTGCAGAAGCCCCTACCGGCCTACCGGGTGCCCTACTCCGAGCTGGCCCTGACTGATGTTTTTTTTTTTTTTGATGAGCCTCCCATTTCTTTTCTGCCGACTCACTCCATCCTGAATGTCCAATCGCCTGCCTCTGCATCCACCGTACCGTACCACCTGCTCAACGTGGCAAGGAAATTGTCTTTTGACGTGCAGCGATGTGTTGGACGAGTACATCGCGGCGGTGAGACGCATGACGTGCACGGTGCTGGAGCTGATGGCACAAGGCCTGGGCCTCGACGACGAGCGCGTGTTCAGCAGGCTGGTGCTGGACCGGGACAGCGACTCGTTGCTGAGGGTGAACCACTACCCGCCGCGGCCCGCGGGCGGCGCCGGCGAGGTGAGGAGGCTGACGGGGTTCGGCGAGCACACCGACCCGCAGATCATCTCCGTCCTCCGCTCCAACGACACGTCTGGACTGGAGATCTCGCTGCGGGACGGCACCTGGGTCTCCGTGCCATCCGACACCGAATCCTTCTTCGTCAATGTCGGCGACGCATTGCAGGTACCATTCCCCATCCCATCTCCAGAGTTTTGAGTTTCTTCGAGTGAACAATTGAACGTACTTGTAGGTGCTAGTACTGTACGTGCCTAATTAATGACACTTTACAACGATGGATGAAAGCGAGTGCCTAGTTCCCCGACCCGACACATCAAGTCGTTACTTTTTTGCGAGGCAACAAAAGAAAAAACTTGTGGTTCCTCTGTAGTACTACTGTAGTCTGTACGGCACGAGGCAGGGTTGCGAAGTTGTGATGCGCGCTCACCTGTCCTTTGCCTCCAATGTCAGTCCGTGTCCCATGGCTGTGACCTGTGATGTCTGAGCGAGCGAGGGAATCTTGTGCAGGCCCCCCAAGTGGCGTTCTCAAGCAAAAAAAAAAAAAACTTTTTGGTCGAAACCCGTACGGTTACTGCTGCCGGTCCTTGTGGGTCGGTGCTTGTCAACAGCCTAGTAGTGCTGTGCAGCAGTCCTTGTTCACTTCATCAGTCAGGCCTTTCCAAGACAAAACCCTCATGTTCATTTCTAATCTGATGATCGATCCTGCAGTAGCATAGCTTCATCCAACGAGTTATTACGATACCAATAATGTAGTGTGCACATAATATATGCAGGTGCTGACCAATGGGCGGTTCCGGAGCGTGCGGCACCGGTGATGGTGAGCAGTGCGCGCGCGGGTGAGTCATCTCTCGGCGGGCCGCCACGGGGAGCGCCCTCGCGGCCGCCCGCTGGCGCCGGGGGTTGGTGGACCGGGAGGGCGGCCGCCGCCGCTACAGAGAGTTCACGTGGAGGGAGTACAAGACATCGGCGTACCGGACCAAGCTCGCGGACAACAGGCTCTGCTACTTCGAGACCGCCGCGACCAGCTAGCTACCCAAGCAGCCGCGATGAGCTTCCAATTCATCGGCTACAGTACATTCTGGGATGTCTAGTGTAGGTAAATGTTTGTGTCGTATAGTTTTCTTCTGTCCATACAAATACAAATTAAAAGCGGCTGGTATTGGTTAGTTCGTCGCTTTTTTTTTTTGGTATAGAATATATAATGTTGGAACGCGGTGCTCGGGGCGTATATGGGAAAAAAATCCCTGATGTGTAGTGGCGGATCTAAAATAAAATTTAGGAAGGACTTGGCCAAAGAGAGCTAGTATAAGCTCATCTTCAACCTCTATCCAGCGGCTTCAGCCTCTCCTTCCCTGTTATCAATCGCAGAAAAAAATGATAGAGAACTAGGAAAGCTTCAATGGTGCGGCCAGAGTAGGGGGGGCTTGACCCCCAATGCCCCCAGGTAGATCTCCGCCGCCCCTGCTTGTGTGTGACTCTTTTCTCTTCTTATGAAGAAACAAACAATTTGTCAAACCAACTTGGCAAAATCACAAAATTCTCTCTCGAACAACTCTTCAAACCAACTTGTTATCAGTCTTCCGTCTTTACTTTTCTTTTTTTCCCAAAAGTTTGGCAAGTTGGAATAGCATATTGTTGGAGAGAGGGGTTTTTTCCACTTGCTAAATAATTTAGCAACTTGTCAAACCATAAGAATAGCAAGTCAATTTTTTCAAGTTGTTAGAGATGCTCACTCCTATAATATAAGGCGATATCATCTAATTCAATTGTGCGAGGTTGGCTGACACAACTGCTTGTTATGAGAATATCTCCACTATCGCAACTCCCACGATAATCGCAGAGCCGGTACCAAGTTGAGATTGTGTCATCTCCAACAGTTTGGTAAAAATAACTTGTCAAATGTTATGTTTTGACAAGTTGCTAAATTAATATACCAATTTAAAAAAAAACTCTCTCTAACAATTCCCTATTTCTAACTTGCCAAATCAAAAAAAAGCCCCACCACATCTCGATCGTACGCCGCCGCTGAAAGACCTTGTTTGGTTTTGGTTAATTGATGAAACCCATGAACTAACCCTTGTACTAAGTGTATGATCAAGATAGAGTGGTTCACCTTGATCTATGGAGCTAGATGGATGACCATAATGGATCAAGTGCTCCATGGACTAAGGAAAAGAAGAAAGAGAAAAACAAAAATGGGCTCAAGGCAAAGGTATATTCATAGGGCCATTTTTGGTTTAGTGATCAAGACACTATAGAGAGTGTGATCACATTTAGGATAGATATCCGTACTATCAAGAAGGGAAAAATTGTTTTGATTGTGGTTATCATGTGCCATTAGGTTTGCATTGCATACATATAAAATGAACCTAAGTGACACAAACTAAATTAAATCCAAGAAAATATATTGTAAAAGGCTAGGGAACAATGTTTGGAAGACATGGTGTTAGCACTTGAAGACTTGGAGAAGAAGAAGCAACTCAATTGGACAAGAGTCTGAGGTGCGGACGCAAGGTCCAGATGCAAGGGATGCACGGTCCGGACTAATGCGCTTGCGCCCGGTGGCATACCCTAGCTCTCGGATTGTCTGGACAAGAGGTCCAGACGCTGAAGAAGGTCCGGACGCAGGGCTCCGGTCAATCATCCGGATGAAAGTTGCTCTCTGGTTGCTCTCTGCATAGCGACCGGACGCTACTGTGCGTCCGGACGTAGGACTCCGGTCGCGAGTCCGGGCGTTTGGAGCTCTCTGGATCGGCTCTGCGTAGGGTCTGGACGCAAGAGGAAGGTTGTCCGGACGCTACTATTCCCTGGGTCCGGAGGTGACACATCAGCACAGACAAGGGCTCCAACGGGCGAATTTGAAATGGAGGAGGGTCCAGACGCATGCACGTTGGTCCGGACCCCCCCCCCCATGCAATCTACGTCCGGGGTCACGCAGAAGACAGTGGAAAGGGGCAAAACGGCTAGCTCGGTTTGGATGGCTATAAATATGTTTTGGCCGACTCCTAGGGCTCTCTCTTGTACCTTCCATTCATTTGATACACTTGTGCTTGCTTGAGATAGTCCCCAACTCATTCTCTTCACCCTTGTTGCATACTTGTGAGAGTTTGAGTAATCCAAGTGCTTTGATCCTTGCATTGCATCTTAGTGGCACTTGGTCATCGTCATCGCCGTATAGTTTCTTGATATTCTTGGTGTTTGCCACCACCTAGACGGATTGGGTGATTGAGGAAGCTTCGGCACAATTGGTGATTGTTTGCGGCCGGCTTCGATGATTGTGAGAGGGCTTGTACCCACCTCGGCGGAGCGCCAAAGGGTAACTCTAGCGGATTGCTAGTGTCATTGAGTTATTCTCATTTGGGTGGATTCTTGTGGCGCCCGAGTTAGTGGGCTAGGCTTGTCATTGCCTATTAGAAACTGAATCACCATTTGAGTAGCCGACACAACGGGGACTAGCTTGGTGGCAACCAAGTGAACCTCGGGAGAAAAATCATTGTGTCATCTTGTCTCCCGGCTACTCATTGGTATTCTTGTGATTGGTTCTCTACATTGACATCTATACATCACAAGGCATCGGTATAACAATCACCTCCTCTCTTGTATTTACATTCTTCCATATCTTGTCTAGTTAGCTTGCTAGTTAGTTTCCTTGTTAGTTGTTCTTGCTAGCTTGTGTTAAGTGCCTTAGGTTCTTCCTATTGATTGTTACGCACTTAGCTAACTAGAATTGCATTGGATAGGTGGCTTTGCACCCCAAGTAGAGCTAGAGCAAAAAGCTTCACTTAAGTGTTATCTAACCTTTTGCTCCAGTGTTTTGTAGAATTTTATTAGGCTATTCACCCCCCCCCCTCTAGCCATCTAGGACCTTTCAAGTGGTATCGGAGCCGTGCTCACCGCTATTATCAAGGCTTAACAACCTTCGATGTTAGCGATGGCTCAAATATCATTCAACCATGTGGGGAGCAAACCGACAATGTTTGATGGCACCTCATTTGATTATTGGAAGAGGAAGATGAAGATGCATCTAGGCTCAATACATGAGAAGGTGTGGAGTGTGACCGAACATGACTTTGTCATTCTTGATGAAGCTGCTCCCACACCTATAGAGCAAAAGAATCGACAATGCAACACCATGGCACTCAATGTGATCTACAATGGCATTGATTCCAAGGTGTTTGAGCAAATCAAAGATCTTGAGAAGGCAAGTGAAGTGTGGAAGAGACTTGAAGATACATATGAAGACACTTCAACGGTAAAGAATGCCAAGTTGTACATGCTCAAGGACAAGCTATCTCACTTCAAGATGAAGGATGATGAGTCTATCCCGGAGATGTTCCATATGCTCCAAGTGATCATCAATGATCTCAAGAGCTTGGGTGAGAAGGTCAAGGATGAGGACTTCTCAAACCGGTTTCTTGGTTGTTTGCCCAAGAAATACAAAACTTTGAGGCAAATAATTAGGAGAGATGGTTTGCACAAGATCACTCCCAATGAAGTACTTGGTGAGATCATGACTGAAGAGCGATACAATGAAGAAAGTGAAGAAGAAGAGGTCAAGGAAGAAAAGAAAGAAAAGAAGAGATTAGCTTTCAAAGCTTCATCATCCAAGAGCAAGGGCAAAGCAAAGAAGCAAGAATCTAGTGATGATGAAGATGCAAGTGATGATGATGATGAGATCATGGCACTCTTCGTGCGCAAGTTTAATTTGGCAAGTTCATGAAGAAGAAGGGCTATGGCGGTGCTAGAAAGAGAAGAGATAACTTTAAGGGCAAAGAATATGAGAAGAGATGCTACAAGTGCAAGAGCACCGGTCATATGATTGCGGATTGTCCCAATCATAGTGATGATGATGAGAAGAAGAAGAGCAAGCATGATAAGAAGGAGAAGAAACTATCCTTCACCAAGAAGAAGAAGGGTGAATCTTATATAGTGACTTGGGATAGTAGTGACTCTTCCGATAATGACTCTAGTGATGATGAGAGGAAGAAGTCCAAGAAGAAGGCATTGGCTAGTATTGCTATCAACAACAAGTCATCCATCTTTGACACTCCATCATGCTTCATGGCTAAGCCAACTAAGGTACAATCTCATGATGATAGTAATAGTGATGATGATAGTAGTGATGATGAGGAGGAATACTCCAAGGAGGAACTAGTTGATATGATGAAGCAAACTTATGATTGCTTTGAGACAAAGAGGAAAGAGTGCAAAGAATTGAACAAGAATCTTAAGGCTCTTGAACAATCCTTTGATGAGCTCAATGGCTCTCATGAGAGACTAATGGAAGCCCATGAGAAGCTTGAGCGGACTCACCACAAGCTTGAAAAGGCTCACTCCTCTCTCCTTGATCAAAACAAGGATAAGGTTGTTGCATCATGTAACATTAGAGTAACTTGTGATATTCTAGATGAATCATTTTTCACTTCTATCATTGTTGCCCCAACCGAAACACAATGTAGCACCTCCACTTGCACATCTACTAGTGATAGCTCAAAGGATGATGCTACACTAGTGATTGAAAATGAAAAATTGAAACATGATGTTAATGAACTCACTCATGCTTTGGGTAAGACATATGGTGGAGATGTCCGCTTGCTAAAGTGCTTGGGTAGCCAAAGATTTTCCCTTTGCAAAGAGGGATTGGGCTATACCCCCAAGAAGGGCAAGTCGGCCTTTGTAACTCCTAAGCCTAGCTTTGTGAGGAGCAATGGCCGGTTTTGCAACAAATGCAAGCAAGTAGAGCATGTAGACCAATATTTCAAACTTAACATGAGCCAAACCAAGTTTGCTAAAGCCACCTCTATGCACTTTGATTCTTGTTATATGCTTATCAAAAGTGCTAAAGGTATCATGGTTAAGTATGTTGGCACATCCATTGTTGGCCCAAAGAAGAAGGCTATTTGGGTGCCAAAATCCTTGGTCACTAACTTTGGAGGACCCAAACAAGTATGGATACCTAAGAAAAACTAATTTGTTTTGTAGGTAAATTACAAAGCCGGAGGAAGGCATTGGGTGCTTGATAGTGGGTGCACTCAACACATGACCGGGGATTCTAGAATGTTCAAATCAATCAACTCCAACACCAATGATGGCATTGATAGTATTACATTTGGTGATAATGGCAAGGGCAAGGTCAAGGGTCTTGGTAAGATTGCAATATCCAATAACTTGAGCATATCCAATGCCTTGCTAGTTGAGAGCTTGAACTTCAATTTGCTATTGGTAGCTCAATTGTGCGATCTTGGATTCAAATGCATATTTGGAGTATATGATGTTGAGATCATTAGTGTAGATGGTTCAAACTTGATATTCAAAGGCTTTAGATATGAGAACCTCTACCTAGTTGATTTTAATGCTAGTGAAGCTCAATTGTCAACTTGCTTGCTCACTAAATCAAGCTTGGGTTGGTTATGGCATGAAGGCTTGGTTATGTTGGGATGAAGCAATTGAATAGATTGATCAAACATGACTTAGTAAGAGGCTTGAAAGATGTTGTTTTTGAGAAATACAAACTTTGTAGCTCTTATCAAGCCGGAAAACAAGTTGGTAACACACTAACACCCATCCAAAGAAGAGCATGATGAGCACTAGTAGAGCATTTGAGTTGTTGCACATAGATCTATTTGGACCAACAACATACACAAGCATTGGAGGGAACAAGTATGGATTTGTGATGGTGGATGATCTTACTAGATACACTTGGGTATTCTTTCTCAATGATAAGAGTGGTACATTTGCCACATTCAAGTCATTTGTCAAGAGATGTCACAATGAGTTTGAAACTACTATCAAGAAAGTGAGAAGTGACAATGGTAGTGAATTCAAAAATACAAGAGTTGAAGAGCTATGTGATGAATTGAAAATCAAGCATCAACTCTCGGCCAAGTACACTCCACAATCAAATGGCCTTGTTGAGAGGAAGAATAGAACCTTGATTGACATGGCAATATCTATGCTTAGTGAGTACAATGTGAGTCAATCCTTTTGGGCCGAAGCTATCAACACCGCTTGCTACTCTAGCAATCGGTTGTATTGTCACCCATTGATGGAGAAGACTCCATATGAGCTATTAAATGGAACAAATCCCAACATTGCATACTTTAGAATCTTTAGGTGAAAATGCTACATTTTGAAGAAAGGCACAAGACTTGGGAAGTTTGACAAGAAGTGTGACGAAGGGTTCTTACTTGGTTACTCAACCACAAGCAAAGCCTATAGAGTGTGGAATTCGGCTAGTGGTATACTTGAGGAGGTTCATGATGTTGAGTTTGATGAAACCAATGGATCTCAAGTTGAAAATGAGAATCTAGAAGATGTGAGTGGTCCTCAATTGTCAAAGGCTATGAAGAACATGGGCATTGGTGATATTCGGCCTAGGCAAGTGATTGACATTGAAGATGACAAAGATCAAGTGCTCAACTGACAAGACCCGATATGGATCGGTAAGGATTGGCCCGATCTTCATGACAGTAGGTCATGAATTCAAGAGATAACTTGCTGCGAATAGTGGGGGATAACTAGCTTTATACCTGTCCAAGGTTGGATGTGACCAAGCGACGGGGAGAGAGGCACCGAAACCGCGAGGACTTCGACTCGATCTCCGAACGACCGCAGAACCACAATCCGGAACTAATCCACATAATACGGCATAGCCGAATGAAAGCCGTAGAGAACGAAGTAGGGGATCCCAGAGGGATCTCTTCACAAGTCCAAAAAGAACAAGGAATAACAAAGGTTTGAGTAAGACACTCAACAGCTCGGTTGCAATACCATATAGGTTCTTAATTCATCAAAAGGTTTTCTTAATAGCTTAGATGCAGGGGATATATATATATACTAGGAACAACCCTCCTAGATAGGTGTGAAAATGAAACAAAGTTTCTGAAGATAAGCTATGTGAAAGGTCACCACGAGATAGCTTCCCGAAGTGGTCTCGCGTGATTGTTGGCCTCCAGAGCAGTTTCCACTAAACTGATCATAACTCCTTATTGGGAAGTCCAAATGACGAGCCGTTTGTTGGGTGTGAAAGTAGACTTGAAGAGTTTTCCAGGCATGTATACCATGCATCACGAAACATTATAGAACGACATAGTTTTGCAGGAGAAGTTAAACCAACATTTTGTCCTATGAAACTGTTGGCCTTCTGAGCAGTCTTGACTAAATCGTGTATATCTCCAGATTGGAAGGACCAAAATGGGTGGGGTTTGTTGCATTGGAAAATAGACCTGATGATCTTTACAAAATGTCTTCAAGGGCCTGAAAAGCTTCTCGGAGTGCAGAGATATGGGCATTTCTTTAACTGGTCCGTTTTGGAACTGAACTGGTCCATTTTGGTCTGTAGCTTTTCTTCATGTAGAGTAACATTCTCCTATTGATGTGTATACCTAAGTACAATAAAAGTATAACACTTAGGTAGTATAACATTCTTAGAATTATTAAAGTTAATTTCAGCTAGGAATGAATTCACCTCTTCATGTAGTTTAGTGGCACGACTACATATAATTGGACCATGATTTATATCATTTGTATAAGATGGTGAATCTTCTTCATGTTCCACCACATGATGAGTTGACATGTCCTCATCATCAACTAACCTAATGTGCAAGCTAGTATTTCTCAAGTACAAGATCAACAAGTTGCTAGTTCATGTCAACCAAGCTCAAGCAATCAAGTTCCAACTCTCCAACCGACCAACATTGCAAGAGATCACCCCATTGATCAAATAGTTGGTGACATTACAAGTGGTGTTCAAACAAGATCAAGATTGGCATCCTTTTGTGAGCACTACTCCTTTGTATCATCCATAGAGCCAACAAAGATTGATGAAGCCCTACAAGATGTTGATTGGGTCAATGCTATGCATGAAGAGCTCAACAATTTCACTAGGAACTAAGTTTGGGAACTAGTTGAAAGACCCAAGAACTACAATGTGATTGGCACAAGATGGGTATTTAGAAACAAGCAAGATCAAGATGGTATAGTTGTGAGAAACAAAGCAAGATTGGTAGCTCAAGGATACACTCAAGTTAAGGGTCTTGACTTTGGAGAAACTTATACACCGGTTGCAAGACTAGAGGCAATTAGGATTCTATTGGCCTATGCATGTGCACACAACATCAAGCTATACCAAATGGATGTGAAGAGTGCTTTCTTGAATGGATACATCAATGAGCTAGTATATGTTGAGCAACCTCCCGGATTTGAAGATGACAAGAAGCCCAACCATGTGTACAAGTTGAGGAAGGCTTTATATGGCTTAAAGCAAGCGTCTAGAACATGGTATGAAAGATTTAGGGACTTCCTTCTATCTAAAGGGTTCATTATGGGGAAGGTTGATACTACTCTCTTTACCAAGAAGCTTGGCAAGGATCTATTTGTGCTCCAAATCTATGTGGATGATATCATATTCGGTTCAACCAATCAAGAATTTTGTGAAGAATTTGGCAAGATGATGGCAAATGAGTTTGAAATGTCAATGATTGGTGAACTTAGCTACTTCCTTGGTCTTCAAATCAAGGAATTGAAGAATGACACCTTTGTGAGTCAAGGCAAGTACATCAAGGATATGATGAAGAAGTTTGGCTTAGAAGATTCAAAAGGCATTAGCACTCCAATAGGCACTAATGGACACTTGGATAGTGATGCTAGTGGCAATATGGTGGATCAAAAGTTGTATCAGTCTATGATTGGAAGCCTACTCTATGTGACCGCTTCTAGGCCGGATGTGATGTTTAGTGTATGCATGTGTGCAAGATTCCAAGCCTCTCCAAGAGAAAGTGACTTGAAGGCTACAAAGAGGATATTGAGGTACTTGAAGCATACACAAGATGTTGGATTGTGGTATCCCAAGGGGTCCAACTTTGAGTTGATTGGATATTCGGACTCCGACTATACGGGATGCAAGATTGATAGAAAGAGCACATCGGGCACATGTCAAGTGCTAGGCATGTCACTTGTATCTTGGTCATCAAAGAAGCAAAATAGTGTTGCACTCTCTACCGCCGAAGCCGAATACATAAGTGCGGGTAGTTGTTGTGCTCAATTGCTTTGGATGAAAGCAACTTTGAATGACAATGGGATCAAATTCAAGCAAGTGTCATTGCTATGTGACAATGAAAGTGTGGTAAAACTAACCAACAATCCAGTTCAACATTCAAGAACCAAACACATTGATGTGAAGCACCACTTCATAAGAGACCATCAACTAAAGGGTGATATCAAGATCACAAGTGTTGGCACCGATGATCAACTTGCCGACATATTCACCAAGCCACTTGATGAGAAGAGGTTTTGCAAGCTAAGGAATGAATTGAACATTCTTGACTTCTCAAATATGTGTTGATGCACCCCCATATATGACATGCCTCTCCTTCGAGCTATGCAAGGTACAAGTTGATTGACATGTCATTCATCCATTATTAGGACTTGTTAGTGCATTTAGACATCAATTCATTAGGCTCATTCATGAAAATCAAATGATTTGATGCTTATATGGTACCATTATTGCTTCTATGGTTGATATGATCTAGTGGTAGCATATGACATATTTGTGGGCTTGCAATCCTAGTGTTTGATCTAGATCATGAACTTCAAATGTTTAGCTCAACATGGGCAAGATAACCATTCTAGGATCTGTGAACAAGCTTGTCCATGGTTTAAACCGAGTTAAATAGCTTGGGGCAAGTAATCTAGATTGAACCACAACTAAACTTCTCTCCAATAATCAAACCTTTGAGCACATCTTTTATGATAATAGATGACAAAGGGGGAGAAGTAAGTAGTATGACAAAGAAAAATATTTTTGAAAATTTTGAAAATGAAAACACACAAGTAGGGGGAGCAAACCTATGAATAAAGTTGTTGCATATCTTTATGCATTCATAAGTGCTTACTTGCATATGTACTTATATTCATGATATGCTTGTGTGGTGATTGCTAGAAACCTAAATAATATGGTGCTTGAAGAACTAGCATGATTATGTGTTTATATTTTCATGGTTCTCATGTGGTATCTAGTTCTCTTAAGTTTGCCTCTCAAAGTGTTGTCAAGTGGTTTCTAGGAATTTATGGTGCTAAGGATGGTATAATATTGCACTCCGATTGGTATCACGCTTCAAAGGTCCATCCTACACACCTTAGCATCATTTGGTAGCATTCACTCTCCCACAATTCCTATTCATGCATATGTGATCAAAATGAACCAAACTCATATATCACATATGTAGGCGGAGCTAATACTACCAAAGTTGAAATTTTTCATCATATATATTTATTTGTGAAAGGTTGTCATCAATTACCAAAAAGGGGGAGATTGAAAGACCTTGTTTGGTTTTGGTTAATTGATGAAACCCGTGAAGTAACCCTTGTACTAAGTGTATGATCAAGATAGGGTGGTTCACCTTGATCTATGGAGCTAGATGGATGACCATGATGGATCAAGTGCTCCATGGACTAAGGAAAAGAAGAAAGAGAAAAACAAAAATGGGCTCAAGGCAAAGGTATATTCATAGGGTCATTTTTGGTTTAGTGATCAAGACACTATAGAGAGTGTGATCACATTTAGGATATATAGCCGTACTATCAAGAAGGGAAAAATTGTTTCGATTGCGGTTATCATGTGCCACTAGGTTTGCATTGCATACATATAAAATGAACCTAAGTGACACAAACTAAATTAAATTCAAGAAAATATGTTGTAAAAGGCTAACACAGGGGAACAATGTTTGGAAGACATGGTGTTAGCACTTGAAGACTTGGAGAATAAGAAGCAACTCAATTGGACACGAGTTTGAGGTCCGAACGCAAGGGATGCACGGTCCGGACTAATGCGCCTACGTCCGGTGGCATAACTGTAACACCCTAAAATTTGATTTAGAAACTAGATTTGAATTTGAGTTGAATTTGATTTAATTTCAAATATTTTTGTGAAGCATAGAATTAAATATATAAAACTAAAATTAATCATCATGTAGGGTTCAACATGTGTGATGCATCTCATGCCTCTGCATTTTCTTTGCTTTGTTTGAAGTTGCAAAACTTTGAAAAGAATTTCAAAATCACTTTGAAAATCAAATTGGAAAAGTGTTTGAAAAAGAAAATAAAAAGAAAAAGGAAAAACCTTACCTCTCACCTTTCTGGCCCGAGAGCCCAACTCGGCCTGCCTCCTTCCCCCTTTCTCTTTCTCTTCACCGCGGCCCAATCCCTCCCTGCGGCCCAGTCCGACCGCGGCCCTCTTCCCTCTCCCTCTCACTGACACGGTCGCCCCACCTGTCGGCGCCATCTCCTCTCTCTCTGTTTCACTGACGAAGCGGTCCCGCTTGTCATCTTCTCCCCTCTCCTCCTCGTGTCCGACCCGGACACTGTCCGCGCCGCGCCGCGACGCGACGGCCGCAACCGCCGACGCGGTTTCCCCGCGTCCGTACCCGCACCGGACTCTCCCCTCGGTCCTATATATAGCGCCGCCCCCACGCCGCATCCCCCCATTGCCTCGCACCGCTCCGCACGCACAGACGCAGCGCCGCCGTTGCCGCCGCAGAGCTCCGCCGATCCGTCAGCGAGCCGCCGCCGTTCCGCGCCTCTGAACGCTGCAAGCTCGCCATCGAGTCGCGCTTCGCCTTTGCGTAAGTGCCGAACGCACTGTCTCCCTCTTCTTCCTCGCTTTCGCGCTCTGGTTCATCGGATCACCGTTCTGCCGAGGTCCGCCGCCGCGGTTCACCGCCGTCAGGTCTCCTCCGTCCCAACCAAGCTTTGCCAGTGCCCGCAATAGCTTCGCCTTGATCCCCTTGTGCTCCCCGAGCAGTTACCCGGTTGATTTAGGCCTCTCGAGCCTTAACCGCCGTGCACAGCATGTCCGCTGCCGCTGCTGCATCGACGGTGTCGCCCGACCGTCCCCGAGGCTCGCCATAGCCCTAGGCGAAGGCGAGCTCGTCGTAGCCCTAGGCGAACTCGCCGTCCTCTCCTCTATCTCCCGGTGTGCTCAGATCCGAAAACGGTGCACCGGAGCCCTTGATTCCCCTACGCCGACGAGCTCTGAGCTCGGCCGGCAATGGCAGCCGCCGTGCGCCGCCCAGTCCGGCCAACGCGCCGCCTGCCCCCTCTCTCTCTTTCCTCTGGATCTAATCTGATCCATCCGCTTCTAATCTGACGGCTCAGAATCCCCCGTACCCCTTCGCTGGCCTTTTTGCTAAAGAGCCCTCGGGCTTTTCACCCCTCAACCCGCAGTCCCGAAGGCGGTTTCCAGCAATGCGTTTTCCCCTCGGGAAAACGTATTCCTTTTTAAAGTCTGATTTAATTCAAAAATCAAATAAAACCCTAATTTCTCCTTTTGCCTCTAAACTTCAAATGCTTATATTTTCTTCGTTTTAAATCCAAATCGACCCATTCGAGTTGCGTTAGATCCGTAATTTCATGCTCTATACAGTAGTATAGATTTCATCTATGTTAATTACTTTTGAAAGTCAAAGAAAATTACTTTGCTTTTGCTAAACCTAGCTCCTTTCAAAATCTCGTTTAATCTATAACTTCTTCGTTTTAGATCTGATTAGCGTGATTCTTGTGTCTTTGTGATCGTAGTAAAGTATAGATATGTTTTATAACCTTTTCAAAGTCTCTTTATTGTTTATGGTGTAATGTTCTGATCATGTCTTTATTGCTTCGTGTATGATTGTTCGGATGATTGCGTGGTGATGTTGATCGAGTACAGCCGGTGAGATCTTTGTTGACCAAGAGTTCTTTGCAGCAGACCAGGATCACCAAGAGCTTTGGGATCGAGGCAAGTTTAACATGGGATCATCCTTGTTACCTATACACCATAATTCAATCTAGTCATTATTGCATGTGTCTAATTTGATTCCTATTAGATCTATACCATAGCTTTGTTATCCTTTACCTTGTCACCATGGGTTTATATGCATATGGGTAGCTCTGCTATGCTTTACAATAATGGATCTTGAGATGAATCTTGATTAATGATATATGCAACAATGAGATAAAACTGACTTTTGTAGCAACATGGAATAGGACCCCACTGTAGGGCAAAAGCTGGGATTTCTAATACAACCACGAGTGCTATATGGCTCTGGCTTTAGTTAAGTATAAAGTTTGGACTAGCATGCTTGTGGTTCGTGAAAGGCACCTTTGCCGAGCTGGTTATGGGGTATAGCTTGCGTGGGGACCGCTGCGGGTGGTACCATCGGGGTGTCCCATATTCCCCTTTGCATTGGGTCCTTAGGGTCCGCTACATGTTAGAAAGAGCTTTTGAAAGACTTCATAGTGTTCCCTGCCCACTCACCTCGGCAGTGTTATGGGACTAGCTATCCCGGGCATCAGGGTAACATGGCTTGTGGGTAAAGTGTATAACCTCTGCAGAGTGTAAAACTATCATGATAGCCGTGCTCACGGTTACGAGCGGCTTGGAAAACTCACTGTGTAGATGATCAGGTTGTTTAATTATTAATGTGGTTTACTATATTTATATCATGTGGTTATCAATTGGGTTATGCATAATTAAAGCTAAGTGTTGGTAAAACTTGATCAAGATAAAAGCAACCGCAGTACAGACAATGTCAACCTTTTGAGCTTCATAACCCTATGTTACTCTTGCTGAGTACGTAAGTGCTCACTCTTGCTTTCTCAACCCCTTCAGATGGCTATGAAGACTACCGTGAGGAGTACTAGGCTAGTGGTCAACCAGTCGGCGTTCCCTGTGAAGTGGAGCTTCGTCGCGAGAGTCATCTTTATATTCCGCTGTTATGTTATTTAAATATTATTCGTTATGTAATAAGCACTCAGTGATGGTACTATTTAAAGATTTGTCGGCTTATGTGTGTGATTGATCTCTGGGCACACATGAGTTATTCGTATTCAATTTTATCCTTAAAATTGGGTGTGACAAATTGGTATCAGAGCCAGGTTGACTGTAGGACGCAAGCCTAGTTAGAATGGTCTTCTTACCTTCTCTTTTCTTGCATACATCCTTGTATACATATTTGCTCAAACTGTTTTTGCTACACTTGACTTATTCTATTGTGAAAATGTTGTTCTAATCTACCTCTATCTTGTCTTGGATAAAGATGCCTACCCTTCGCCGGTCAGCTCGACTCAGTTCTAGTGAACGTGTTCCTCCGCAGCAGGTTGCCCCTCCTGAACCACAAGCTACAATGGAGGAGTCCCAGGAAGAACCAGTGGAGGAAGTCCAAGAAATCTCTAGTAGCGAAGAGTACCATGGGGAAGAAAGCCCCCATGCCCCAAGTGCTGATGTTAATTCCCCTACTTCCGATGCTGCCTTTGAAGACTTGCCAGAATAGCCAGGGTGGATCCGCACAAAGTATATCCGAGGAGGAGCGAACAACAGTTACGCTCACTCCCAGCTAGTGGATCTTGTGGGAGAATGCCACCCAGGACCTGAAGTTGCAACAATGTACACCTGCAAGGAATACAAGCACCCCCTCGCCAATACCTATTGGAAGGCGAAGATCTACATCTGTGGGAGTGCTGGTGTGCAAGCAGCGGAACGAGTGGACTATACCTTCCATAGCTGCGTTGCACATCCAACCATCGAAGCAAGCATGAAGGACGCAACATTCTGTGCATACATGGCTATCCACAACAAGTTCAGAGAAAGGATTGCCAACACCCGACGTCGCTTCATCCCTCGCTTCGATGCGAAGCAAGGTTGGATCACCTCCGACCCTAACGGTGAAGGTGGCCCCGTTCTCAATGAGCTCGTCGACTTCGTCCAAGAAATGATGAGTATGTATGGACATCTCCTGGTGGAAACAATGAAGCTGTGCAAGGAGCTCAAGCGCAGTTATCAACAACAAGATGAGCTCCGTGAAGAGTTTGGGTTGCCTCCAAACTTCAAGAAGATCAAGAAGTGTTAGGGCTAGGAATCCCTTTTATAGTTTACACGCTAGATCGTGAGTCGTGTGTGCTAGTGTTCTTCTAAGTGTTTAGTTGCCTGTGCTTTTGCTAATGTGTGAGTTGGATCTTTGTAATGATTGTTGAGGTTGTGGGCCTGTCCACAACACTCATAGCTTAGGTTGGGTTATCTGAAAGATCTTAATAAATAAAGTTGCAGTTTTCTTTAATCTGTCTTTTCAGACCTCCCTGTCTTGTTAATTTTGCTCTTTTAATTCTGAACGTCCTAAAATCACCAAAAAATAACTTAAAACAGTAGACTTCCTTATATTTCCATGGCCACAAGAATCACCTTCATATCTGTTCGGAGCTAAGAGAAACAATTCCTGCAAGTTGATGTTTCTGCGCAGTTTGGTAATCTGGACAGATCTGTTTAAACGCAGTTTATGACTAAGTTAATGTCAGAATTAGAAAGAGTCAGAATTACGAAAGTGGTAGATAATTTCTTTATCTTTCCAACCATGTAAGCTTTGCCTCTGTTTGAGTTCGGGAACTTCAGATATGACTGTTTTTCTAGACTGCTGTTGTGCTGAAATCCAAAAAAGTTGCAGACTCGTCCCGTGTCAGGTTTTAAATTTGTCCTTATATTCCATGTGACAGATGCCTCGCACCAGGACTAACTCTGGATCCAACACCAGTGCCAACAACAACGACAACAACAACAACAACCAACACCCTCTACCTCCACCACCTGCAATGACCCCGGAACAAATGCAAGCTCAGATGATGCAGACCATGCAAGCCATGATGCAGTTCATGCAGAATCAACCCCATTAACCTTGTTTTGATGGCTATAAATATATTTTGGCCGGCTCCTAGGGCTCTCTCTTGCACCTTCCATTTATTTGATACACTTGTGCTTGCTTGAGATAGCCCCCAACTCATTCTCTTCACCCTTGTTGCATACTTGTGAGAGTTTGAGTGATCCAAGTGCTTTGATCATTGCATTGCATCTTAGTGTCACTTGGTCATCGTCATCGCCGCGAAGTTTCTTGTTATTCTTGGTGTTTGCCAACACCTAGACGGCTTGGGCGATTGAGGAAGCTTCGGTGCAATTGGTGATTGTTTGCGGCCGGCTTCGACGATTGTGAGAGGGCTTGTACCCACCTCGGCGGAGCGTCAAAGGGTAACTCTAGTGGATTGCTCGTGTCATTGAGTTACTCTCATTTGAGTGGATTCTTGTGGCGTCTGAGTTAGTGGGTTAGGCTTGTCATTGCCTATTAGCCACCGAATCACCATTTGAGTAGTCCACACAACGGGGACTAGATTGGTGGCAACCAAGTGAACCTCGGGAGAAAAATCATTGTGTCATCTTGTCTCCCGGCTACTCATTGGTATTCTTGTAATTGGTTCTCTACATTGACATCCATACATCACAAGACATCGGTATAACAATCACCTCCTTTCTTGTATTTACATTCTTCCATATCTTGTCTAGTTAGCTTGTTAGTTAGTTTCCTTGTTAGTTGTTCTTGCTAGCTTGTGTTAAGTTTCTTAGGTTTTTGCTATTGATTGTTAGGCACTTAGCTAACTAGAATTGCATTGGATAGGTGGCTTTGCACCCCAAGTAGAGCTAGAGCAAAAAGCTTCGCTTAAGTGTTATCTAACCTTTTGCTCTAGTGTTTTGTAGAATTTTATTAGGTTATTCAACCCCCCTCTAGCCATCGAGGACCTTTCAGCCGCCGTCGCCGTCGTCGTAGGAGGTGCCCTTGCGCTGGCCATGCCCTCACGCCGAACATCTTGTCGACCAAGCTAGCCATCTCCTCCATCAAGTAGGTGCCCATCTCGTTCGGTACACCATCATAAATCATCGTATTCCTGAATATTTGTTGGTCATGAATCATGCCTAGGAAGAGATCCCATGCTCTAAGACAATTGGAAGATTCATTTTCTATGATATACTCAAGTGTAATCATGTGTGTTGTTGCTTCGTCGAAGGATGGTATTGGACCATGGCTCAGCTCAATCAGTTTTCGGCTAGTACACAGCAGACACAAAATATATCACCTGCCACCTGATCAGTTCGTACCAAAGACAGTGTCGAGGACAACACCTGTCACCTGATGGCGCCTGATCCTTGTCAACAACTTTTGTTCGCTACCAACAGCACACGCAGGATCACGCGACCATTGCCAACAACTTTTGTTCCCCCGACGGCGGCCGGGTGCAGTAGATCGCGGCGGCAGGCGAACTCCTGTTTGCGGCGGTGGGCGGACTCCTGTTCGCGGCTTGGCACGCGCGGGAAGAAGCCGCGGAAAAATCCACGTCGGGGCGGGAAGGGAGCGGAACAAGCGCGAGCTCGCGAAGTCGCGATGGCAAAGGATATGCGCGCGCGGCTCCGAGGTTTGGCAACCTGATACAAATATCAAGTTGAATTGACAAACAGTTGGAGAAAGAATTTTGCTTGTTTTGCTAAATTTTGAAGGATGACAAGTCATTTACCAAACTGTTGGAGATGATGTAAGAACTCCAACTACAGAGAAGACTAGGGGTTTATTTGAATTTCATATAAATGGGCCTAAACCATCTTATAAGGTCTAAGAACAGAAATGACGGTTATACTTGCTAAGTTCAACTAGATGGGCCTAATCCAATTAACCCGAAATCCCTAGTTCTTATGGTTATCTTTTCGCGATTTTTGGATCATGTTTGAATAAACTTCGATTATGTTTGAATTTCTTCCGCTTCAGCCTAACAGCATCTCAAGAGCTTTGTAAAATTCACTTACTAAACTAATGAATTTATCAAGTTACGAAAATAAATAGGAAACTCGTTTTTTCTCTCTACTCAATAGTGTAATATAGTAGTTTCTTAAAAAAAAAAGGCCAACTTGATTTATTTTTTCTCTCGTCATCTCCATCGGTTTGTGCGTTACCGCACCGTACCCCGTCGCTACGGCCAAGCATGACAGTTCTTTAGCCACCCACCGTCAGTATTCAGCTGGCCCAACAAGGCCTCCAAAGCCATCCAGCCACCGGTCCAGGCCAGCCATTGGTGGCCAGGGGCAGGTGCGGCAATGGCCAGCCAGGCGTAAATAGGGCAGGGTCACGAAGCCTGCGATGCAAATAGACAGTGTCTTGCGTGCTTGCAACTTTGACCCTGTTCATCTCAATGATACTTCCGTGCTTGAAACTAACCCTTTTCATCGGTACTACTTCAGCGCGTGCTTGCAACTTGTCTCTACCACAAATCAGCGAAACAAACAACAGCATGCATCATGAAAATAAAATCATGCAGACATTATTATATCTTAAAAAAATCAAGTCACAGTAAAATAACGCGTAATCTGCACGAGTTTGCATGTTGTCACGCCGTTCCCTTTTCAGTCAAGATCTCCGGTAGGACGAGAACATAATCTCCCAGCCGATTCATTCCCATCATTTTCATTACAAAAAAATAATGTCCCAAATGCAATGAGTTCAAAAGGACTGAAGCCTGACGGTAAAAATCTGTATAAAATATGATCCAATTCCATTCAATGGCATAACTAGGTAGTATCCCCCTCTCCTTATGGTTGCATCCCAGCCAACAAAAGCATGCTCATCCCAAAAAATTTCCCCCAACTGCAAATAATTCGATTATTGCAACATAACAATTGGCAAGTAAGCTAAGGTAAAAATTGCACCAGACTTGTCTCTACCAAAACCAACTACCATGGTGCCAAAGCAGCTGGAATGTTATTATACGAGTCAAGCAATAATAGCATAGAGCAGTCAACCCTATATGCCGATCTTCTTCTCAAGCTTCTGGATCTGATTCAAGAATATCCAGGTCATCTGCATTCAAAATATCATTGGATGAATATGTTATGGAGTTATCAGATTGAAAATAAGGTAAAAGGTGGACTGTCCAGCAGAGTATATCCAGGTATTCTCTATTTACCATGACATGGGGAGCAATCCTGACACAGTACACCGGGAAACCAGTGTAGAACTTGAATGGGCCACCGCTCTTGAAGGTCTTCATGGCACAGTCCAAAGACCCTGTGTACGGGTACTTGCCATTCGCATCAGGTTGCATCTTCTG
Organism: Microstegium vimineum; assembly: GCA_022036555.1. Taxonomy (NCBI): domain Eukaryota; kingdom Viridiplantae; phylum Streptophyta; class Magnoliopsida; order Poales; family Poaceae; genus Microstegium; species Microstegium vimineum. Next base: position 15,772,052 of record CM039128.1, on the reverse strand, counting down.
AATCTGTGTCTTCACATAGTCAAAGGGCAAACTGCATGCTGCGGCGAAGAATCCAGAAACAGCACTGGCTCCTGTAATCAAATTGGACGATTGCATCAGGAAACTGGCAGCAGGCCTAACATGGCTACATATAGAAACTGATGTAATTAAGCACAATGACTAACATCAGAAGGATCTAGGCAATGTGAGTTGCACGAGCTAAGAAAATGGCATTCGATTTCAATAACACAGCACAAAATCCACGAAGTTTCTAGGCACTAGAATCTTACCAACAACAGTAGAAATTTCTCCAGCACCAACTTTGTCCCTAAATAGCTCGACACTCTGGTCATAGGAAGCAAGCATACCCATATTGAGGGCCATAGCTCTCACCACAGTTGGACCTGCACCCTTCCAAAGGGCAAGGACTCCCTCATCAGCAGAGATACGGTAGAGTGCATGGAAAGCATTCTTATAGTTGCGTCGTTGTGCAGCTGGCAGGGTCGAATCGGCTTGCATTCTAATGAGTGCCAAATCAGCAGGACTACCAACACAAGCACCAATTGCTCCAGCAGTCAGACCAATAAAAGCTTTCTGAATTAGAGGCAACGGCTTCCCTTCATTCTTTTCAATTGCTTTGTTAGTTAGAACCCTGAAAATGTATCCGAGATACTCTAGTTTAAAATCAAATACTAATTATAGTTGCAAAGAAGATAAAACATCACTTCACAAACCAGGATAAAATAGCTCCAATATTCATAGCTGATTTTAGATATGCATGCATGACTTTGAGTCTTTGACAAAAGTTAATTGGACGTTGCAACATTTGTTCACGTTATATAGTAGTTAAGTAACTCGAAGATCATATAGTTCACCTAACACCAAAAATAAAATAAAATAAAAATATAAGCCCCTTTATGGAACAAAATTTTATATTCACATCAAACAAAACTTAGCATCATTCCTTTATGAAAATACTTTGTACAAAAAAAGTTGCAGATAAACAAACAACCATGAACCTCATGGCACTCCAAGGGTAAAGATGTAAAGTCATTTTGAAGACAGCACAGCTCATCGAACAAAGTTATATTTGCGACCATATATCTGACAGGCGCTAACCACTAGAAGCTACCAATATGTACGTGCACAATCTCAACGCTGCAACAGGCACCCATTCAAATAGAAATTATGTGCTGAACCAAGGTGATTAAGAGATTTCTGTACAAGCAAATCAAATCAAAAGGTAATGACTGTACGATTGATCGTAAAACAACACACTCTACAAACCTGAAGGATCCAAGACGAGCAGTCGTGTACGTCGCTTGCCTTAGCAAACCGGCAGACAAACCCTGTCATAGGAGAAATTAAGCTATATTTCAATCCAAGTTACCAATTAATTGCAAATGCCATATGAACACAATTATGCAGGCTTAATGTCATGTAATGTGGAAGATAAGAGTAAAATCGCCATATGCTGGAGTGCATTTAAGGTCAAGCAAATATTGTAGTACTGCAGTATACAGCATCATGTGCTGGATTTTTTTGGGGGGGCATCATGTGGTGGATTGAAAATATACATATTGCATTAGATAAATATCTAAGAAAAAAATAGGCATTCACAAGACCAAATACTCAAACTTAATACATGGTTCAGTTTCCCTGTACTAAAATATGTCAGCTGCAATAGCATGTCCCGTAACAAAGTTACAAGTATCAGAACTTTGTACAAGAAGAAGTCACAGAGCACCCAGGAAAACAAAACAAACCTTGTAAAAGGAGCCGACACCTTCATTTGCAAGCATGTTCCTCGTGACCTGACCAGCAGAGCCCTCACCCAACTGGATCTTCACCTGTAACCAAAACAATATTACGAATTAGTACAGGATGGGCTCCACGTGCAAAGGGCCATATATAGTATAAAGCTCCAAAAAGGCATGCCATCAAGACTTTTGACAGTGACAACTATTAAGCCAATTTTCAAGATGGAACAGACGTTAAAATATGTGGTTCCCTTTACCTATGACCTAGTAAGGTTCTTTTAAGGGAAAGCATCAATAAACCTTGGCAGGCTGCAAGTGACTGAAAGAATTCCAACAATTAGATCTTCACCGAGAAATTACAATGGTATTAGGATAACAGAATTGCATCGAATCCACTCAAACATAGAAGCAATCAAAGACTAGTTCACACATTGCAGCTATCCTCTTCTAAGAGAAAATGAAAGAGCATCTAAAAAACAACCACCTACTACAAATGAAAGCCATTCAATGGTTCCCTAACGACCTCCATAGATACCCAGATCTTACCAAAAGAGAACGGAGCAGCAACGCACAGATGGCCACCTCACATCAACTAAATCACAGCACAGAAACCGATCTCCATGGATCCAAGTAACTACAGCTAGCGAATTGTACCATCCATAACAAACAGATCGCTCGGCCAAGAAAACGCACAGCTTCAATTCTTACCAACCCACGCGTACATGATCCCAGTCACGGCAATTCCGACGGATCTAAAGCTAACCGCACCCAAATACCTAACAGCAAGCTCAGTTTCACTACACTGACCCGAAGGTCACACTCCATTCATCAGATCCAACCAAAAATGCGCAAGCTCCGCGGGTACGCATCCAACCAACTGCTTCGTGTGGCAAGCAACCCCATTTCCACAGATCTAAGCCCTCCAACCCCCGATCCCGCCACCCCAGCTCACACACGAGCCCTATGAAGGAAGCCGAACGGCGAGGAGTGGCAGAGTGGCGCGGTGGTACGGTACCTTGATCATGTCGATAGGCTGGATGACGCAGGTGGCGAGCATCCCGGAGGCCCCGCCGTTAACGAAGGGCTTGACCGTCTTCCAGACGCCGGCGGTGGCCGCCGCCGCCGCCTGCTGTGGCTGCTGCTTCGCTTCCGCCATCCCCACCTCCGGATCGGGCTGCGCTCTGCTCGGCTCGGGGGCGGAGCGGAGCGGGACGGGGCGGAGGCGAAGCGAACGAGGCGGCGAGAGCGTGGGAGATGGAGCAGGAGGCGGCGGCCTAGATCGTGGGTGGCGTCGCGCTTTATTAACGCGATAGAGAAAAAGGGGAAAAAAAGAAATGGTTGTTGCAGCCAAGCAAGGTGCGCCGCGGCCTCGTGAGCGACGTCGCGTGCGGGATCACCGTTTCGGCGCGTGGGCGCGGTGCACGGCCGGTGCATCGTCCAGCGGTGACCGCGGGTGGGGTCGAGTGCAGGAGGTAAGGCCGGAAAGAGCCAATAGGTAGTTGTGGTGTACGGGGTTGGGTGTACAGAACGGGTGTGATTGGGGAGCGCCGGAGTGGGCTCCAAGGACAGATACGACTTGCAGCTATGGTGGGGAGTCGGAGTCGAGTGTGGGTGACCGAAGGGCCCCGCACCGGGGGTTCACGTCCGCGCCCATGTCTCTTTTCATATATCCTATTTAAGTTCACTCAAAATTCCAAAACTTTACAAAATTCTTTGTCACATCGAATCTTTGGACGAATGATAGGTAAAAAATATAATTAATTACACAGTTTATCTATAATTTGCAAGACGAATCTTTTGCGACTAGTTACTTTATGATTGGACAATAATTATCACATACAAACGAAAGTGCTACAATGTTCTTTTTTCAAGACATTTTGGATCTAAACAAGGATAAAAAGACCAAAAGAAAGACTTCACCTTGGTGCAGTAAATTTTTTCGGCTCGCAAGCCTCCGCCCCGTGCGATGCCGAGGGGAGGCGCGCCGTCAGGTGGCCCTTATGCAAATCACAATGGGAAGACGCAAAGAGAAGCCGCAATGGGAAGGGAACAACCTCGCATGGCACCCCGTTGATTGCGGCGTCTGCTACCTTCCTCCTCGGTCGCGAGCAACGAGCATCTAGGTCTCGCGCGGCATCATTACTCGCCCATTCAACACCACTATACAACAAGGGGAGGGGGCTTCTGCCGGAGCTCTACGACCAGCTGACCCGGCCAGCGTCGCCGCAACTACGTTGTCCTCGGCATCCAGACTTCTCTACTTCAACCTCGTCCACCCCGACGACCCCGGCATCCGACCTCCTCCAAGTGTGCCAACCCCTTCTCTTCTCTTCATGCAACCGCTTCTCTTGCCTTCCTGTTGTGTGGAACAGAGCACCCAAACCTTGGATGACGACAGTTGCTCGTAACCTGCTCGATAGAATGTCTGTTGTATTTTCTGTGTTTGTTTCCAGCGGGGGAGAGAGGTTTAGATATGGTTGAAGAATAATGGACCCTTGTGTTTAGGCGATTAACGACAATGCTAGGTCACTATGACTAACGTGTGTTTTGCAGAGGCAAAGTCATTTGTGTTAGGTCATTAGTGATACAATTTGAATGGGCTTAATGGATATCCATGCCCCCAAGATGGAAATCGTTTCGGTTTCAAAGGATGATGATACAAGTTGAAGACTAGGCTAGTCCTTAGTGCCATAAGGTTGAGAAGGGCACTAAGTATAGCTAGGGCTTTGTTTTTCCTTTGACCGTACTATTAAGGGGGGTATGAGATTAGTAGCTTGACCTAGGAGAGTTTAGGAAAGTGGATATATGCACACTTGTCATAACCAGTCCTAGAGACCCTGCTATAATCCCTTGGTATGTCTTAAGTTGGTAGAAGCAAAATCCCTTAAGAAACCGTAGTGATAAGAGTTGAGAAAAGGGGAGAAAAGAGCTCCAGACCATTTTGCTAAGGAAGCGTCTGTTGGGAATATGCCCTAGAGCTAATCATGTAGATGATTATATTCCGATTGTATCCATGATTAATAAAGTGTTCTATGAATATCCATTATAGACAACTAGTATTGATTGACAATTATGTGAATTGTTTGTGGAACTCAATTACCCGAATGGTTATTCTAATAGTAGTCCCTGGTCGGCATTCTTGTAAGAGCACACTTGAATATTAGACCAGCACATGTATTAGTTGATGGCTATGTTTCACAAGTCATAGACATAGAGATGTCAAACTAATAATGTGGGCACATGCGAGACATGTAGGCTGGACTGACCCAACAAGAGAAAGTCTCTATTCATGTCATGTACGTTATGTCCTTAGACCTGAGATTGTGGTATGTACTCAAGATGTGAAACGATCTACTTAGAGACTATCAAACGCTACTCCGTTATTGGGTAGTTATAAAGGTGGTTCTTGGGTGGTTGGGAAACATGCTATGAGACATAGACAATCAAGATGGAATTTGCCCCTCTCTTCGTGAGAGAGATATCACTGGATCACTCATGTGATTGGATCAACAAATGCATGGCCATGCTTGGGTTAAGTGTTAACCCACGAGTTGAACCATATATCGAGTGGCGAAGGGAATAACTTGTACATGGTCATAGTGGTTCGTCTGATATGATCATAGCGTATACATATGAGTTGACACGTCTTGCTAGAGGCCGCTATCAACTATTGGTCGAGTAAGAGTACTTGGGTCATGTCTATGTATGCGTGAGCCCATAGGGTCGCACGCTTAAGGGGTTGGAAGCCTAATTCGGGTTGGACCCGAATTAGACTAGGTTTAGGGTTTCTAATGGGCCTCCACCGTGGGAGCTCGTTAGGACGCCTATATAAGCAAGGGGTGGGCACGGGGCGAATTGATCCACGCTTTTTGGCAGCCGCCGTCGCCTCCCCACGCTCGCGCCTTTTGCTCCTCGCGGACCTAGCAGTCCGGAGGCGCAACGCTTCCTCCCTGCACGTGTGGGATTCCTCGGAGGTGCTGCATCTGGAGCACAAGGACGAACCGCGCGAAGGGGACGTTGAGACGGACGACCACGCAACTGCACTGCCTGCTGCGACGCGCACGACTACATCAAGTCGTCTTCCGTTGCACCTGCGCGTCTAGTGGTAATCCCGTAACCTGTAACTAGCAGTAGATCCTGGTTTATGAGGTCGAAAAGTTTTGTTTTCCGGCTAGCGTAGCAACCTCGTATTCATTCAGTGGTATCAGAGCCATTACTGCCTCGTTATAGGTTCAGATCTTAGCATATGGTGATATGCGGGTTTTATGATGAATCTTAGACTTTGGTTCATGTCTTGCTGTGATGGTATTGCATCGACCTACTCGTACCGGTCGGAATTCCGCCATCCGAGTTAACAGATGCAAGTAAATCCAGTCAGGGCGAGTTGGAGATCAATTAGATTGATCGAATTGAAACCTAGGTCAGAAGCCGGGCGCATGTGATGCGCGTTGGGAATAGATGCGATCTATGTAGATGCGATCTATGTAGATGCGATCTATGTAATCCCAGTAAATTTTTTGGGCTGATGAGATTAGTCCGATGAGATTTTCATAGTGATTCCATAGATGCAATCTATGTAATCCCGCTTGGTATCTGCTATAGCACCTAGAATTGTTCTACGCCTAACTTGTTTTTGCAGGAGCTGATGTGGTTGGTATGGCCTATGTGATTGTATGTAATTTTCATGCCCTGCGTGACATGTAAGCAACACGGCTGGAGCCACATGTGTTGTCTTTTGATGTATTGGCCTGCGTGCCATCTTGTGATCTTGCGACTATGTAATTAGTATAGCTTGCGGAAAGATAGTTCTTGGAGGACTTATCACAAGAAGGATGTCACACGTGGATCATGGAGATGGAGATCACCATGATGGGCAAGATCATGGAGATGGAGATCACCATGATGGGCAAGATGATGGAGATGGAGATCACCATTATTTAAAGGGCCATACCAAGTCACTATGTGTGAATGTGATTCTCATTTTATTCTACTTTTGTTGTTCGCTATTATGTTTTGTCTACATGAATATGATAGTAAAGTAGAATGATCCCTCAGCAATGTTTAAGTTGTATGCTTCCCCAAACCTTGCACTGTCACGTGTCTTGTACGATTGGTGGTGGGTCTATGAAATTAGGGTGCCACTGATTTTCCTTGACTAGACAGGTTCATGTCGGACACTTACTAGCAGACGGTTTGGTTACTTGAACAAGGTTATCCTAACGGTTAGGGACCTTGAAGCATGGGGAGGTTGAGCGTAGCATAGAGATGCTGCCCAACAACAAGAATCATATGTGATATGATTAGCAAAGTGTTGCTTACCGATCTACCATGTCTTCTAGCGGTGATGCTAAAGCTCACTAGTTGACTTGTTAGTTGTGGGTCTTGAATCACTAAGTATCAATTGAGGGATATTGATTTTAGTGGGAGTATGTTTTATTTTGATATAACTTACTCCTTCATGGATACATTGTCTTAGTATTTTGCATTACTTTTGTTGTAGATGGCTCCCAGTAATCAACCATTTACTTTGCGATCAATTCTTGAGAAAGATAAGTTGAATGGAACAAATTATGCGGATTGGATCCGCAGCCTGAGAATTGTTCTCAGGGCTGAGAAAAAGGAAGATATTCTAGACACCCCATTACCAGATGAACCTGATGATAATGCACCTACTGCAGAGAAAACCGCTTACAAGAAAGCATGTGATGCTGATCTTGAAGTGGGTTGCCTCATGCTTGCTTGTATGGAACCTGATCTACAGATGCAGTTCGACAACAATCATTCAGCGAACGATATGATCGTGGCGCTTGAAGATATGTTCCAAACTCAAGCGCGGACTGAAAGGTTCAATGTCTCTAAGGCGCTTGCAAAAACCAAGCTGGCTGAGGGCACTCCTGTAGGGCCACATGTAATCAAGATGGTTGGTTACACTCAGAGGTTGGAGAAGCTAGGCTTCGCAATTGGCCAAGAGTTGGCAACTGATTTCATTCTTGCGTCTCTTCCGCCCAGTTATGGAAACTTCATCTCGAACTACCATATGCATGGGGCGGAGAAGGGCTTGAATGAATTGTGTGGCATGCTTAAAACAGCAGAAGCTGATATCAAGAAGGCAGCAGGCATTAGCCATGTGATGGCGGTCCAAAACAAGCCTAACTTTAAAAGGAAGGCTGGGTGGAAGAAGAAGGCGAAGGCTAAAGATGAGATCTCTAAGCCAAACCCTCCTCCTGCCAATGGACCAGCTGCTGAAGCAATATGCTTTCATTATAAGGGGAAAGGTCACTGGAAGAGAAACTGCAAGCTGTACTTGGAGTCCTTAAAGAAGGATGGCGGTAGTAAAGGTACTCCCGCTGCTTGTACACTTGTCGTTTATGTTACAGATATTTTTCTCGCTGATTCTTACATTAACTCCTGGGTATTTGATACCGGATCGGTTGCTCATATTTGCAATACGATGCAGGGAATGGTAAGAAGTAGAAGCACGAGAAGAGGCGAAGTTGATTTCCGCGTGGGCAACAATGCAAGAGTTGTTGCGTTGAGCGTTGGGACGATGCAACTTCACCTCCCGTCAGGATTTATCATGGAATTGAATAATTGTTATTTCGTTCCTAGTTTAAGTCGAAACATTGTGTCACCTTCATGTTTGATGAAGGATGGTTATTCATTTGCGAGTAAAGACAATGGTTGTGTGATCTCAAAGAATGACATGTTTGTGGCTTTTGCATCCATTGTGAATGGATTGTTTATTTTAAATCTTGATGATACACCTATCTGTAATGTTAATGCTAAAAGGCCTCGGCTTAATGAGTTAAGTTCTACATATTTGTGGCATTGTCGTTTGGGTCATATAAGTGAGAATCGCATGAAGAGGCTCCATGATGATGGTCTTCTAGCTTCGTTTGATTTTGAATCATATGAGACATGTGAGGCTTGCCTACTAGGCAAGATGACCAAGGCGCCATTCAAAGGATTTCCTGAGAGGGCGTCTGACTTGTTGGAACTCGTACATACTGATGTATGTGGATCAATAAGCACGACAGCTGGAGGTGGATTTCAATACTTCATAACTTTTACTGATGACTTTAGTAGATATGGATATGTCTACCTAATGAAGCATAAGTCTGAAACATTTGAAAAGTTCAAAGAATTTTAGAATGAAGTAGAGAATCAACGTGGCAAGAAAATTAAAGCCTTGCGATCTGATCGAGGAGGCGAATATTTGAGCCATGAGTTTAGCAATCATCTAAAGAGTTGCGGAATTGTTCCACAGCTTACGCCACCTGGAACGCCTCAGAGAAATGGCGTGTCCGAGCGACGTAATCGGACTTTGTTGGACATGGTTCGGTCTATGATGAGCCAGTCAGACCTACCACTCTCATTTTGGAGATACGCTCTAGAAACAGCCGCTTTCACATTGAATAGGGTATCGTCTAAGTCCGTGGTCAAGACACCATATGAGATATGGACTGGTAAGAGTCTCAGTTTGTCTTTTCTAAAGATTTGGGGTTGTGAAGTTTATGTCAAACGACTTATGTCAGATAAACTTACACCCAAGTCGGACAAATGCTTTTTCGTGGGATATCCAAAGGAAACTTTAGGGTATTACTTCTACAACCGATCAGAGGGCAAAGCGTTTGTTGCTCGGAATGGTGTTTTCTTAGAGAAAGAGTTTCTCAACAAAGAGAAAAGTGTAGAGAAGGTGTATCTTGAAGAAGTTCAAGATGAGCCAATAGGAGATAACTCTATGAGTGATGCTAATGTAGCAGAACAAGTTGAGATACCTGTGGCAAGAGAAACACCACCACAACCACGAAGGTCAGCAAGAATCTGTGAGGCACGTGGGGAAGTGTTGTTGTTAGACGATGACGAACCTGCAACGTACGCGGAAGCAATGATGGACCCAGATTCCGAGAAATGGCAAAGTGCCATGAGATCCGAGATAGATTCCATGGGAGACAATCAAGTTTGGAACTTGGTTGACCCGTCTGATGGGGTTAAACCTATTGAGTGCAAATGTGTCTATAAAAAGAAAAAGGATATGGATGGAAACGTTCACGTCTATAAAGCTCGACTTGTTGCAAAGGGTTTTCGGCAAGTTCAAGGAGTTGACTACGACGAGACATTCTCGCCGGTAGCAATGCTTAAATCTATCCGGATCATTCTAGCAATTGCTGCTTATTTCGATTATGAGATTTGGCAGATGGATGTTAAAACAGCCTTTCTAAATGGAAATTTGGAAGAGGACGTGTATATGATACAGCCCGAAGGTTTTGTTGATCCTAAAAATGCTGGAAAAATATGCAAGCTACAGAAATCCATTTATGGATTAAAGCAAGCATCTCGGAGTTGGAATATTCATTTTGATAAAGTGATCAAAGGGTTTGGCTTTCGTCAGAATGAAGAAGAACCTTGTGTTTACAAGAAAGAAAGTGGGAGCGCTGTTGTATTTCTAATCTTGTATGTGGATGACATACTATTGATTGGGAATGACATTCCTATGTTGCAATCTGTAAAGACTTCACTGAATAATAGTTTTTCTATGAAGGATTTAGGAGAAGCAACATATATTTTGGGCATCAAAATCTATAGAGATAGATCAAAGAGGCTTATAGGATTAAGTCAAGAGACATACATTGACAAGGTGTTGAAACGGTTCAACATGGAACAATCCAAGAAAGGGTTCTTGCCTATGTCACATGGTATACGTTTCAGCGAGAAGCAGTGTCCTTCGACAGCTGATGAGCGGAAACGAATGAGTAAAGTTCCATATGCTTCGGCAGTTGGTTCCATCATTTATACCATGATATGTACTCGCCCAGATGTCTCATATGCTCTAAGTGTTGCGAGCAGGTACCAAGCCAATCCAGGTGAGAGTCACTGGACGCTTGTTAAAAACATTCTTAAGTACTTGAGAAGGACTAAAGATGTGTTCCTAATCTATGGAGGTAATGAGCAGCTCGTTGTAAATGGTTACACCGATGCTAGCTTCCAGACTGACATAGATGATTCACAGTCTCAATCAGGTTTTGTGTTCACAATTAATGGTGGTGCTGTAAGTTGGAAAAGTTCCAAGCAGGAGACGGTGACTGATTCTACAACAGAAGCCGAGTACATTGCAGCTTCTGCCGCTGCAAAGGAAGGTGTTTGGATGAGGAGGTTCCTCATTGAACTTGGTGTGTTTCCAAATGCGTCCGACCCATTGAATATACATTGTGACAACAATGGGGCGATAGCGCAGGCTAGGGAGCCAAGGAATCACCAAAAGAACAAACATGTACTGCGGAAGTTTCATCTTATCCGAGAGTTCGTCGGTCGAGATGAGATCAAAATGTGCAAGATATATACGGATTTGAATGTTGCAGATCCTTTGACAAAGGCTCTTCCACAGCCTAAGCATGAGGCACACTTGAGGTCTATGGGGATTAGACATCTAAGAGATTAACTCTAGTGCAAGTGGGAGACTGTTGGGAATATGCCCTAGAGCTAATCATGTAGATGATTATATTCCGATTGTATCCATGATTAATAAAGTGTTCTATGAATATCCATTATAGACAACTAGTATTGATTGACAATTATGTGAATTGTTTGTGGAACTCAATTACCTGAATGGTTATTCTAATAGTAGTCCCTAGTCGGCATTCTTGTAAGAGCACACTTGAATATTAGACCAGCACATGTATTAGTTGATGGCTATGTTTCACAAGTCATAGACATAGAGATGTCAAACTAATAATGTGGGCACATGGGAGACATGTAGGCTGGACTAACCCAACAAGAGAAAGTCTCTATTCATGTCATGTACGTTATGTCCTTAGACCTGAGATTGTGGTATGTACTCAAGATGTGAAACGATCTACTTAGAGACTATCAAACGCTACTCCGTTATTGGGTAGTTATAAAGGTGGTCCTTGGGTGGTTGGGAAACATGCTATGAGACATAGACAATCAAGATGGAATTTGCCCCTCTCTTCGTGAGAGAGATATCACTGGATCACTCATGTGATTGGATCAACAAATGCATGGCCATGCTTGGGTTAAGTGTTAACCCACGAGTTGAACCATATATCGAGTGGCGAAGGGAATAACTTGTACATGGTCATAGTGGTTCGTCTGATATGATCATAGCGTATACATATGAGTTGACACGTCTTGCTAGAGGGCGCTATCAACTATTGGTCGAGTAAGAGTACTTGGGCCATGTCTATGTATGCGTGAGCCCATAGGGTCGCACGCTTAAGGGGTTGGAAGCCCAAATTAGACTAGGTTTAGGGTTTCTAATGGGCCTCCACCAGTGGGAGCTCATTAGGACTCCTATATAAGCAAGGGGTGGGCGCGGGGCGAATTGATCCACGCTTTTTGGCAGCCGCCGTCGCCTCCCCACGCTCGCGCCTTTTGCTCCTCGCGGACCTAGCAGTCCGGAGGCGCAACGCTTCCTCCCTGCACGTGTGGGATTCCTCGGAGGTGCTGCATCTGGAGCACAAGGACGAACCGCGCGAAGGGGACGTTGAGACGGACGACCACGCAACTACACTGCCTGCTGCGACGCGCACGACTACATCAAGTCGTCTTCCGCTGCACCTACGCGTCTAGTGGTAATCCTGTAACCTGTAACTAGCAGTAGATCCTGGTTTATGAGGTCGAAAAGTTTTGTTTTCCGGCTAGCGTAGCAACCTCGTATTCATTCAGCGTCGTACCAAGGAGAGGAGTCCGATGACCTTGTCTTAGAAGCCAGTTCAGAGACAGAGCTCCGGACCACCTGTCTGGAAGAGCACCGGACCATAGGCAAGTGGTCCGGTGGCCTCTGTCAGTGAAAGCCTGCCCTGGGAGTGAGCTCCGGACTAGTCCGACAGAGGGTCCGACGGGTAGTCCGACGCTCACAGGCAGAGCTGTGATCCAACTCAGTGAGCTCCCTGGCTCCGGACCAGGGCTCCGGACCAAGGAGAGTGGTCCGGAGGTTCGAAGAAGAGAAAGTGTTTTCACTCAATGAGCACCCTGGCTCCGGACCAGTGCGTCGGACCAAGGCGTCGGACTAAGGCAAGTGGTCTGACGGTGTCTGTTTCTCAGCAGAGAGTGAGCTCCGGACCAGGCTGCTTGGTCCGGTGGTGTTAGCTCCGAACTAGTCCGGTGGCTTCGCAGAGAAGAGAAAAAGCAGAAAACGGCTAGTTTTGGAGGTGGGGACTATTTATAGTTGCCCCTTCGTCCTTAGGACCACTCTTGGCATGTGTGTTAGACCTGAGGAACCTTGGAGAGAGTTCTTGGAAAGCCAAGTGCCTAGTGAGGGAGAGATTTGAGAGATTCCATCTTGTTATTCCCTCCTAGAGTGATTAGGAGTGATTTGTGTGCATCCATCCACCTTCCTAGCCTTGAGTTGGTCAAGTGAAGGTCTTGTGCTTGTTACTCTTGGTGTTCGACAACACCTAGACGGTTTGGTGGTGTTCAGAAGAAGTGATCGCCGGAAGATTGTCGGCGGCTCTGCTCCAAGCTTCTGTGATCGGTTGTGGGCGATTCACTGAGCCGGAGTGGCGCAGAATCAGCCCGTAGAGAGCACTCTACCCTTGCGCGGGTAGAGGGGGAACTATACCTTGCGAGGTGCTCCAACGAGGACTAGGGGGGTGTGTCACTGAGAATCTCTTTTCCCTAGCTCTTTACATTTCCGCATTACATTTTGTCTTGTTCTTTCATTTCCCATTAGAATTGCTTAGGGTGTCTTTCAATTCCATGAACTGCTACCGCTTTCTAGCTAGGACACACGACCGGTAGTCACTAGGGGGTGATTGGCATTCGATAAGTTTTCATATTTGCTTTAGAAATTTAAAACAAGCCCAATTCACCCCCCTTCTTGGGCATCTTGATCCTTTCAATTTGTATCGGAGCCTTGTTGCTCTAAATTAGGCTTCACCGCCTAGAGCAAGATGTCCCATGGGGATGGACCGCCACCCATGTTTGATGGGGATGACTTTCCTTATTAGAAAGTGTGGATGGAGGCCTACCTTGAGGCTGTGGATGTTGGCGTTCACAAAGCCGCCACCATAGGCGGATCGGTGTTCGCCGAGGATCCCTTCTTTGAGAAGAACAATGCTAAGGCGAAGAACATTCTTTTCTGTGGCATTTGCAAGGATGTGTTCCACCGTGTGCGGAATTGCAAAAACCGCGCATGAGATTTGGACAAACATTTGTGCTCTACACGAGGGCACCAAATGTGAAAGAGAAGAGCGCTATCACCTCATCATTGCTAAGATGAACTTGTTGGGTACGAAGGTAAGGGGTACCCTAAACCCTTCGATAAATTAACGCCAAACATAGCAACTATTTTTAAGGCAGGGACCAGCCCACTGCTCAGTAAAGCACGACCTATCGCTCGAGGTCCCCCTCTACACCAGCTGTGGCGACAAGTCACGGGCCGGCCCACCTAGACACCGAATGACGGACGAGGAGTCGTTCGAACGACCCCTCGGCCCCCACCTCGACGTCAAGGGATGGACCGAGGGTCGGACGAACGACCCCCTGGTTCCTACCTCGACGATAAATGACGGACCGAGGGGGCGAGCGAACGACCCCCCGGCTCCTACCTCGACGATAAATGACGGACCGAGGGGGCAAGCGAACGAACCCCCTGCCCCCACCTCGACGAACGAAGGACGGACGAGGGGTTGAACGAACGACCCCTCGACCTCTAACTCGACCTCTCCGACCCCGTCTCTGCTCCTACCCCGTCTGTGCTCCGACCCTACCTCGACGATGAGCGACGGACCAGGGGTCGAACGGACGACCCCCGGACGAGAGGCTCGTTTAACCCAACTGCTCCCGGCATGGGTTAAAGTGAAACCACCTAACGACATGGGTGCCCGCGTCCGCTGTCAAATCCGCCAACTCCTCGTCAAGTCCCCGATTCCTGTCAACTGTGCCGCCACTGTCGCCACTATGCGAGTTCGGACTCCAGCAGTACCCCTCGGGAAGTGAACAGTACGGACCTCGACGACGACTTCGGGAATGCGATAGAGCCACACGGGGCTCGACCCCCCCCCCCCGACCGAGGGGCTCGACCCCTTTCCTCAACAACTCTAGTATGGGGGCCGTCCCATCCGCCCCGTCCCGCTTCAGCCGTGGGATTCGTGCCCGTCTACGGATGCTGTGCCGCGTCGACTTCTACTGCCACCACGACCGGGGACGCCAGAAGGACGGGAAGGCCATGCCGCCACAGTGCTCGACGTCTCTCCGCCAACACTATGCCTCGGACACGCTACCCGTACTGCCACAGTTAGGACCCTGTACTCTCGGACCTCCCCTTGGTCTATAAAAGGGGACGCCGAGGCAGAATAAAGAAGGATCTCCGAGATTGGCTGGATCCTGAAATCTCCGAGACTTCAGTTCAGACTCTCACACTCCACGCATACACACCCCGCCACTCGATCGACCCCTCGGGTGGCAAATCCGCAGCCTAGGGCAAACCCGCTAGCCTTAGACCACAACTCACTCTGAGCAACCCCATGTAACACAGCTTGTACCGCCCCTGTACGAGCACATTTTGGGTGCGAGATAATACAAGTCATCCTCCCCGCTGGACGTAGGGCCTTCTTTGCCCGAACCAGGATAAACCTTGTGTCCATCTTGCATCACGTCTGAGAAAGGGAGCACGCGATATACAAATTTACTCGTTGGTGGTCTTGACCCCCGGGTCATAACACCGACAGTTGGCGCGCCAGGTAGGAAGAATTGCGTGTCGATCAACTCCGAACTACTCTCTCAGATGGATTCCACCATCCCACCGTTTTCGTTCACCGTCGTCGTCTGGTTCGGTAGTCTAGGGTTCGTATCCACGGACCAGGGCGACTTCATAGTCTTTCCCTCCGCTCGTGGCCTGGACGCTAGCAGCACCGGTACGCCGGGGCCAGCAAGGGTTAGGCGACGGCCCCTCCGCTTGCGCCTCTGGCCTGCGATCAGGAGGAGGCGTGAGCGGCTCCGACGCGCTCGTCGTCGTGCAGATTCCGAGGTGCCGGATGCTGTTTCCCGGCCCCAGCTGGTGATACAGTCCCTTCTCCCAGGGGTCCATTTGACCCATGCTTGTGGGCCGAGGGCGGGCGCCCCTCTGAGTGGGACTTTGGCTCCGCCGCATCGTCATCCCCGGGGGTCCCCGCGGCCTCTCCGACACACTCGACCCATCGTCACCGCGGACCCATTCCCACGCGGGCACCACGACAGTGCATGGCTCTCTTCCGCCCTCGCAGGATTGCAGATACAGACACGTGGCGGGTCTCCAGAGACTCCGCCGCGTACGACGGCCGTTCCCGTCACCACCTCTTCACCGGGCGAACCGGGAGTACCCCGTACATGGGGCACGCTACGGCGGCGCCTGGAGGAGGAGGAAAGGGGACCCTTCCCCCACTTCTACCACGCCGACCCGACTCGGACTCTCCCGACGAGAGTTACGACTCCACCAGGGAGTGCTTCCACCTCGACGAACAAGCCGACCCGCAGGATGACGTCGACGACACCGCGGCCACCGAAGAAGGAGGAGGGGCCAACACTACACCAGCTCGAGATGCCAACCCCCCGAGTCCTGATGGAGCCGATCCACCCCCCGACGTCCAGATTGCACAGGTCCAAGAGCTTCTCAGCAAGATCGAGGAGGAGCGCCTGCGTCTTCAACAGCTCGAGCACGCCCTCGAGCGGGATCGAGGGCGTCCTCAGGGTGGAGGAGCTCACGAGCGGGCCCGGGAAGTCCACCGGCAGATCGTCGAGGAGGGGGCCGTCGAACCCCGAATCTTCAACTGCGCTAGCCAGAATGTCGTAGCAGCCGTGATGCTGCTCCGCGACATGCCGGCACCATCGACCCCCCAAGCACGGTGTATCAGGGACGAAATCCAGGGGCTTCTCCAAACTGCGGCCGTGCAGCAGGCGGAGAGCTCAGCCTCGAGGCGTCGAGGGGCTGCCTCTGAGCGACAAGCAGTGCCCCCCGACAAAATCGAGAGGTGTCCGTCCACCAGAACAAGGCGCCCCAGGGCCAAGTCGAGCGACGACCGGTTCAGGAACGCCTCATCGACGATCGACCCCCTCGGGTGAACAATCGACGTCGGTATGGCGACGCTGAGGCTCAAGGCTACAGCGCTCACTGGGGTGGGCGCTACGACAGCGACGAAGACCGATGTCGGTCTCCGGAGCCACCGGGGCCCCGAGTCTTCGATAGAACCATCCGGCGGGCCTCCCTGCCCGTCCGTTTCCGTCCACCCACCAGCCTAGTCAAGTACAACGGCGAAACCAAGCCAGAGCTCTGGCTTGCCGACTTCAGGCTGACATGCCAGTTGGGTGGAGCTGATAATGACCACATCATCATTTGGCAACTCCCATTGTTCCTCTCCGACACCGCTCGAAGGTGGCTCGAGGAGCTACCCCCGGACTTGATCCAGGACTGGCCCGACTTGGTCCGGATCTTCGAGGGCAACTTCAAGGGCACCTACGAGCGGCCGAGCAACCCCTGGGACCTTCGCAGCTGCAAGCAGAAGCCAGGGGAGACCCTCCGCGCCTTCACCTACCGATTCTCGAAGCAGCGTACCGCACTGACCCACATCTCCGACCACGAGGTCATCACGACGTTCATCGCCGGGACAACCTGCAAGGAGTTGGTGCGGGAGCTGGGGCGAAACACCCCCAAGACCGCCAACGAGCTCATGGACGTCATCGCTAACTACGCAGCTGGCGAAGAGGCCGTTGGCGCGTTCTTCCAGATACCCCCAGGGAAGGGGAAAGGCAAGGCGGATGAGCCCGGGGGCTCGGACGACGGGCCCAAGAAGAACAATGGGCCCAGAAGGAACAACGACGGCAACGGCGACCGAAAGAAGAAGAAGAAGAACCAACCGGGCCGACGCAACGTCGAGCACGACGACGAACCCGATGACCTTGTCGCTGCGGCAGACAAGAAGAAGCCTCAAGGGCCCCCTCCCGACGGGGGCGTCTTCGATGAGATGCTGAAGGAGTCTTGCCCCTATCATATGGGGTCGGCCAACCACCGCCTCGAGGACTGCCGCATGCTCCGAAAGCACTTCGTCCCTCCTGGCTTCAGGAGAGATGACGGCAAAGAAGACCCGCCCTATGACGCCCACGTCAGGGGTGATGTCAAGAAAGGAGGCTTCCCCGAAATCCACGACTGCTACATGATCTACGGGGGACCCTCGACTCGCCTCACCATGCGCCAGCGCAAGAGGGAGCGTCGAGAAGTTTTTTCCGTTCGAGCCCAGGCTCCGCGGTACCTCGACTGGTCCCATATTCCGATCACCTTCGATCAGGACGACCACCCCGAGCACATCCCCAACGCAGGGGCTTACCTGCTCGTCGTCGGCCCGATCATCCTCAACACCCGCCTCACCAAGGTACTCTTGGATGGGGGGAGCAGCCTCAACAACATCTACGCCGAGACCCTCGACCTCCTGGGGATCCCGAGGACCATGCTCCTGCCCAGCGCGGGGGGGGGGGGGGGGGTTCCACGGGATCGTCCCGGGGAAGAAGGCACTCCCGATCGGCCGCATCAAGCTACCGGTCTGTTTCGGCGTCCCCTCGAACTTCCGAAAGGAAGAGCTGACCTTCGAGGTGGTCGCGTGGCGAGGCACGTACCACGCCATCATCGGTAGACCGGGATACGCCAAGTTCATGGCGGTCCCGAACTACACCTACCTCAAGCTCAAGATGCCGGGGCCCTCGGGGGTCATCACCGTCGACACCTCCTACGAGCACGCATACGACTGCGACGTCGAGTGCGTGGAGAAAGCCGAGGCCCGCGAAGATTCGGCAATCCTCGCAGCCCTCGATGACTTGTCCGGAGAGATCCCCGACCCCAAGCGACATGCTGGCAACTTCAAGCCGGCGGAAGACACGAAGACCGTCCCGCTCGACCCGGCCTCGCGGATGGGAAGGCGCTGACAATCAGCGCCACCCTCGAGCCCAAATAGGAAGCAGTGCTCGTCGACTTTCTCCGTGCGAATGCCGACGTGTTCGCATGGAGTCCCTCGGATATGCCGGGCATTCCGAGGGAGGTCGCCGAGCAATCCTTGGACATCCGAGCCGGGTCCAAACCGGTGAAGCAACGCCTGCGCCGCTTCGACGAGGAGAAGCGCAGGATCATCGGGGAGGAGGTCGACAAGCTTTTGAAGGCCGGATTCATCAAGGAGGTGCATCATCCCGAGTGGTTAGCTAATCGCGTGCTTGTAAAGAAAAAGAATGGGAAGGATAGGATGTGTGTAGACTACACTAGTCTAAATAAAGCGTGTCCCAAAGTTCCTTTTCCTTTACCACGTATCGATCAAATAGTAGATTCCACTTCAGGATGCGAAACCCTCTGCTTCCTTGATGCGTATTCCGGCTACCAGCAAATAAAGATGAATGAGTCTGATCAGCTCGCGACCTCCTTCATCACTCCCTTCGGCATGTTTTGCTACCTCACCATGCCCTTCGGCTTGCGAAACGCCGAGGCCACCTACCAGCGATGCATGCTCCACGTCTTCGGGAAACACATAGGGCCGACGGTCGAGGCCTATGTCGATGACATCATGGTCAAGTCCAGAACCGTCGGAAACCTGGTCGGAGACCTCGAGATCGCGTTTGGGTGCCTCAGGGCTAATCGCATAAAACTGAACCCTGAGAACTGTGTCTTCGGGGTCCCTCGAGGCATGCTCTTAGGGTACATAGTTTCCCAGCGCGGGATCAAGGCCAATCCTGAGAAGGTAACCGCCATCACGAGGATGGGCCCAATCAACGACCTCAAGAGAGTGCAAAGGGTTACTGGGTGCCTCGCCGCCCTCAGTCGCTTCATCTCGAGGCTCGGAGAGAAGGCCCTACCCCTTTACCGCCTCCTGAAGAAGACAGAACACTTCGCGTGGACCGCCGAAGCCGAGGAGTCAAGGCCTTGCTCACCTCGCCCCCGGTCTTGGTACCCTCGAGTCCGGCCGAGCCCCTCCTGCTCTATGTCGCAGCAACTACCCAGGTAGTCAGCGCGGTCATAGTGGTCGAGAGGGAAGAGGAAGGACACGCCCTGCCGGTTTAGAGGCCTGTCTACTTCGTGAGCGAGGTCCTTTCCGAGACCAAGACGAGGTACCCCCACATCCAGAAGCTGCTGTACGCGGTCGTCCTCACTCGGCGTAAGCTCAAACACTATTTCCTGGGCCACCCGGTCACTGTGGTTTCATCTTTCCCCTCAAAGAGATAATCCAGAACCGGGAGGCATCGGGAAGGATCGCCAAGTGGTCGGCCGAGCTCATGGGGGAGACCCTCTCCTACGCCCCTCGGAAGGCTATCAAGTCTCAGGTACTGGCAGATTTCGTTGCAGAATGGACCGACACCCAACTACCCCCAGCGCAGGTTCAGAGCGAGCTCTGGACCATGTACTTCGACATGTCGTTGATGAAGACGGGAGCAGGCGCCGGATTGTTATTCATATCACCCTCAGGGGTCCATATGCGCTATGTCATCCGCCTCCACTTCCCCGCCTCCAACAACGTCGCCGAGTACGAGGCCCTCGTCAACGGCCTGCGCATCACCATCGAGCTCGGGGTTCGACGCCTCGACGTGCGAGGGGACTCTCAGTTGGTGACCGACCAAGTGATGAAAGACTCGAGCTGCCACGACCCTAAGATGGAAGCCTACTTCAAGGAGGTCCGAAGGCTCGAGGACAAGTTCTACGGCCTCGAGCTCAACCACGTAGCCCATCGGTACAACGAAGCTGCCGACGAGCTGGCCAAAATCGCGTCTACTCGAGGCACGGTCCCTCTCGACTTCTTCTTGAGGGATCTACACACGCCGTCCGTCGACCTGGACTCGGGGGCTCCCGCCCTCGAGCAAGGGGTCGACCCACCCCCCTCGACCGATCCCCCCTCGAGCGGGGAGAGGTCATGGAGATCCATGGGGCTGTTGCAGCGCCAACCCCTCCGACGGATTGGCGCGCGCCTTACCTCGAGTACCTGACGCGAGACGAACTCCCGGAAGACCGCACGGAAGCCCGTCGTGTAGCTCGACGTGCCAAAACCTACGTCCTGTACGGGGATGGCCGCGAACTATATCGACGAAGCCCGTCGGGTGTACTTCAACGCTGCCTCACCCTCGAGGAGGGGAGGGCATTGCTGAAGGATCTACACTCGGGGGCTTGTGGCCACCACGCGGCGCCGAGAACGCTGGTAGGAAGTGCCTTTCGACAGGGCTTCTACTGGCGGACCACTGTCAACGACGCCACCAAACTCGTTCGATCTTGCAAGGGATGCCAGTTCTACGCCAGGCAGACCCACCTACCCGCCCAAGCTCTTCAGATGATACCCATAACTTGGCCGTTCGTAGTATGGGGGCTTGACATGGTCGGCCCCCTAAAAAGAACCAAGGGTGGCCACACTCACCTCCTCGTGGCTATCGACAAATTCTCGAAGTGGATCGAAGCTCGACCCATCGCCAACATCCAGTCTCGACAAGCCGTCCTGTTCTTCACAGACATCATCCATCGCTTCGGGGTCCCCAATGTCATCATCACCGACAACGGCACGCAGTTCACCGGCCAAAAGTTCTTGGACTTTTGTGACCAACACCACATCAGGGTGAATTGGTCCGCAGTCGCCCACCCTCGAACTAACGGTCAAGTCGAGCGAGCAACGGTATGGTGTTGCAGGGCCTCAAGCCGAGGATCTTCGACCGGCTGAACAGACATGGAAGGAGATGGGTCGATGAGCTGCCCGCTATGCTATGGAGTCTCCGAACGACACCGAGTCGAGCCACGGGGTTCTCCCCGTTCTTCTTAGTCTATGGGTCCGAGGCCGTCCTCCCCACTGACCTCGAGTACGGGTCCCCTCGACTAAAAGCCTACAGCGAGCAAGCCAACACGGTAGCCCGAGAGGACTCCCTCGACCAGCTCGAGGAAGCCCGTGATGCGGCCCTCTTCAAGTCGGCACGGTACCAGCAGATGCTGCGGCACTACCACGACAAAAACGTGCGCAAAAGGGACCTCAACGTCGGCGACCTCGTTCTGCGCCGTCGACAAAGCAACAAGGGGCGTCACAAGTTGACACCACCTTGGGAGGGACCCTTCATCGTGGCAGAGGTGCTGAAGCCCGACACTTACAAACTAAAGAACGAGAAGGCGAGATCTTCACCAACGCGTGGAACATCGAACAGCTACGTCGCTTCTATCCCTGAGGCCCCAGGGCCTTGTACATTTTCGCATTTATGTACAAATCCTCGGATGAATAAAATGTTCTCAAAACACATTTCACATTCGTTCGCAACTCGAAGGTAGCCTCGACTTTGCCCGACAAAGTCGAGCTTCCCTCGGGGGCTGACAGGAGGGCACCCCCCTCCTAAGCCCTCGGAAAACTCGAACGTTTTTTTTCGAAACCCGACTCTCCCTCTCGATCTTCGCCTCGAGTACGCTTCATAACTAAGTAAAGGCGTCTCGAACTCCCTAAGGGTCGAGGGTGTCGTCGAGCCAGGGACCCACCTACGCCCCAGGGCTACGGTATCCCCGCTCGCCACCCCCCCTTCCAGGGATACGAGCGTGCGTCGAACACTTACATGGACCTAACTATTACATGGACCTTCTTGTCCAGATGTGGCTCGTAGGCCCAGGACTACTCTTCGAGGGGGTCGCCGTCCTCAAGAAGCAACGCAGGAAGTTGGGCATCACCCGTTGGCTCATCAACACCTTCCGAGGGCTACTCGGCGCCCTTCGCCCGCCGAGGGGATCACCTCGGGTTCGAAGAGTTTCGCTAGCTGGCCTCCAAGCACCTCTGCGTGATCCATCAACTCCTGGCACTTCGCGTCGTTCTCCTCCTCGGTCAGCCTCGGGTCGGTGGCGAACCCGTCGACAACGAGGTTGAGGTATACGTCGTAGAGCGAGTTGACGACCGCAAGGGCCCGCTTCACGCCCACATGCAGGGCGGCACAGACGTTCTCCGTCACCCCCCGCGTCATGGAGTAGAAGCGGCGCAGCAGGGAGTCCCCCTGAGCATCGCCCTCGACCTCCAACTCCGGCTTGACCGAGAGGTCGTTGCCGAAAGTGTTGATGGAGTCCGCGAGCTTCGCGTTGAGGTTCGCCTCAGTCCCGAGGAGGCCCTGGAGGCTGTTCAGGTCCTCGTGGGCACGGGCTTTATCCACTGCGAGCTCTGCCAAAACAAGCACGCAACACGGTCAAAACCCAAAAGAGCAGGAAGAAGGGTCGAGACAGGGCAGATTCTGCAACACTCTCGAAACACCCACCTTGGGCATGCGCGTCTAGGGTGGCGTAGGCCTGCTCGGTTTCCTTGAGCTGGCGGCGGATGTCGACAAGGTCGGAGGCCTGACCCCTGACCTTGGCCTCTTGGCCCTCGATGGTTTTTCCCGCGTCATCGAGGGCCCTCTTCTGATTTATCGCCACCACGCTCAGGGAGGTCACTCGGGTCCGAGCCTTCTCCTCCGAGGCGGCCAGCGCGTCGCGCTCGCGGGAGACGGCGTCGAGGTCTCCCCGGAGCCCTCGGATACTCTCGCTCGCCCGGGCCAGCTCCTCCTTCAGCCGGGCGGCCTCCTCCTTGGCCTTGCGCTTGGCCTCGAGGGCAGCGTCCCGCTCCTGCCCGACAGTGACGGAGGAGTGAAGGGCGAGGTCGAGCTTCGTCTGCAAGGTCGCCCAGGCTTCCTTCTGAACGGCCTCATAGCCGGCCCTCGCGTGGGCGACCTTGGACTCGGCGTCCTCCCGGACGGCTGCCGCCTCAGCCCTCGCGCGGGTGGCCTCATCTTCCGCCCTGTCCAACGAGGCGCGAAGGGTCGAGAGTTGTCCTTATACCCGGAGGATGTACTGGGACTTCTCGTAAGACCTCACCCGCAGCTCCTGACGACGATAAAATGGAAAACCGTCGGCAAACAGCGATCTAATATTCCAAGTAAAATCTAAGGGAGAGCGAAACCCACCTCCATCCCCTGGCGTATGTCCACGGAGGCAACCTCCGCAGCGAGGCTCACCGAGCGCTCGAACCAAGCCCGATACTCCTCGACGTGCTCCCACCGTCGGAGCTCGGCCTGGTCGTCGAGCGTTAGGAGGGGCCGCTCGGGGTCTTGAGGGTCTGCCAGCTCGAGAACTTCCTGGCCCCAGGCCCCGCTGCGAGCGGCGATCCTTTCCTCGACGTCCAGCGCGATGCCTCGGCGCACAGCGGCAGGATCCATGTCACCTGGGCCACCCCGCGAGGACGTCGACGGCCCCGCTGAGCCGTCGCCACCAGGAGAAGAAGACCCCGGCCAGTAGAACGGTGAAAGACTCAAAGAAATTAGTAGTCAGCAATGCAAACCCATTGCATCTCGAGTAAGTCGAAGCACGACTTACCTCGAGATGACGACCCCCCATCCTCGAGGGGAAGCCAAGCCGCCCCCGGTTCCGCCCGAGGGACCACGACGGTGGTCGTCCCCGCCGAGCCCACCAGATCGGCTACCATCTCGTCCACCTCGGCGGGGGTGGGCTCCATCAACATCCCGCCCTGCGCAGGCGCGGGTGTTGCGTCGGGCCGCTCGACCCGACCTTCCTCCTCGAGCCCCGGCATCGACGAAGGGCCCTCGAGCGCTACGGCAGTCGTGCCCTCGCGCTCGAGCCAAAGTCGAGCTTCCAGCGCGGCAAGGCCCTCGGGCCAACGCCTCGGCGTCGGGTGAGCCGGAGCCTCCCCCTCGATCACGGGGGCCTGGGGCCCGGCCACGTCCACCTCCTCGGCCGCGACCGCCGTCGGCGGAAGCCCCGCGCCCCCCGGGGTGCCAGGTGCGACTTCTTCCGACGGCCGCACAGGCGCCACGATCGTCGCTTCGGCGGCCACCGCCGGCGGGCTCGCCTCCTCCGCCGTCTGAGCAGACGCCGAGCCCCCCTGCGCCTTCCCCCGCTCCATCGCCTCCCGGGCCGTGGCTGCCCATGCCGCCTCGGGGGTGAGCGTCAAAGGGGGCGGAGCGGCAGGACCGACCTCGGCGGCTGCTTGGACCGCAGCCCCCGCCTTCAGCTTTTTGGCAGGGGCGAAGGGCACGGCTCCCTGCGGGCGCTTTGACCTGAAAACGAAACCCGTGTGCAACGATAAGCATGGGTCATTATCGACAAAAAGAAAAATACAGACAACGTCCATGAAAACGACTTACCCCCTTGGAGCCCGGCGCTTCGGCCCGGCGACCATCGGGCTGGTCGAGCTCTTGGGCGCCACCACCCGGGTGGCGGGGGTCGAAGCGGCCCTCGACACCAGCTCCTCGGTAGGGGCCGATGGCGCCACTATCACCCGCTTGCTGACCCCCACCTGCGCTGACGGGCCCGACGCTCATGCGCTCGACGCGGCAGACGCCGAGGGCTCGCTCGATCGAGCCCCCGATGGGCATCGCGACGCCCGCGCGCGCGTCTGCCGCGGCACTTCTTCCTGCGAAGCCAGGGGGCGCCCCCCCCGTGGCCCAGCTTCGACGGTAGGGGCCGACCTCGAGGTCGACCCCTCCCCTCCACCGGTTACAACGGCCGCCTGTTCAGGCACCGTCTCCTCCTCCTCCACCCCGCTCCAGTTCACCTCCTCCTCGTCCTCCTCCTCCTCGTCCTCCTCTTCCGAGGGCGACTCCTCCTCGTCAAGGCCTTCCCGCCTCTGACGAGCCCGGCGCTGCTCTCTCGCCTCTCTCTCCCGGGCCCTCTTGGATGGGGCCTTCTTGGCTTTGTCCTTGTCGGCCTTCTGCTTCTCCGCATGGAGGCGCCTCGCCTGCTTCGCGGCCCGGTCCTCCTTCACCGGCGGGGGCGAGGGTCGGAAGGACACATTCCCCTGCGGAACGCGAGGCAGTTAGAACACGGGCAAAGAGGACGGAAAGGGCGAGCGCGAGGACTCTAACAAGAGGAAAGGACCTTACCAGCTCAAAGAAGCCCTCGTCCGGCTTCATGGGGATCTTCGCGATGCTCTGGGCGGAGAATGAGCCCGCGAAGAAGCGGTGGACGCGGCGCGCCACCTGGTCCGGGGTCAGTTGGTCCTCGATGAGGCGACAGCCCGAGAGGTCGACCCCCGGACCCATCCCGTCGATGCGGAGGGGTCGAGCCATCAGTGGCACGACCTGCCGCCGGTGGAACGCCGATCCGGCGACCTCCGCCGTGAGCCCCTCCTTCTTCAGGCGCCCGAGCGCGTCCAGCAAGCCGTTGAGGCGGTCCTGCTTGTTCGTCGGAACGCCATATCCCCAGCAGTCGGGCTGGGCGTCGAGTGACCTCCCGGTGTACGCCGGGAGCAGGTCGTCGTCGTTCCTCAGGTAGAACCACCCGGAGTGCCATCCGGAGTGGCTCGAGGACAACTTCCCCGGGATCCAGCACCCCGGCCACTTGACGGAGATGCAGCAGCACCCGGCCCTGACCATCCGGCGGGTACCCTTGTCGACCGAGGCGTGGAAGATGCTGGCCTTGAAGAGGTGGAGCCACAACTCCCAGTGCGGCTCGATCCCCAGGTAGCCTTCGCACACCGCGGCGAAGACTGCCGCCTGGCAGACGCCATTGGGGGTGAGGTGCTGGAGCTCCACGCCATAGTGGTGGATGAGCGCACGCAGGAAGCGGCTGGGCGAGGCGCCTAGTCCCACCCGGTGGAAAATCTCGAACGACACCACGTACCCCTCCGGCGGGTTGGGCTCGGCGTGGTCCGGCGCCGGAAGCAGCCACTCCGGCCTCTCCGCCGCGAGTAGCAGGCCGGAGAAGGCCACTCTCCACCAACCCCGTTAGGTGTGAGGCAATCACCGAGGAGGCGGGCCAGTCATCGGGGCCGACGAGGTCGAACTTGGCCATGGGGACGGTGGTTTGCTCGGACTTAGGGGCGGACGGTACGTTCCCTATCCCTCTCTTTCTCTCTCTTGCTTGCGCAGAGTTCCGGCTTGCAGGATGCTTAAGGCAGTAGCGGGGAGAAAGAGGCAAGGAAGACGAAGGCAAGGATGCGGAGAGGGCAAGTGTGCGGAAAGAACATCCGTCTCCTCACCTTCGCTACTTATACGCGGGAGGCCAACGGGCGGATCCGGCAAACAGGCAAGAGAATCTTTGCATTTAATGCGCCTATCCCCCCCGTCCTCGTGTTCCTCCAGGATGAGGCGTTTCGTCCCATCGTCGGGCTCCGCGCCGCACTCCGCACTGCAACCGCACTGTTGCGCCGAACAGACATCGCCTAAAAAGGCGCGCACGATCGGAAGCGTCATCTTCGAGGGTAAGGAATCTTGAGGCAGCGAGAGCTGGCCCTCGAAAGAGGGTTCGACAGCTACCCTCGAGTACCCGAGGCCAGAAATGACCTCGGGTTAGGACCTCGGTCCACCCCAAAATCTCGAGGGGACAAAGGCTGGCCTACGAACGGGCTCGATAGCCCCCCTCGAGTACCCGAGGCCTGACGGGGCCTCGGGTCGTCAACTCCAGTTCGTTCCACGGCCTCGAAGGGATAAAGGCTGGCCCGTCCAGGGGTTCGACAACCTCCCTCGAGAGCTCCAGCACAGGTATGTCCCCAAGTTCAATATAACAACCACCTGCTTTTCCCCTCGGCGGTCCACAAGGCAGGACTCCTCCTCCTGAGGATAGCGTCGGATGACGAACCATCCGTCAAATCTTGAGGGAGCGAAGGCTGGCCCTTACATAGGGTTCGACAGCCGCCCTCGAGTACCTAAGGTCAGGAAGGACCCATGGTTAACGGACTCCGGTCCACCCCCAAATCTTGAGGGAGCGAAGGCTGGCTCCACGAACGGAGTTCGACAGCCGCCCTCGAGTACGCGAGTCAGGGATGTACCGGGGAGGCCAGGCGCGTGCCCCTAGCTCGAGAACGAACTCTCGAGGCTCCCTGGGACATATCTGAGGCATACCTAGGAACACCTAAGGATCCCTACGCTGGGAGGCATCGAGCCACCAACTCCTATCGAATGGGGTTGGCACCTTGGTGATCCACATGGTCGTGCTTAGTAAGCCGTACGGCTTGCTTAACAATGAGAACGCCTCCGGGCCACTAGTCGACCCCTATCGAATGGGGCACGTGTTCTCACTCGGATTTTTACCCGTACTGGGCACCATTTCTAATGGACTCATGCCCGAGAACAGCTCACCGAGGACTTCGAGCTCGTCCTAACGAGGATAGCACGATGCTCTTCACCCCACAATCCGAACGCAAGGATCCGTGGGAAGGACGCTATGAGGTAGTGAAGGCCTAGCCATTCGAGGGCTCGAGGGCCCGACTACGCACGACACCCCTCGACGAAACAGGGTCGAAAAACTCGTGACCTGGCAGACAGAGTCGACCTCTCGGGCGGGGCGCTCTGACTCCAGTGGTGCTCGAGGGAGCGAAGGCTGGCCCTCGGTAGGGTTCGACAGCCGCCCTCGAACACTTCTCTTTTCAGGGAAAGCAATGGAATCGACCCCTCGACAGGGTGCCACGCCTCCAGGTATCCTTAAAAAACCCCTCGATGCAACATATTATAGCCCCCAGAGGAGTTCTTAATCACTCCTCTGGGGCCTCGGGGGCTACCCCCGCGGGGTGCGCTTGCGCACACCCCACGGAGAATCGAATCTCTCACTAACCCTGTAGGCCAAGGACAAAACCTCCGGGAAATCCTTACTCCCTCCGAGAAAACGCGTATCATAGCCCCAGAGGAGTTCTAAATCACTCCTCTGGGGCCTCGGGGGCTACTGTCGGGTATGAAGGTAAGGGATACCCTAAACCCTTCGATAAATTAACGCCAAACATAGCAACTATTTTTAAGGCAGGGACCAACCCACTGCTCAGTGAAGCATGACCCATCGCTCGAGGTCCCCCTCTACACCAGCTGTGGCGACAAGTCACGGGCCGGCCCACTCGACACCGAATGACGGACGAGGAGTCGTTCGAACGACCCCTCGGCCCCCACCTCGACGTCAAGGGACGGACCGAGGGTCGGACGAACGACCCCCTGGCTCCTACCTCGACGATAAATGACGGGCCGAGGGGGCGAGCGAACGACCCCCCGGCTCCTACCTCGACGATAAATGACGAACCAAGGGGGCGAGCGAACGAACCCCCGACCCCCACCTCGACGAACGAAGGACGGACGAGGGGTCGAACGAATGACCCCTCGACCTCTACCTCGACCTCTCCGACCCCGTCTCTGCTCCGACCCCGTCTGTGCTCCGACCCTA
This sequence comes from Microstegium vimineum, assembly GCA_022036555.1. Taxonomy (NCBI): domain Eukaryota; kingdom Viridiplantae; phylum Streptophyta; class Magnoliopsida; order Poales; family Poaceae; genus Microstegium; species Microstegium vimineum. Next base: position 15,743,213 of record CM039128.1, on the reverse strand, counting down.
CCTCGACGATGAGCGATGGACCAGGGGTCGAACGGACGACCCCCGGACGAGAGGCTCGTTTAACCCAACTACTCGCGGCATGGGTTAAAGTGAAACCACCTAATGACATGGGCGCTCGCGTCTGCTGTCAAATCCGCCAACTCCCCGTCAAGAACTCGATTCCTGTCAACTGTGCCGCCACTGTCGCCACTACGCGAGTTCGGACTCCAGCAGTACCCCTCGGGAAGTGAACAATACGGGCCTCGACGACGACTTCGGGAATGCGATAGAGCCACACGGGGCTCGACCCCCCCCCCCGACCGAGGGGCTCGACCCCTTTCTTCAACAACTCTAGTATGGGGGCCGTCCCATCCACCCCGTCCCGCTTCAGCCGTGGGATTCGTGCCCGTCTGTGGACGCTGTGCCGCGGTGACTTCTACTGCCACCACGACCGGGGACGCCAGAAGGACGGGAAGGCCATGCCGCCACAGTGCTCAACGTCTCTCCGCCAACACTGTGCCTCGGACACGCTACCCATACTGCCACAGTTAGGACCCTGTACCCTCGGACCTCCCCTTGGTCTATAAAAGGGGACGCCGAGGCAGAATAAAGAAGGATCTCTGAGATTGGCTAGATCCTGAAATCTTCGAGACTTCAGTTTAGACTCTGACACTCCACGCATACACACCCCGCCACTCGATCGACCCCTCGGGTGGCAAATCCGCAGCCTAGGGCAAACCCGCTAGCCTTAGACCGCAGCTCACTCTGAGCAACCCCGTGTAACACAACTTGTACCCCCCCTATACGCGCACGTTTTGGGTGCGAGATAATACAAGTCATCCTCCCCGCTGGACGTAGGGCCTTCTTTGCCCGAACCAGGATAAACCTTGTGTCCATCTTGCATCATGTCTGAGAGAGGGAGCACGCGATATACAAATTTACTTGTTGGTGGTCTTGACCCCCGGGTCATAACACCGGCACAACTCTTTTACCATGCTATCTCATGAAAATGCTAATGAAATGTATTCTCGCTTGAATGTGCTTGTAGAGGAGTGAATGGCCTTGGGCTTACTCAAATGACACCGGCCGATGTGGTGCGCAAGATACTTTGTGTCTTACCTATAGACAAGTATAGCCACATCGTCACGGTCCTTCATTAAGGCGATCTCTCCACAACTACCCCAACACAAGTTTTGGGCAAGATCAATGCTCATGAGATGTAGATGAAGATCAATGATGGAAGTTCATCTTCCTCCAAGAAGAAAGAGAAGGAGAAGAAGAAGGACTTGGCTCTCAAGGCATCTTCCAAGGGAAAGTGCAAGATTCAATATGTACTTGAGAGTGCAAGTGATGATGATGATGAAGACAACATCGCTCTTATGGTGAAGAAAACCACCAAGATGTTGAGGAGGCTAAACAAGAATGGAGTCAAGTTTGACTCAAAGAAGAAGAAATTCTTCACAAGCTCTTCAAGGAAGCCAATCTCCCAAATGAAGTGCTACAATTTCAGCACTCTTGGTCATCTAGCTCATGCTTGCCCCGAAGAGAAGAAAGACAAGTTCAAGAAATTCAAGAACAACAAGGACGGCAATGATGACTCAAGTGATGATGAAAAGAAGCAAGACAAGCCATACAAGGAGAAGAAGAACTTCGACTTCCACAAGAAGAAGGATGGCAAGGCTTACATTGTAGGTGATTGGCTCACCGATATTGATGATTCAAGTGACTCCTCCGATGATGAGAGTGAAGAAGAGAAGGTGGCCGCCTTGGTGATTGGTTCTTCTATTCCACCGCCACCACCTTCTTCATCGTCGGGTTCATCCTCTACACACCTATGCCTCATGGCTAAAGATGACAAGAAGGTACAAAAAGAGGATGATGGTGATGACCTCTCTAGCGATGATAGTGACGATGAAGAAGCACCTTCCTATGATGAGCTAATTAAAATTTGCAACAAGTACGCTAGCATCATAAGGAAGTATAAGGGTAAAAATGACAAACTTCTTAAGATTAAAGAAAACTTGCATGATAAGCTTGACACCTTGTCTAGTGCTAATGATGATTTGAAGCTTGAGATTAACTCTCTCCCATCTAGCACTAGGGAGCTCAAAGCCTCTCTTAAGCAAGCTAATGAGAAACATGATAAGCTTGAGAGGTCAACACAAGAGCTCCACACAAGGTATAACTTGCTAAAAGATGACTACAACCAAGTCAAGGAAGATCATGGCACGTTAGTGATAGCAAATGAATTGCTTACTCAAGATCTTACACATGTTGCTACTAACCCATGTGCTAAGTGTGTAAGTGCTACCTCTTGTGAAATCGAGCTTGATGATGTGGCTCTTGAGCAAAATGCTAAGTGCAAGGACAAGAGGGTTGTTGAAGCCGACAAGTATGATGACTATGTCAAGATGAAGGATGAGAACTCAAAGCTCAAGGAAGAGCTAATCAATCTCAAGTCTAATAAGCCTATTGTCATCAAGCCGGCTCAAGAAGAAGACAAAGATGCTATCACTTTGATCAACTCTCTAAGAGAAGAAATTGTTAAGCTCAAGAATGACAAGACCAAGCTTACAAGTGGCCTTGAGAAGTTCACCAAGGGTCACAACCTTCAAAGTGAGCTCTTGATGAACACCGTCATGAAGAATGACAAGACCGGTATTGGGTTCAAGGAAAATCAAGTGATGAAGGCCAAGGTCAAGATTGAAGCCAAGAATTACTACAAGAACAAGTACAATGGCTACAATCAAGAGAAGCCAAAGCCCAAGACAAGTAGATGCTTTGAGTGTGGACAAGTTGGTCACTTCGCACATGATTGCATGACTCCACCTCGCAAGATCTTGCCCAAGCACACTAGGTCATTTTCTCATGATGCTCACTATGTCATCAACAAAGATTCCAAGGGTAGACCACTTGTGGTGTTTCTTGGACCACCAATGAAGAACAAGCCTAAAGTTCTTTGGGTTGCTAAGGAGTTGGTTGACAAGGCTATGGGGCCCCGCACTAAGGGGGTTCCCAAACAAAGCTTAACTCCAAGTTGCTTGTGTGTAGGTGAACTATAAGACCGGTGGGAGCCATTGGGTAATTGATAGTGGTTGCACTCAACATATGACCGGCGACCCCCGGATGTTCACCACACTTGATGAGGGTTGTGCAAATCAAGACAAGATTACTTTTGGGGATAATTCAAAGAGCAAAGTTCAAGGCTTAGGCAAAGTGGCTATCTCCCAAGATCAATCAATTTCCAATGTCTTGCTAGTACAATCATTGAGCTTCAATTTGCTATCGGTCGGTCAACTTTGTGATCTCGGGTTTCAATGTCTCTTCACTCCAAATGAGGTGATTGTGACCAAGATTGAAGATTCATCAATGATATTCAAAGGGTTTCGGCACAACAACCTCTACTTAGTGGATTTCACCTCAAATGAAGCCGAATTGCAAACTTGTCTATTCTCCAAGAATTCTTTGGGTTGGCTTTGGCATAGAAGATTAGCTCATGTGGGCATGTCAACTTTGAAGAAACTTGTCAAGAAGGAGCTAGTTAGAGGTGTGAAGGATGTGGTGTTTGAGAAGGATAAATTGTGTAGTGCTTGTCAAGCCGGCAAGCAAGTGGCAAACACTCATCCAACCAAAGCTTTCATATCTACCTCAAGAGTCCTAGAGTTGCTACACATGGATCTATTTGACCCCACCACCTATGCTAGTCTTGGAGGCAATCTCTATTGCTTAGTGGTAGTGGATGACTACTCTCGGTACACTTGGGTGTTCTTTCTTCAAGACAAGGGAGAGACAACCGCTATATTCAAAAAGTTTGCTACAAGAGCTCAAAATGAATTTGATGTGAAGATCAAGAAGATTAGAAGTGACAATGGCACCGAATTTGTGAACACAAAGATTGAAGATTATTGTGATGAAGTGGGGATCAAGCATGAGGTATCCGCCACATATACTCCACAACAAAATGGTGTTGTAGAGAGGAAGAACCGGACGCTTATCACTCTAGCAAGGTCTATGCTTGATGAGTACAACACTCCCGAGAAGTTTTGGGCGAAGGCCATCAACACCGCTTGCTATGCGGCAAACCGCCTCTTCATCCAAAGATTATTGAAGAAGACCCCCTATGAGCTCATCAATTGAAAGAAGCCGGATATATCCTTCTTTCGGGTGTTTGGTTGCAAAGTGTACATCTACAAGAAGCGCCAACACTTGGGTAAATTCCAACGGCGGTGTGACATTGGTTTCCTTGTTGGATATTCACTTAAATCCAAGGAATACCGTGTATTTAACAAAGCCACCGGCTTAGTTGAAGAAACATATGACTTGGAGTTTGATGAAACTAATGGCTCCCAAGGAGCGCTTGAGGATATTGATGTAGGTGATGAACCTTTGAGGGAGGCAATGAAGAATATGCCAATTGGTGCTATCAACCCGCAAGAGGTGGAAGAAGTTGAAGATGAAGCAAATCAAGATCCTTCTCCACCTCACACGCCTCAAGTTGATGAAGAAGATCAAGTGAGGGAAGCTCAAGAAGACACTCACATCCCTCAAGATCAAGCCAAGGCCGAAGCAAGCAATGTTGAAGCACCGCATCCCCCTCCTCAAGAAACAAATAGAAGATCAACACCTATCCTTCAAGCTCACCCCCATGATCAAATCATAGGGAGTCCATCAAAGGGAGTAATGACTCGCTCTAGACTTGCATCTTATGTTGAACATCACTCGTTTGTTTCCTTTGTTGAGCCTACTAGTGTTGAAGAAGCACTTGTGGATCCGGATTGGGTGAATGCCATGCATGAAGAACTCAACAACTTCACTCGGAACCAAGTGTGGACACTTGAAGAGAAGCCAAAGGATGCAAGAATCATTGGTACCAAGTGGGTGTTTAGGAACAAGCAAGATGATCAAGGCGTGGTTGTAAGGAACAAGGCAAGATTGGTGGCAAAGGGGTTCTCTCAAGTAGAAGGACTCAATTTTGGAAAGACTTGAAGCCATCCGTATCCTTTTGGCGTATGCTTCACATCACAAAATGAAACTCTTTCAAATGGATGTGAAGAGCGCTTTCTTAAATGGTTTCATCAATGAACTTGTCTATGTCTCACAACCTCCCGGGTTTGAAGACCCATCATTGCCTAATCATGTGTATAGGTTGTCCAAGGCACTCTACGGATTGAAGCAAGCTCCAAGAGCCTGGTATGAGAGGCTAAGGGACTTCCTACTCAAGAAGGGTTTCAAGATCGGGATCGTTGACACAACACTATTCACCAAGAAGCTTAATGGAGAATTCTTCGTTTGCCAAGTATATGGCGATGACATTATATTTGGGTCAACAAACCAAGACCATTGCAAGGAGTTCGGTGACTTGATGTCCAAGGAGTTCGAGATGTCAATGATTGGCGAGCTAACCTTCTTCCTTGGTTTTCAAGTGAAGCAAATGAGAGAAGGGACCTTCATCTCTCAAGAAAAGTACACTCATGATCTACTTAAGAAGTTCAAGATGGAGGATTGCAAGCCAATCAAGACCCCAATGCCTACTAATGGACATCTCGACCTTGATGAGGGAGGTAAACCAATTGATCAAACTCTCTATCGTTCTATGATCGGTAGTTTACTTTACCTCACCGCATCTAGGCCGGATATCATGTTTAGTGTGTGTATGTGTGCTAGGTTTTAAGCAAGCCCTAAGGAGTCGCATCTCTATGCGGTTAAAAGAATCCTTAGGTACATAAGGCACACCCCTAGCATGGGTCTTTGGTATCCCAAAGGAGCCCCTTCCAACTAGTTGGCTATTCTGATTCGGATTATACCGGGTGTAAGGTTGATAGGAAGAGTACCTCCGGCGGGTGCCACATGCTAGGAAGATCACTTGTTTCTTGGTCCTCAAAGAACTAAAACAGTGTGGCATTGTCAACCGCCGAGGCGGAATACATTGCCATGGGAGCAAGTTGTGCACAAATCTTATACATGACCCAAACACTTCTTGATTACGGCGTTGTTTTAAAAGATGTTCCACTTTTGTGTGATAATGAAAGCGCCGTAAAGCTTGCAAACAACCCGGTTCAACACTCTCGCACCAAGCACATTGATATTCGCCATCACTTTCTTAGAGATCATGTGGCTAGGAAAGACATCACACTAGTTGGAGTTAAGAGCGAAGATCAATTGGCGGATATCTTCACAAAACCACTCGATGAAACAACCTTTTGTAGGTTGAGAAGCGAGTTGAATGTGCTTGCTCACTCAAACTTCACTAAAAATAAGATTGTGTGAACCATGCATTCATTTGTAATTTAACATGTTTTAATTTGGTAATGCACATAGGCTTGGCTAACGCGGTTGAGATAACCGCCCTCAAAGCGTGTGACAAAGCTTAACCATGGTTTAAACTTGCAAGCAACCTAGATTCAAATTCCGTATTGCATAGCATATGCATGTGTGTTGCTTAGTCGTTCCTTTTCGGTTAAGTTTGGTCATCCCCTAGGTTCGTCACTTAGGGGAAGCAATTCAATGCTCTAGCTTCAGCTAATACCCCTTTTGTGCCCCTATGGTGACCCTTGGAGCTTTATTGAACTATTTTCCTTAGAAAACTAATTCTAGCCTACGGCAACCTACTTCTAAATTGAGGGTTTGAGAGATGGTTCTTATGCTAGTTCCAACAAGTGTTTCTTTTTGCTCTTTTGTGTTGGTACTTGGCTAAGAGAAAATATTGGAAAGAAAAACAGGAAAATTCAAAGCAAATTGAGCACCGGACTACCCTCCGGACCACTCTACTTGGTCCGATGCCAAGTGGTCCGACGCTCTGTCCCTCTCTGCGTAATCTCATCCAACCACAGAATCCTGTCAGACCACCCGTCCGATGGTCCTCCGGACCATACCTCAAAGGTCCGGTGCCTCGGTCAGCGCTATTTCCTTCAGTCAACTAACCTCCGGACCACTTCACTTAGTCTGACGGTTAGTCCGACGCGCTAGTCCGATGGTCGGTTGCTCTCTACGTTGGTTATATTTTCTCCTCAGTGCGAACACATGGTAGATAAGTACCCATGAATGTTCAGTTTTGTGATGAGTGATTGACCAACACTTGAGTGTTTCAGTTTGAGCGTTTACTTCTAACCTCTTTGCGAAAGCAAATGTGTGCCTGTCTATCGGCTTGTGGTGTCCAGGTACTATGCCTAGTGACAGTGGTCAATGGCGTGGAGAAGGTCGAGTAGAGGCTTGCCGTGCCGATGGACTAAGAGCGGTGAAGGGCGGAAGCGGGGCTCGGACTGAGGGACCATGGGCGCCGGCGGACTAGCTGTGGTGGCTAGTGCCTGGCACCGGCGATTGCAAGAAGACATGGAGGTAGACCGAGTCGACTGAGTCAAGACGGCGGACGAGCGGGTCGAGCGGAGGCTCAGGGGACCCGGAGTCCGACCAGGCGAAGACAAGGTGGCTCGAGTCGAGCGGTTTGGGCCTCAAAACCATAGGAGGATGGTTTCCGAGTTTGGGCCTCAAAACTCAGGGTTCGGTAGTTGAGCCGAAAGCTACCGGTGGTGGGTTTCGCGGGTTTGGGCCTCAGAACCCGGGCGGAGCTTCCGAGGAAGCGGGGATGGCACATGGCGGAATCCTGGAGGTTGCGTCGAGGCGACGCCAACTCCTGGCGGGAAGCGGGGCCGTCCATTCAAATCGAGGGGGATATTTTCCGGAGCTTGGACTGCAATGCTTAGGCTAGGTAGTTCACTCAATGTATCTAGGGGGGTCTTTGGGAAATAGCCAAAGCCTGGATAAATAGGGGGTGAAGGGGTATCCCTCAGCCCATCTCTTGAACCCTAATCATTTGCCTCAACTCTCTCTCTCTACCCTCTCTCTAGTTCATGAGATCCCTAGGTTGATTTCACCAACCTCTGTAAGAACTTGAGTTTGTTGTGAGGAATCGGAGGCCGTAACCTCCGTAAGCCATGGTGGCGTCGATTTCGTGATTGTGTCCCCGTTTATCTCGTGTTCTTCACGTTTTGCTTTTGCTCCCTCTTTTTCCCGAGATGATTTCTCTTTGTGGGGAGTAGCTCTTGCAAATCTGTTTGAACCAAGTTGTTCATGCTTGCAAGAAGCATCTTTGCACCAAAGGATTTATCCTAAAACCTTGTGAGCTCATAGATCGGACAATTTCTTTGCGGTGTTCTTCGTTCTTAAGCTTTCCCCAAATCTCTTCTCCTCCCTTTGATCTAAGCCAAATTGAGCGATGATTTCTTCGGGATAGCTCCTCAACTGCACTAGGATCATGCCTATAAAGTTTGGTTGCAGTTGGTGATCATTTGGTTGAGTTTTGGGAAGATTTGGCGGAGAGAAATTTGTTTTCGCGAAGAACAACTTTCTGGTCGTGAGCGTCGGACTAGGCTTCGGACGACTTTCCCCTAGCTCCAGACCGTAGCAAGTGGTCCGGTGGTCTTGACCTCAGCCGTGTCAAGCAGCGAAGGGCGTCGGACCTAGCTCCGGACTACTCAGCTTTTGAGCTCCGGACCATTGACAAGTGGCCCGGTGGTTCTGCTGAGGGAGTCAGCCACATGTCGGACCAGAGTGCATAGTCCGACGGTGACGTCCGACGGTCTGGTCCGGAGGTCGGGTTCTTACTGCTCGTTTTCGGCAGTGGGAAGGGTGAGCACCGGACCACTCCCCTTGGTCCGGAGGTGGCATCGGACTAGTCCGGAGCAGGTCGTCCGGAGGTCGGGTGCCCCCTGCTCGTTTTGGTCTCGGCTGGTGAGAGCGCCGGACCAGCCACCGGACCACTCATCATTGGTCCGGTGGTCCAGTCTGAACTGGTCCGGAGCCTCTGTTGGTTTGCTGTTTTCGCCCGTTTTGCCTAGGTTCTTGCCTCTTTTCCATAGAGATCGAGAACTTGGTCTTTGGGGTTTTCGGTGAGTTTTCCTCCACTATCGGTGAGCTCTCATTTCTCCGATTTCGTCTGATTCCCTGCTCGCGTTGCTCAGGGGAGGTTGAGCACCCAACAACTGGGTTTGGTTTTTGGGAAGAGTGGCCCAAATATTTTGAGAGAAATTTGAAGCTCCCATTCACCCCCCCCTCTGGTCGCTGTTCTCGGTCCTTCAATTGGTATCAGAGCCGGTTAAGGATCATTCCACCTTACACGGTTCTTGATCCGCGAAGGCGACATGGAGCGAGGTGCTGGCAAACCTCCGTTCTTTGATGGAACGAATTTCGACTATTGGAAGGTGCGCATGTCCGCTTACCTTCAAGGGCTTGATTTGAAGATTTGGGAGATTTGTGAGAATAAGGACTACGTGGTTCTTGGCGCTCGGATCACTGAACTCCAAGTTATGCAACATGCTTCAAACGCAAGAGCCCGTAGCATCCTCTTCTCGAGTTTGTCTCTTCCTGAGTTTGAGCAGGTTTCGAGTCTCACTATGGCACGAGAGATCTGGCAAACACTTGTGCGATATCATGAGGGCAACCCTCAGATCAAGTCCAGACTCTTCGACATGTACCGTAGGGAGTACGAGAACTTTGTTCAGTTGGCCGGCGAATCTGTTGACGGGATGTTCACTCACTTCCAATCTATCGTCAACAAGATGCGTGCTAATCGAGCCAACTTGCCTTATGATGATCATGAGATGGCTATCAAGCTTTTGCATGCTCTTGATCGGAAGGTGTGGGAGATGAAGGTGGCTACCATCCAGGAGTCACCGGGCTATGACGCCCTGACCGTGGACGAGCTATTGAGCAAGCTCAAGTCCTCGGAGATTGACCACCAGACCCGGGCCAAGCTTGAGAACCCGTCGAACCCATCCATGGCGTTGGTTTCTGGCCCCAACGGTGTGTCTTCTTCTTCCTCTAACCCTTCACACTCTTCGTTCGCTTTGTCTTTGATGTCTGTGACAGAGGAACAAGTGGAGGTGCTTGGAGATGATGAGCTGGCCTTGGTCATCACTAAGTTCTCATGGTTTCACAACAACCGTTTGAACCGACGACGTGGTGGCTCGGCCAAGGGGTGCTACCGTGCGGTGATGAGGATCACTTCATCGCAAACTGCCCCAAGAAAGTTGCGGCTGATTTCACCAAGTGCAAGGACAAGCGCGAGCACTGCTTCGAGGACAAGCACAAGGCTAAGGGCGGCTACAACCGAAGGTCCTCCAAGAAGGTGATCGACAAGGTGAAGGCCAAGCACCGAGCCTTCCTCGCCTCCCTTAGCGACATCAATGCCTCCTCCGACGGGGGCTCTTCCTCGAGCGACGATGAGTCGAAGGGAAAGGTTGAGGACAAGCTCAACGGCCTCTGCTTCTATGCCGACGCCAAGCACGGTGGCTTTTGCACTATGGCGATTGAAGAAGGCAAGGTCGGGAAGCGCAAGGATGGCCCCGACTATGACTACGACTCTGACACACCCGAGGTATCACCCACCATCGAATCCCTCTCTCTCGAGCTTGAGTCTCTAAACGATACCTTGCTTAGTCAGGATGCTTTGCTCAAGCGTGCCGCTTGTGAGAGGAACGATTTCAAGGCGAAGTACCTTAGCACGCTTCATGAACTAGAGTTTGCTAAGGCACAAGTGGTGGTTACCGAGGAGGTAGAATGTGATGCTTGCGCCATTCACATGTCTGATCTTGTCACTCTCCAGGACAAGTATGGCACTCTACTTGAGGAGATCAGTGAGCTGAAGGCTAGGCCTAGCTTACTTGGTGTGTGCAAGACTTGCTTAGGCTTGCGTTCTGAGCTGGTATAGAAGGATGCTAGGATCGCTGTGTTAGAGAAGGTCAGCTCAGATAGCACTAGAGAGTCAGATCGCTTTGAGGCCTTGGAGCTTGAGATCATGTCGTGCAGACACGACAAGATGCATACCGAGGAAGAAAACACATACCTTCGGTCCATCTTGAGCTGGGTGTCTTGCCGAGAGCCGTAGTTGGGAATGATGCTTAGCCAATGCAAAAGGGCTGGCAACACGGGAGTAGGCTTTGCTATAGGTGGGAAGGACGATAGCTTGTTCGGTAAGATCGGTGAGTGCAGTGGTTTGAGCGAGAGTGAGAAACCCATCACAACTCCCAAGCTTACCAAGATAACTCCACCTAAGCCTACCAACCCCTCTAAGTTTCCTGTGAGAGATGGTGTGTTTGAAGAGCCACCGAAAACCACTCCACAGAAGCAAGTGTGGATTGCCAAACCGAACCATCTTCGCAACCCACTTGACACACTGCCAGACATCTCTAGTGATCCCCTTCCTAAGAAAGCTAGAGCCACCCAACCCAACAAGAGAGTGCCTACCAAGAGTGTGGTGAGGTACCATTGTGAGTATTGTGAGCGGGATGGGCACTTGGCTGAGTTTTGCTATAGGAGGAAGAGAGATGATCGGAGGTAGGTTGAGTTGAACAACCAGGACATGTACCACCCACGAGTTGGGGTGCGTGAACCGGAAGTTCAGAGGCGCACTTCTAGGCCTAGAGGTACAATGCCTCAAGGTGCTAGGCCTCAAGAGGCGAGACCACGTGGTGGTCGTGCCCTGCGGGGTACCGGTCGTGATCCATACGACTACGGGCCTCGTGGCAGTGGCTTTACTCCTCCCTTCGTTAGCGGACCACGTTTTCCTCATCGTGGTGATCGCTATCCTCCCATGGGACAGGAGATGTTTGGTTTTTCTCCTAACCCATTCTTTGGGCAAGTGGGACAACACTGGTATCCTTCACAGTTTACTAACCCCAGTGTTGGTCCGTTTGCTCACCCTATGTCTTTTTATTGATGTAGGAAGGAGGACTGGAGGAGACTTGGCTTGTGGATTCTGGATGCTCACACCATATGACCGGAAGTGCCAAGTGGTTCTCCAGCCTCGACCCCGTGCACCACACCGAGTACATCACTTTCGGGGACAAGAGCAAAGGTAAGATTGTCTCTCGGGGGTCCATCCGAGTCAATTCGTCTTTTGTCCTCAAGGATGTTGCTTTGGTTGTGAATTTGCATTTTAACCTTCTATCGGTTTCACAACTCCTTGAAGACGATTTTGAGGTGAGTTTTAAGCCAAACTTGTCTCGGATTTTGGACTCTCGTGGTGATCTTGTTTGCCAGATTTTACCCTTCGGGAAGGTTTTTCGTGCGGATTTTTCTATCTCTTCCGGACCTTCTCGTTGTCTTCTTGTCGATTATTCTTCCGAGCTTTGGAAGTGGCATAGGAGATTGGGACATTTGAGTTTTGACTTGCTTGCAAGGCTTAGCTCAATGGACCTTATCCAAGGATTGCCAAAGCTAAAGTTTGAGAAGGATTTGGTTTGCCATCCTTGCAGGCATGGCAAGATGGTTGTTGCTTCCCATCCTCCCATAACTCAAATTATGACCTCACAACCCGGCGAGCTCTTACACATGGACACAGTTGGTCCAGCTCGGGTTAGGTCGGAAGGAGGGAAGTGGTATGTGGTTGTAGTCATTGATGACTACTCGAGGTACTCTTGGGTGTTCTTTTTGGAGAGTAAGGATGAGGCTTTTATGCATGTGCGTTATCTGATTTTGAGATTACAAAATGAGCTACCTAAGAATGCCATGAGAGCTATCCGCAGTGACAATGGCACAGAATTCAAGAATGCTCACTTTGCAACTCTTTGCTCTTCTTTGGGTCTCGATCACCACTTTTCCTCACCTCACACTCCCCAGCAGAACGATGTTGTTGAGCACAAGAATCGGACCCTTGTTGTGATGGCAAGGACGATGCTTGATGAGCATAGGACTCCTAGGCGGTATTGGGCCGAAGCACTCAGTTTTTCTTGCTATCTCTCCAATCGCATTTTCCTCTGTGCTTTCAAGAAGAAGACTTCTTATGAGTTGCGATTTGGGAGACCACCCAAGGTAAGTCACCTACGGGTGTTTGGGTGCAAGTGTTTCATCCTCAAAAAGGGCGGTAAGTTGGATAAATTTGAATCACGGTCTTCTGACGGTATCTTTTTTGGTTATTCTACTCACTCTCGTGCTTATTGTGCACTTAACCTTGAGACTAACCGAGTGATGGAGACTTGTGAGATTACTTTCGATGAGACCATGCCTTGTAGTTCCACTGCTTTTGAGCTTGCAGGTGATGATGAGGTGAACACCAGCATCTTTGTGGAGGAGGAGCAGGATGACGCCGATTGGGGTGATCCCGAGCCGACTCCACCGGCTGCCCCAGTCGACCCTGTGATGTCTACTTCGGCTCACGGCCTGGACCCTTCTACTTCCTCTACATGGGGGCCGTTCGAGCAGCTTCCTCAGTCGATGCCCGTTGCACCTGAGGGAGCTCCAGCTGCTGTCGAAGGGGAGGCCACTTCGTCCAGGTAGGCTCCCCGCCACGTCCAGCGACAGCACTCGCCGGAGAACATCATCGGTGACATTGACCGTCGAGTCACACGGTCCAGGTCCTATATCTCTCACTTTGCTCATTCGGCTTTTGTCGCTTCTTTTGAGCCCTGAGATGTTGGACACACTTTGATGGATCCGGATTGGGTTAATGCCATGCATTAGGAGTTAGAAAATTTTGAGCGAAACCGCATTTGGGTCTTAATTCCTCCACCTAGTTGCCACCCTATAGGTACCAAATGGGTTTTCAAAAACAAACAAAGTGAGGATGGGGTGGTAGTGCGCAACAAGGCTAGGTTGGTAGCTCAAGGCTTTTGTCAGAAGGAGGGAATAGACTATGAGGAAACCTTTGCTCCCGTAGCTCGTTTGGAAGCCATTAGAATCCTTCTAGCTTTTGCGGCTTCTAAGGGTTTTAAACTTTTCCAAATGGACGTTAAAAGTGCTTTCTTAAACGGCTACATAGAGGAGGAAGTGTATGTTAGACAACCTCCCGGTTTTGAAAATCCCAAGTTTCCATACCATGTTTTTAAACTTCACAAAGTTTTGTATGGTTTGAAACAAGCCCCTAGAGCATGGTACGATAGGTTGAAAACGTTTTTGCTTCCTAAGGGTTTTAAAATGGGATCGGTAGATAAGACGTTGTTTCTCCTCAAGCAAGGCAAAGACACTCTCCTAGTCCAGATTTACGTGGATGATATCATCTTTGGTGGTTCTTATCATGCTCTTGTTGCCAAGTTTGTAGATCTTATGAGCAGGGAATTTGAGATGAGCATGATGGGAGAGCTAACCTTGTTTCTCGGGTTGCAAATCAAGCAAACCCGGGAAGGGACGTTTGTGCACCAAGGAAAGTACACGAAGGACATCCTGAAGAAGTTTCACATGGGCGAGGCAAAGCCCCTCTCGATGCCCATGTCAACCACGACTGCCTTGGATGCGGACGAGGAAGGAGAGGCGGTGGATCAGACGGAGTACCGAAGCATGATCGGGTCGCTTCTGTACTTGACAGCGACTCGGCCGGACATTCAGTTCGCCGTCTGCTTGTGTGCTCGCTTTCAGACGTCCCCACAGACATCGCACAAGCAGGCAGTGAAACGCATCATGAGGTATTTGCGCTTCACCCCCGAATTTGGTCTTTGGTTTTCCGCCTCCTCCTCTCTGGTGCTTTGCGGTTATTCTGATGCCAACTTTTCCGGTTGCCGTCTTGATCGGAAGTCCACTTCTGGGACTTGCCAGTTTCTCGGGTCTTCTTTGGTGTCTTGGTCTTCTCGCAAATAGTCTAGCGTGGCACAGTCCACATGCGAAGCTGAGTACGTTACTGCAGCTAGCTGTTGCTCTCAATTGCTTTGGATGATTGCAACTTTGAAGGACTTTAGTCTTGAGCTTACTAAAGTGCCTCTGCTGTGTGATAGCACGAGTGCCATTAGTGTAGCCAAAAATCCCGTGCTTCACTCTAAGACCAAGCACATTGATTTTCGATTTCACTTTCTTAGAGATCACTATGAGAAGGGCGACATTGACCTCCGGCATGTCGAGACCCAAAACCAGCTTGCGGATATTCTCACAAAACCTCTCGATCAAGCTACGTTTTCTCGTCTTCGTGGTGAGTTGGGTGTTTGCTTTCCTTTTTAGAGGAGGAAAGCTTTGTGTATCTTAGTTCTTTTGGTTCTTTTTTGCCTTTTCTTTCTCTTTCTTTTTATTGGTGTCATTGCATTTTGCATCTCATTTGCATTTGTGACATAGTTCATTTTAAGCTTCATACCTATAGCCGATATAATGAATCTATGCTCTGTTTGAGGTGCTTTATGTGTCTATGGTGTTGCCTAACTTAGACTCTCTTTGATCTCTTGATATGCAATAGAGCTAAGTTATAAAAGCTTTAAAACTGAATTTAATTCCCCATGTCACCTCTGAAATGGCACTAGCATGTGTAGGCTTTTGAAGATCCTTCTTGGCTGCCTTATATATAGCTTGTAACTATGGCTCTTCATTGTTTCATTCACTTCCATTGAGCACCATGCTTAAAATTAATCTAAAATGAAATTGCTCTCTGTTTTGTGAATTGGAAAGATCGAGTTGGGTTTGCATTGTGAGCACTTCACCGTGTGTTCGAGACTGCTTCCCATATGGGTTGATACTTGAGCGGCGTCGTGTATGACCAAAACCGGTGTGTTAAGTCCTTTGACTTCGCCCGGTTGGTAAGCAGTGGCATCACTTTGCTTACAACCACTCGCATACAACTTAAATGTGCCTAAAATTGAAATTTTGACTGCGAAACTCTGAAATTTGAAAAATTCTTTCAGTTGGTTCATTGGTATGAACTTTGCTAGGGATAGTTTTACTTGCTATACATGAGATTGCTTTGAGATAGATCCTATCTTGTTTGCCATGTCTAGTTGTCTCTAGGAGGTGATACCCATTCCTTGCTCACACATGTAATCTTCTCTATTTTAGCTTCTAAAGTGATCTTTAGCTCAACCTGAGTCTTAGTTGGGCACGTAGAGCTTTTCCTATTCTCACAGGATCACATCACTTAGAGCATCCTTTCATTGTCTTAGCTCTATGTATGAAGCTTGTTGCACTCATTTTGCATATCATGGCATTTGTGGCCGGTTCTTGAGTTTTGAGCGTTGATGAGATTCATGTGTCAACAAGGGGTAGAGATGTGCATTTCACTCCATCTACACTTAAGGGGGAGAGTTGTGCATTGTGGGAAGAAAGCATGGGGGAGAGATATGTGATCAAGGGGGAGAAAATGTGCATTTTGTGAAAATCTTGCTTCTTTGGCTCTTTTCACCCTTCCTTGGTATCTTGTGTATGCTTTTGCCTAGGGGGACTTTTGCTAGATGTGTTGAGCCTTTGCCTCTTCTGGAGGGTCTAGCTTGTGTTGTTGACTCCGACAGGTTTCGATTGGCTTCTTGAGCTTTATGCGCCTCAATTGGTATCTTTGAGCTTCTCTTGTTGCTTCAATTGGTATTCTGAGTTTTGAGAGTTGTGATTGGTATCTTGCTTTGCTAGCGGCGTTGAGCCCGTTTTCTGCCTCTTCTTGAGGGCTAGTTTTGTTTTGCTTGGTTGCGTTGAGCCGTTGCCCATGTCTTTGGGAACCAAGTTTTGGATGCGTTTTGCTTCTCTCAAGTGACCCCGTTTTGGCTTTCTTAGCTTTTGGTCATTTGGAGAGCTTTACCTTGTTGGCTCAAATCTGAAATGCACTTGTGTTGACAATGCACTCATCAAGGGGGAGATTGCGAACACATGGTAGATAAGTACCCATGAATGTTCAGTTTTGATGATGAGTGATTGACCAACACATGAGTGTTTCAGTTTGAGCGTTTACTTCTAACCTCTTTGCAAAAGCAAATGTGCGCCTATCTTTCGGCTTGTGGTGTGCAGGTACTATGCCTAGTGACAGTGGTCAATGGCGTGGAGAAGGTCGAGTAGAGGCTTGCCGTGCCGATGGACTGAGAGCGGTGAAGGGCGGAAGTGGGGCTCGGACTGAGGGACCATGGGCGCCGGCGGACTAGCTGTGGTGGCTAGTGCCTGGCACCGGCGAGTGCGAGAAGACATGGAGGTAGACCGAGTCGACCGAGTCAAGACGGCGGACGAGCGGGTCGAGCGGAGGCTCAGGGGACCCGGAGTCCGACCAGGCGAGGACAAGATGGCTCGAGTCGAGCGGTTTGGTGGTTTGAGCCTCAAAACCATCGGAGGACGGTTTCCGAGTTTGGGCCTCAAAACTCGGGGTTCGGTAGTTGAGCCGAAAGCTACCGGTGGCGGGTTTCGCGGGTTTGGGCCTCAAAACTCGGGCGGAGCTTCCGAGGAAGCGGGGATGGCACGTGGCGGAATCCTGGAGGTTGCGTTGAGGCGACGACAACTCCTGGCAGGAAGCGAGGCCTTCCATTCAAATCGAGGGAGATATTTTTCGGAGCTTGGACTGCAATGCTTAGGCTAGGTAGTTCACTCAATGTATCTAGGGGGGTCTTTGGGAAATAGCCAAAGCCCGGATAAATAAGGGGGTGAAGGGGTATCCCTCAGCCCATCTCTTGAACCCTAATCATTTGCCCCAACTCTCTCTCTCTACCCTCTCTCTAGTTCATGAGATCCCTAGGTTGATTTCACCAACCTCTGTAAGAACTTGAGTTTGTTGTGAGGAATCGGAGGCCGTAACCGCCGTAAGCCATGGTGGCTTCGATTTCGTGATTGTGTCCCCGTTTTGCTCGTGTTCTTCGCGTTTTGCTTTTGCTCCCTCTTTTTCCCGAGATGATTTCTCTTTGTGGGGAGTAGCTCTTGGAAATCCGTTTGAACCAAGTTGTTTGTGCTTGCAAGAAGCATCTTTGCACCAAAGGATTTATCCTAAAACCTTGTGAGCTCACAGATTGGGCGATTTCTTTGCGGTGTTCTTCGTTCTTAAGCTTTCCCCAAATCTCTTCTCCTCCCTTTGATCTAAGCCAAATTGAGCAATGATTTCTTTGGGATAGCTCCCCAACTGCACTAGGATCATGCCTACAAAGTTTGGTTGCAGTTGGTGATCATTTGGTTGAGTTTTGGGAAGATTTGGCGGAGACAAATCCATTTTCGCGAAGCACAGTTTTCTGCTCCGGACTACTCAGCTTTTGAGCTCTGAACCATTGACAAGTGGTCCGATGGTTCTGCTGAGGGAGTCAGCCACGCGTCGGACCAGAGTGCGTGGTCCGACGGTGACGTCTGACGGTTTGGTCCGGAGGTCGGGTTCTTACTGTTCGTTTTCGGCAGTGGGAAGGGTGAGCACCGGACCACTCCCCTTGGTCCGGAGGTTGCATCGGACTAGTCCAGAGCAGGTCGTCCGAAGGTCGGGTGCTCCCTGCTCGTTTTGGTCTCGGCTGGTGAGAGCATCGGACCAGCCACCAGACCACTCGTCATTGGTCTGGTGGTCTAGTCTGAACTGGTCCGGAGCCTCTGTTGGTTTGTTGTTTTCGCCCGTTTTGCCTAGGTTCTTGCCTCTTTTCCATAGAGGTTGAGAACTTGGTCTTTGGGGTTTCCGGTGAGTTTTCCTCCACTGTCGGTGAGCTCTCATTTCTCTGATTTCGTCTGATTCCCTGCTCGCGTTGCTCGGGGAAGGTTGAGCACCCAACAACTGGGTTTGGTTTTTGGGAAGAGTGACCCAAATATTTCGAGAGAAATTTGAGGCTCCCATTCACCCCCCCCCCCTCTGGTCGCCGTTCTCGGTCCTTCACTCAGTCCGTCAGACCCCTCCGTCGGACCATCCACCGGACCATGCAGAGTCATCCGACGCTTCGAAAACTCCTATTATCTCCCCGCGGACTAGTCTATTTTCGTCGTTCGTACGCTGCGCCGCCTCCATGCCCCAGCGCCGTCCCTCGCCTACGCCTGTGCTCGCGCCACCCCTCTCGCTGCCGGTGATCCTCACTGGAGCGCCGACGCAGCTCCTCCCCTACACCTGCCTTACCCTGCCCTACCTTGCACTCCAGCAGCAGCAGCAGCAGAGCCGCCAGCCGCCACCACCACCTCTCGCTGCCGAGGAGTCCCTCTCACTGGCGACCACGCACCACTCCTGCTCCACCATTCCTCCCTGCCAGAGCTAGTGCCAGGCTAGGGTTTCACCCTCTATTCTCACCAAGCCAAAGGATCCACCCTCTAGGGTTTGCCTAACCCTAGGTTTGGGTTCTTTTCGACGTCTTCGTCCATTGCCGAATTCGATTCGTCGTCATCGCCTATGCTTCATTGTTGCTAGGGTATGATGTTGATCTTTAATTTCGCATTTTGTTGAATTATAGATCACCTTATATCCTAGATTGATTCCTTTCCAACACTTAATCAAATCCAAATCACTAAATTCATTCACTTATTGCAATCCGCAGTTGGTGAACTATTTTGCGGAGTGTGGTTCGTCACTTGAGTTGCTTTGATTAGATACACTCGCTTACCTCAGGTACCATGGCAGATTTCATTCTATATCTTATCTAGATGCTTGCTTCCATACGGTATCTTATCTCTAGCGATTATATATGCTTATATACCTCTATCTATTCTATCTAGCAGCGGCAGTGGCAGTATAAACTCAGGGCAAAGCTCGCGAGTATGGATTGAGGCAAAGCCTCAGAAGGTTCAGTCCAGTGGCTTGGCAAGCCTCTCTTAACATTTGTGATTGATCAGTGACAGTGGTGCTTGTGATAGTTGATTCTTGTCAGTGGTTCTTGTAGTTGGTTTGTGACAGTGGTTCTGACAGTTAGCTCTGGTTAGTGCTCTCTTTGTTGATCAGCTATGCTCATGGATCTCGTGCTCGTGTTAGTGGTTCTAGTGATGACACTCCTCCTCCTCCATGTCCTTCAAGGGACAAGGGCAAGAAGCAGATTGTTGAGAAGCCCAAGAAAAAGAAGCGAAAGCTTACAGAGGCCGAGAAGGCTAAGGCAGTGGCAGATGCAGCAGACCGTGCAAAGCGAGGTGGTCGCCGAGGTTCTGTTAGACTTGGCACCCCTCCGCGGGAGTTACCGTCTACTCCTCGTACTCAGTCACAGACAGAGGACGCTCCAGAGGAGCAAGAGCTTGTCACAGAAGCTCTTGGTACACCGTTAGCACCCCTTTCCTGGGGGCGAGTTACTCATTCTCAGGCAGCTCAGTCACCTCAGAGTGCCTCAGCAGCTCCTACGGCAGCCTCAGTGTCAGTTCACCTAGACTTGAGGGAGCTCACAGCAAAGCAGGTGAAAAAGCTTCGTTTTGTGGCACTAGAGAAGTGGTGCCCTGATCAGCATGACCCCAGAGCTTCACCAGGATGGCACACACCTCTCATGGAGGATTTCTACAGAGCAACTCGGCTTTCTAGCATTCAGATTAGACCTCACAGAGTTTGCTCCTTGGAGAGCATTGTTGAGTTGGCTGGAGAGGAAATTCGACCTTTTATCACATATCTTTCGGGACTCGCCAACCTTCTTGGGCGTTCCGGGAATTACATTGAGAGGTGGGTCAGGGAGTTCTACGCTTCAGTATGGGTTGATCCTCTTCATAACTTTATACAGTATACCTTCAGAGGAGAGTGCTATAGGCTTTATATGACTCGGCTCAGAGAGATTCTACACCTCACCCAAACAGCCGGAGAGCTCAACCTTCACTATGATTGCTATAGAGGAGTTCATGTGCCTCGCCGGGCTAAAGGTGGTCGTACTTTGTCAGTTCAGGAGGTCGCACCTCTCTTCAGGCCACCCTTCACAGAGGGCTCTCGACGTACTCCGGCAGAGCTTCGCCCCACTGTTCGCCGTCTGAACGATGTTCTACGGTGCACTCTATTGCCTCGCACCGGGTACAAGGAAGGTCTGACTAACATGCAGCAGCTTCTCCTTCAGGTTCTTGTATCTCAGACACCGTTTGATATTGCTGATTTCCTAGTGTCAGAGATTGAGGATGTGATTGTTGATGGTATGAGGGCACGACGACTGCTTCTCTATGCTCATTGGATTTCTTCTATCATAGCTATCGAGCTTGTGGGAGCCAACCCCGGACTCCGTGATTTGCTGGATCAGTCACCAACTTCATTCTCACCGTATAGAGTACTAGCTTCTTTTGATAGTCGTTTTGGGAACCGTGTGCCTCGTCGAGTCTGGCAACGGACTGCGCCTGCTGACCAAGATGATGTTTATACTCAGGATGATTTGATCCGCGGTGTTGAGCAGCAGGAGCTTTATGACCTGGATACTGGGGATGCTGTTACTCCTGAGGATACTTCTTCTGACAGCTCTGATGCTGACTTCCAGCCTGTTCCTACTATGCCCCCACGGGCTCACGACACAGAGGCTGGTGGTTCTAGGTCAGCCACAGAAACTATGATGCTGAAGATTCTCGATCGTCTTAATGAGTAGCAGAGTTCCTTAGTGACTGCAGTCACCCAGGTCCAGCAGCGACAGGATGAAATGCAAAGACAGTCTGAGGAGCAACACTTTGAGATGTAGAGACAGATGCTTGCTATGCAGCTAGAGTCACAACGTCTGCAGCTCCATTCTCAGCAGATCCAGCAGCAGAACATGGCCTTAATGACCCATATGATGAAGTGGACTAGCGCTCCTCCTCTTGAGTTCCCAGCTGCACCTCAGATCCAGATGATGAGTCAATCTCAGCCCTCTCAGTTAGTTGGTCAGATAGCAGCACCACAACAGTCAGTTGGCCCTTCAGTGGCCCCTTCCAGTTTAGCCGGACAAATCGTCACTCCCACCCCAGCCATACAGTCCAGTGGACTTCAGGGTGCAGGACTGACCACCCCATTCCAGTCACCCGCTACCCAGGTCACGCAGTGGTTGGACACTCTAGGCCCGACTCAGCAGTTCACCCCTCTCACTACCGGTTTCACGCCAATGTCCGCTACGATGGGTGCTACTGCCAGAGACTTGTCAGCGTCATTCAGCGACATCATAGGGTAGCTGTCCCCCACTAGTCCACAGATAGCAGCAGAGATTGAGGCTGCACTTATTTCACCGACAGCTGGTCAGCACTGTTCTTCAGTTACTTCTTCTGAGGCTACACACGACAGTCATGCTCCAACCGTGTCGACTCCACCTACCGTTGCTATTGTGACAGATGCCACTATCATTACCTCTACTCAAGATCAGCCTAAGCAGCCCCCGGATCTTCAAACTCTAGGCGAGTCCGTGCTCAAGGCACAACCGGACACCGCCGCTCCAGAGGCACCGACAGAGATAGTGGTAGTTGATCCTACTCCTACTCCTGCCCTAGCTATAGTTCCTGACTATTCCGCAGCAGAGTTAGCAGGCCCATCAGCCTCTCGTCCAGTGTCTCCCCAGACCGCTTCGCTTCCAGCTCCAGAGACTTAGGGGAGGACTCAGACGACGACGATGATGATCATGACGAGTTCCGCATTCTTGATCGTGCCCAGGCCGCTACTGTTGTCCCTCTGCCGCCTCCAGACGCTTAGTTGTTGGTGTCTTGACACCAAAGGGGGAGAGGGAGAGTCGAGTAGTAGGCTAGCTTCAGGGGGAGCTAGTAGGATTCGTTCTTTTGATGTGATTTATTCTCTATCGCATCATGCATCACGTTTACCGTCTTTATGCATTGTATGATATGTGTGTGATGTTTGAAACTTGATGGTTGTGTGACATGCTTGTGCACCTTTATATATATATCATGTCACATGGTTGTGCTATATTGCTTCCACGCTAATCTCTGATCTTTTAGCTATAGCATATCCTTCGAAATCAAGTACTACTCTCATTTCATATCCTTTGTGCTTGTCATGGCTTGAATGGTTTAGGCATGTATATGTCTTTCTTATCACTAACCCATGCCTATATCATGTCAAGTCATGTTTTCTCTTATCAAAATTCACTCATTATTCTCTACTCGAGCTTGTATTGTCGTCAATCACCTAAAAGGGGGAGATTGAAGAATCATGGACCCTTGTGTTTAGGCGATTAACGACAATGCTAGGTCACTATGACTAACATGTGTTTTGCAGAGGCAAAGTCATTTGTGTTAGGTCATTAGTGATACAATTTGAATGGGCTTAATGGATATTCATGCCCCTAAGATGGAAATCGTTTCGGTTTCAAAGAATGATGATACAAGTTGAAGACTAGGCTAGTCCTTAGTGCCATAAGGTTGAGAAGGGCACTAAGTATAGCTAGGGCTTTGTTTTTCCTTTGACCGTACTATTAAGGGGGTATGAGATTAGTAGCTTGACCTAGGAGAGTTTAGGAAAGTGGATATATGCACACTTGTCATAACCAGTCCTAGAGACCCTGCTATAATCCCTTGGTATGTCTTAAGTTGGTATAAGCAAAATCCCTTAAGAAACCGTAGTGATAAGAGTTGAGAAAAGGGGAGAAAAGAGCTCCAGACCAGTTTGCTAAGGAAGCGTCGGACCAAGGAGAGGAGTCCGACGGCCTTGCCTTAGAATCCAGTTCAGAGACAGAGCTCCAGACCACCTTTCTGGAAGAGCACCGGACCATAGGCAAGTGGTCCGGTGGCCTCTGTCAGTGAAAGCCTACCCTAGGAGTGAGCTCCAGACTAGTCCGACGGATGGTCTGACGGGTAGTCCGACGCTCACAGGCAGAGCTGTGATCCAACTCAGTGAGCTCCCTGGCTCCGGACCTACGCGTCGGACCAGGGCTCCGGACCAAGGAGAGTGGTCCAGAGGTTCGAAGAAGAGAAAGTGTTTTCACTCAGTGAGCACCCTGGCTCCGGACCAGTGCGTCGGACTAAGGCAAGTGGTCCGACGGTGTCTGTTTCTCAGCAGAGAGTGAGCTCCGGACCGGGCTGCTTGGTTCGGTGGTGTTAGCTTCGGACTAGTCCGGTGGCTTCGCAGAGAAGAGAAAAAGCAGAAAACGGCTAGTTTTGGAGGTGGGGACTATTTATAGTTGCCCCTTCATCCTTAGGACCACTCTTGGCCTATGTTACACCTGAGGAACCTTGGAGAGAGTTCTTGGAAAGCCAAGTGCCTAGTGAGGGAGAGATTTGAGAGATTCCATCTTGTTATTCCCTCCTAGAGTGATTAGGAGTGACTTGTGTGCATCCATCCACCTTCCTAGCCTTGAGTTGGTCAAGTGAAGGTCTTGTGCTTGTTACTCTTGGTGTTCGATAGCACCTAGACGGTTTGGTGGTGTTTGGAGGAAGTGATCGCTGGAAGATTGTCGGTGGCTCTTCTCCAAGCTTCTGTGATCGGTTGTGCGCGATTCACCGAGCCGGAGTGGCGAAGAATCAGCCCGTAAAGAGCATTTTACCCTTGCGCGGGTAGAGGGGGAGCTATACCTTGCGAGGTGCTCCAACAAGGACTAGGGGGGTGTCGGCACCTCGATACCTCGGGAAAACATCGCTGCGTCACTGAGAATCTCTTTTCCCTAGCTCTTTACATTTCCGCATTACATTCCGTTTTGTTCTTTCATTTCCCACTAGAATTGCTTAGGGTGTCTTTCAATTCCATGAACTGCTACCCGCTTTCTAGCTAGGACACATGACCGGTAGTCACTAGGGGGTGATTGGCATTCGATAGGTTTTCATATTTGCTTTAGAAATTTAAAACAAGCTCAATTCACCCCCCCCCTCTTGGGCATCTTGATCCTTTCAATGGCGACATGGGAAGGCTGGCGCCAACTACTCGCGCCGGCGAGCTGCGTTGCTGCTCATGGACGGGCTGGGCACATCTGTGGTCTAGTTTCGATCACGTGGAACGTACTGATATTCGATCCCGAAGAACTTGCCTTTTAATTTTTGGATGGCAGCACAATATGCGTCTATCTTCTCGTTGGAGCACTTCGATTCTTTGTTGAGCTGGTTGATCACCAGGGCTGAGTCGTCGTTGATGATGATGCGCTTTATGCCCAGTTCACTCGCAATGCAGAGCCCGTGTAGTGACGCCTCGTATTCGGTGGCGTTGTTGGATGCCGAGAATAGTAGTCGCAGGACGTAGCGAAGCTTATCTCCGGACGACGATATGAATAGAAGGCCGACGCCAACTCCATGAATGGATAGAGAGTCGTCGAAGAATAAAGTCCAGTGCTCGGGGGGCTATGGTGTTTACTGGGGCCTGGATGTCGGTCCATTTGGCGATGAAGTCAACGAGTGCTTGTGACTTGATTGTATGTCGCCCTTGGAAGGCTATGTTGAACGTTCCCAGTTCCACCGCCCATTTGATTATTCGCCCTATAGCGTCCTTGTTGTGTAGAATGTCGTCTAACAGGAATTCGGTGATGACTGTCACCTTAGTTGGTCGTTGGAAATAGTGGCGGACCTTGTGTGCGGTGATGAGGATCGCGTATAACAGCTTCTGCACCTGAGGATATCTTGTTTTGACTCGTTCCGTACTTCGCTTGCAAAATAGCATGGTCGCTGGATTGGGTATACACGTCCGCTCTCTTCACGTTTGACAACCATGACGGTGCTGACGACTCGATTGGTGGTGGCAATGTAAAGCAACATTGGTTCGTCTTCTTTTGGCGCGACAAGGACAGGAGGTTCGGTGAGGTATCGCTTGAGGTCGTCGAAAGCGCGATTGGCCTCGTCATTCCATTCGAACTTCTGTCCACCCTTCAAGAGTCCGAAGAACGGAAGGCCTTTTTCACCGAGGCAGGAGATGAAGCGATTTAGGGCGGCCATGCACCCAGCGAGTTTCTGTACATCTTTGACGTTAGACGAAGGCTTCATTTGAAGAACTGCGGCGGTTTTTCCTAGATTGGCCTGAATACCGGACTGGCTAACGATGTTGCCGAGCAGGTTTCCTGATGATGCCTCGAAGATGCATTTCTTTGGGTTTAACTTCCACCTGAACTTGTTGAGGTCCTCGAAGGTTGCCTCTATGTCGGCGATCAATGTCTCTGCGGAGTGCGTTTTTACAACTACGTCGTCTACGTAGGCCTCGGCCTTCCCTGGAATGAGTTCTTTCAAGGATTCTTGTATAGCGTGCTAGTATGTGGCGTCGGCATTTTTTAGCCTGAAGGACATTGTTGTGTAGCAGTAGGCGCCGAAAGGAGTTATGAACGATGTTTTGATCCGATCTTCCGCCTTCAGCGCTATTTGGTGGTAGTCAGAATAACAATCGAGGAATGAGAGGAGTTCGCATCCAGCGGTAGAGTCGATGACTTCATCGATGTGCGGGAGAGGAAAAGGGTCGGGAGGGCAGTGCTTGTTGAGACTCGTATAGTCGACACACATTCTCCATTCATTATTCTTCTTTCTTACAAGCACCGGATTGGCAAGCCAATCAGGATGATTTACTTCTTTAATGAACCATGCAGCTAGGAGCCGGGTTATTTTAGCTTTAATGGCCTCTTTGCGGTCCGGTGCGAACCTTCTAAGATTTTGGCGAGTCAGCTTAGCCCCTTCTACCATGTTCAGGGAGTGCTCGACGCGGTCGCGGGGAACTCCTGGCATGTCTGCCGGTTTCCAAGCAAAGATGTTGATGTTGCGCCGCAGGAAGCTGATGAGCGCGCTTTCTTGTTCGGGGCGAGGTCGGTGCCGATCACGGCAGTCTTCTCAGGGTCGGCGTCGTCCAGGGCCACCGTCTTTTTTTCCCTGGATTTCTTCGAGGCACACGTGGTTGGGGGCTCTGGGATGTCGAAGTCCCATGCTTGTGGCTTGACCGCATTGGACAGGCAGATTTGGGTGCCGCACTGTTGCTCCTGCCTGATCACGTCCCTGATTGTTTTTTGCTCACATTCGTAGGCGACCTGAAGATTAGAGTGGAGACTGATAATGTCTTGTGGTGTTGGTATCTTGAGCACTAAGTAGGTATAGTGTGGTATTGCCATGAGCCTTGGCAGCGCAGGTCGTCCAAGGATGGCGTTGTATGGAGTATCAAGGTCAGCGATCATGAAATCGACAGGTTCTTCGCGGACTAGGCGGTCTAACTCAAATCGTACTGGGAGGATGATCTGTCTGGACAGCTTTGAGATTTCACCGGGGATTATACCATGGAAGGAGAAGTTCATCAAGCAGATGCTGCTCTCCCGGAACTCAAGTCATTGGAGCGTGCTTGGGAAAATAATGTTGAGAGAGCTGCCTCCGTCGACGAGTATCTTTTTGAAAAAGTTGGTCGAGACAGTTGCGCTGACGACCAGGGGAAGCGACCAAGGTAATCGTGTCGTACCCGATGATCGTCTCTGGAGTATCGATCCGGCGCCTTGTCCAATCTAGAGGAGGGACATGAACGCTATTACTATTAGTAAAAGCTCGGCGGTGCTTACCGTTGCCACCTGGGTGTCCGCGGAATATGGGGAAGATGCGCGTGACCCTTGTAAAGTTGGTGGTTGGATCTTCCGCCATGTCTTCTCTTGAAGGGTTATTGCCTTGCCGCTTTGCTTCCGCTTTGCTCTGGATGGCCTCCTTGAGGGCGATGCACTCCCACATGGTGTGTTCCCTTGTTCGTGAAGGGGGAAGGGGCCGTCGATGACCTCTTTATGGCTGTTGCTGCGTCGACGCTTTCGCTCGGTGCCATGGCTTGCAGGACCGGGTGTCGAACGACGTTGTGGTGCTTCCGGGGTGATCTTCTTTTGTGCGGCCAACATGCGCAGACGGAGTCGGTGACGAGCGGCGTTGATGAGGTCGAGGCATTCGGTGAGGTCTTCGTCAACCTGGTCGACAACGCTTACAAGATTGTCAGGAGCAATGCAATCTGGAGCGCTTTCAGCCATCTTGGTGGTCGGATCTTTGATTGAAGGAGAGTTCGGCGCGGGGAGTCGCGCGGGTTCCGCAGTTTTGGAGACGGAGATGGTGCCATGGATAGTCCAGACCATATATCCAATCTGGAGGTGGCGCCGCCCGCGGGGATGACCATGGATCTGGGAAAGGTAACCGCTTGATGACCCATGGAGTCGATGCACACACCCCCTACCTAGCGTCACAGTCTACCTAGGGGGTACCCCACGGTAGTAGATTGTAGGCGGAGGTGTGACAGCGATGATCAAGTGTAACACAAAGAGCCTAGACAACGCGATTTATACAGGTTCAGGCCGGCAAATCGTCGTAATACTCTATGTCCTGTGTTCTGGTGGCTGGATTGATATGAGTATTAGGTTACACGAGATGTAGATGATCTAAGAGATTTTGGAGGGGGTCCCTGCTTGCCTTATTGAAAGCCCTTGTTTGGTTTTGGTTAATTGATGAAACCTATTGGACTAACCTTTTTGTCTAAATGCATAGACAAAATTGAATATGCAAGGTGTTAGTCCATTGGAAGATGTAATGATGATATTTGGTGATGATAGCACTCCAAAGCTTCATTTGATGGATAGCGGCTTGACTCAAATGGTTAAATAGTTTTTATCTTTACTTGAGTCATAGGAAATGCTGCACTATCAAGAGGGGTGCAATTTAAGCTAGTTATATGAGGATAAAAATGCTTATGTCTTTTTACTTATATGCGCTTGAGAGACATCTTGCACTCACGTCCACTTAAAAGTTGTGCTGAAAAAAGGAACTACCGGTAGTACCGGTGAGCCACCGTAGTACTGGTAGGCTTAACTGCGTGCTGAAGTATGTGCTAAAAAATGAACCACCGGTAGTACCGGTAGGCAAAATTCCAGCGCGTCTCAAGTTGCGGGATTTTGAACTAGCGGTAGTATCGATTCCTCACCGGTAGTACCGATGGTGACTAGTAGTACCGGTGAAAGACCAGTAGTACCGGTAGGCCTATTTTACGCAACATTCGGAAGGCTCCAACGGTCGGAAAGTTGGACCGGTAGTACCGGTGCTGTCCCACCGGTAGTATCGGTAGTACATCTGGAGCGGCGAGTATAAATAGCGCGCCCCTTCTCTTAGGGCAGCTTAGCCACTCATTCTAACTCGCCCCAACTCTGAGAAAAAGGCTCCCAAGCACAAGGCAACCCCCTCTCTCTCCCTCTAGGCTCTAGGCTTCAAGCCTTTGCAACTCTTGAGCTAGAGAAGTGAGATTAGAGAGTGAGGAACATCGATTCAAGACTTGAGCATTTGGTTCCTCATCCAGCCGGTTTGGATTTGCATTTGTTACTCTTGGGTTCTTGAAACCCTAGCCAGCTAGGTGTTCTTTGTGTTGCCCGTGTTGATTCTTGTGTTGATTCTTTATAAGGGCACACAAAGTGTTTGTAATCCCCACTCGTTCTTAGTGATATCCTTGGGCACTCTTTGTGTGGGCCTCAAGGGAGGCAAGGAGGTGAAATAGACTTCGACCATCGCGGTCACCTCAACAACGAGGAGTAGGAACTCCTTTGTGGAGATCTCTGAACCTCGGTATAAATCCCGTGTCTCTTGTGCTTGTGATTGATTTTTCATTGCCTATCATACTTGTTTTTCGTGTTCTTCGTGTTCTTCCTCTCTCTCCCTCATTCATAGGTTTGGAAGGGCCGATCAACAAATTGGTAAGGATTCAAGCCAAGGGAAGCTCAACATCAACATCTACAACATCAAGGAGTGTTGGGTAAACCTCAGATCTGAAATCCAAGTTGAATCCCTTGCTTTTTCGTGTTTCCCGTAGGTTACCGGTAGTACCGGTTGTTCACCGGCAGTACCACCGGTAGTACCGATAGGCTTATTTCTACAGCCTTTAAGTTCTACTTGTTCTGTCTTCTTGCTAGGGTGTTAGCTTGTGTGTGATATACATATAATTCATTGCAAATTAGACTTGTGAATAGGTGGCTTGCATCATCCTCTCTAGAGCTAGTGCAACATTGTTTTATCGCCATTTAGTTTACTAATCTTTTATTAAGTGTTATTTGTAGAATTTTTATAGGCTATTCACCCCCCTCTAGCCATTCAGGACCTTTCAAGTAGTATCAGAGTCGTGGTCACCATAGTAATCAAGGATTAACAACCTTCGGTGCTTAAGATGGCTCAAATTGTATTCAACCATGTGGGGGGCAAACCACTAATGTTTGTTGGCACATCTTTTGATTATTGGAAGAGGAAGATGAAGATGAAGATGCATCTAGGCTCAATTAATGAGAAGGTGTCGAGTGTGACCGAACATGACTTTGTCATTCTCGATGAAGCCGCTCCCACACCTAGAGAGCAAGAGCAAAGGCAATGCAACACTATGGCTCTCAATGTGATCTACAATGGCATTGACTCAAAAGTGTTTGAGCAAATCAAAGATCTTGAGAAAGCTAGTGAAGTGTGGAAAAGACTTGAAGACACTTATGAAGGCACTTCAACGGTAAAGAATGCCAAGTTGTATATGTTCAAGGACAAGCTATCTCACTTCAAGATGAAGGATGATGAGTCCATCCCGGAGATTTTTCATAGGATCCAAGTGATGATCAATGATCTCAAGAGCTTGGGTGAAAAGGTCAAGGATGAGGACTTCTCAAAGCGGTTTCTTGGTTGTTTGCCCAAGAAATACAAAACCTTGAGGTAAATAATTAGGAGAGATAGTTTGGACAAAATCACTCCAAATAAAGTACTTGGAGAAATCATGACCGAGGAGCAATATAATGAAGAAAGTGAAGAATAAAAGGTCAAGGAAGAAAAGAAGGAAAAGAAGAGCTTAGCATTCAAGGCATCATCATCCAAGAGATAAGGCAAAGCAAAGAAGCAAGAATCAAGTGATGATGAAGAGGCTAGTGACATGGATGATGAGATGATGGCCCTCTTTGTGTGCAAGTTTGGCAAGTTCATGAAGAAGAAGGGTTATGGTGCTAGAAAAAGAAGAGACAACTTCAAGAGCAAAGAATATGTGAGAAGATGCTACAAGTGCAAGAGCACCGATCACATGATTGTGCATTGTCCCAATCATAGTGATGATGATGAGAAAAAGAAGACCAAGCATGACAAGAAGGAGAAGAAGCTATCATTCAGCAAGAAGAAGAAGGGTGAATCATATATGGTGACTTGGGATAGTAGTGACTCTTCCGATGATGACTCTAGTGATGATGAGAGGAAGAAGTCCAAGAAGAAGGCATTGGCTAGCATTGCTATCAACAACAAGCCATCCATCTTCGACATGCATCATGCTTCATGGCTAAGCCATCTAAGGTACAATCTTGTGATAAGAGTGATAGTGATGATGATAGTGGTGATGATGATGAGGAGTACTCCAAGGAAGAACTAGTAGATATGATGAAGCAAACTTATGCTTGCTTTGAGACAAAGAGGAAGGAGTGCAAAAAATTGAACAAGAAGCTTAAGGCTCTTGAACAATCCTTTGATGAGCTCCATAGCTCTCATGAGAGGCTAATGGAAGCCCATGAGAATCTTGAGAGGACTCACAACAACCTTGAAAAGGCTCATTCCTCCCTCCTTGAACAAGACAAGGATAAGGTTGTTGCATCATGTGATATTGGAGTTACTTGTGATATTCTAGATGAATCATTTTTCACTCCTATCATTGTTGCACCAACCAAAACTAGCACCTCCACTTTCACATCTACTAGTGATAGCTCAAAGGATGATGCTACACTAGTGATTGAAAATGAAAAATTGAAAGATGATGTTAATGAACTCACTTATGCTTTGAGTAAGGCATATGGTGGAGATGCCCGCTTGCTAAAGTGCTTGGGTAGCCAAAGATTCTCCCTTTGCAAATAGGGATTGGGCTATACCCCCAAGAAGGGCAAGTCGGCCTTTGTAACTCCAAAGCCCAGCTTTCTGAAGAGCAATGGCCGGTTTTGCAACAAATGCAAGCAAGTGGGACATGTTGACCAATATTGCAAACTTAACATAAGTCAAACCAAGTTTGCTAAAGCTACCTCTATGCATTTCGATTCTTGTTACATGCTTACCAAAAGTGCTAAAGGTATCATGGCTAAGTATATTGGCACACCCATTGTTGGCCCAAAGAAGAAGGCAATTTGGGTGCCAAAATCCTTGGTCACTAACTTTGAAGGACCCAAACAAGTATGGGTACCTAAGTAGAACTAATTTGTTTTGTAGGTCAATTACAAGGCCGGAGGAAGGCATTGGGTGCTTGATAGTGGGTGCACTCAACACATGACCGGGGATTATAGAATGTTCAAATCAATCAAATCCAACTCCAATGATGGCATTGATAGTATTACATTTGGGGATAATGGCAAGGGCAAGTTCAAGGGACTTGGTAAGATTGCAATATCCAATGATTTGAGCATATCCAATGTTTTGCTAGTTGAGAGCTTGAACTTCAATTTGCTATCGGTAGCTCAATTGTGTGATCTTGGATTCAAGTGCATATTTGGAATAGATGATGTTGAGATCATTAGTGTAGATGGTGAAAGGTCTAGGTATGGCTAGAGGGGGGTGAATAGCCTAATTAAATTTTCTACAACAACACTTAGCAAACTTGTTAGAATAAAATACGGCGATAAGCAAGTTTGCTTTAGCTCTAAGGTTAGGCAAGCCACCTACCAATTCTAGTTACTAGCAAGATATGTTCTAAGTCACACACAAGAGCTAGATCACTAGGCTACTAGACTAAGCTACACAAGCTAAGCTAGAGGCTCTACTTTGCAAGAATGTAAAGAATGTAATGCAAAGCTAGAGATAGAATGGTTATACCAACTTGAAG
This sequence comes from Microstegium vimineum, assembly GCA_022036555.1. NCBI lineage: Eukaryota > Viridiplantae > Streptophyta > Magnoliopsida > Poales > Poaceae > Microstegium > Microstegium vimineum. The sequence goes on along the minus strand of CM039128.1, from coordinate 15,711,007 downwards.
AGATAAGCCAATAGATAACCAATCAATCACAAGATGAATCCTCGGTAGAGAGACAATGAGACACAATATTTTTTACTGAGGTTCACTTGTTTGCCAACAAGCTAGTCCTCGTTGTAGCGATACACCCACTTGGAGGTTCACGCGCTAATTGGCAATCCAAGCCAAACCCGTTCAAGGGTGCCGCACAACCAACACTAGATGGGGATCCCCAAGCTACGCGGAATCCACTAGAGATACCTTTCACGAATCTCCCACGAGGTAGGTTCAAGAACCCCTCACAATCCACCGATCGGAGCCGAAGACAATCACCTTCCTCCGCTCAACGATCCTCGTCGCACCAAGCCATCTAGGAGGTGGCAACCTCCAAGAATAACAAGAGCTTCGCGATGACGACGATCACCAAGTGCCACTAGTATGCAATCAAAGAGCAATGCACTTGGATTCACTCAATCTCTCATGAATATGTCAAATATGTTGAGAGGAATGAGTGGTGGGCTTCTCACAAATGAACACAAGTGTGTGAGTGATGAGAATGTGCAAGAAGTGCCCCAAAGGGCCGGCCATATAGCTATATATAGCCCTCACTCACAACTAGCCGTTTTCCCCTAAAATTGCCTCTCTGCGCCACATCCGGACGCAGTTTTCTCATAGGGTCCGGACCATAATCTACGTCCGGACCCATTGCCAGCCGAGAGCCAACGATTCTGCACAGATCTCCGGTCGCATGGTCCGGACGCGCGCAACGCGCCAACCGGACAAAAAACCTGTGTCCGGTCTGCCTCTGATTCAAACAACCGCTTTCCCGCCTGAGCCACAACCTGCCACGTAGCTCCGGTCGCTAGCAACAGTAGCGTCCAGGCTCTCCTGTTCATGGGTCTAGAAATATAATTCCGGGAACCCGAGAGCTCGCCTCAGCTCCTCAGCACCTCTGGACCCGCGTCCGGTCCACGGTCCAAACCATCACTCTGCGTCCGGATCCCTTTCACCAGAAAGCAACAGAGAGCTCCAAACCCCGGACCCTGCGTCCGGAGCTGAGCGTCCGGACTGCAAACAGCGTCTGGACTGCTCTCTCAGCCGAGCCGACCTAGGGTGTATCTCCGGACCCATTGCCGATGGTCCGGACGGCACCAAACCCTAGTGTCCGGACCTCTGTCCGAAGCTCTTTGAGCTACCCAAACACTTCCTTCAACTTCTCCAAGCTTCCAAGAGCTAACACTAAGTGATCCCTCCACTTGTGCACGTGTGTTAGCTTTTAGTTCACATTTATCTTGGATTAAGTTGGTTGTTTCCACTAGTTCAATTGATTTTAATGCAGTGCATATGAACCTAGTGGCACATGATAACCGTAATCATACTTAAGAGCTCCCACCTTGATAGTACGGATATATATCCTAAATGTGATCACATCCTCTATGATGTCTTGATCACCAAACCGAAAATGGTCCTAGCTTTCACCTTTGCCTTCACACCATTTTCCTTTCCACCACCATGCTAGAGCTTGTGCCATCCATACTTGATCCACCTTGCTCCATCACATGGTATGTACCAACTTATCTCATGATTCACACTTAGAGATCAAGGTTAGTACTTAGGTGGGTTTCATCAATTACTCAAAACCAAAACACATGGGGACTCTCAGATGGTTCAAACTTGATCTTCAAAGGCTTTATATATGAGAACCTCTACCTAGTTGATTTCAATACTAGTGAATCACAATTGTCTACTTGCTTGCTCACTAAATCAAGTATGTGTTGGTTATGGCATAGAAGGCTTGGTCATGTTGGAATGAAGTAATTGAATAGATTGATCAAGCATGACTTAGTAAGAGGCTTCAAATATGTTGTGTTTGAGAAGGACAAACTTTGTAGCTCTTGTCAAGCCGACAAACAAGTTGGTAACACCCATCCTAAGAAGAGCAGGATGAGCACTAGTAGAGCATTTGAGTTGTTGCACATGGATCTATTTGGACCAACTATATACACTAGCATCGGTGGGAACAAGTATGGATTTGTGATAGTTGATGATCTTACAAGATATACTTGGGTATTCTTTCTCAATGACAAGAGTGATACATTTGCCACATTCAAATCTTTTGTGAAGATATGTCACAATAAGTTTGAAACCACCATCAAGAAAGTGAGAAGTGACAATGGAAGTGAATTCAAGAAAAAAAAAGTTGATGAGCTATGTGATGAGCTTGGAATCAAGCATCAATTTTCGGCCAAGTACACTCCACAATCAAATGGCCTTGTTGAGAGGAAGAATAGAACATTGATTGATATGGCAAGGTCTATGCTTAGTGAGTACAATGTGAGTCACTCCTTTTGGGCCTAAGCTATCAACACCGCTTGCTACTCTAGCAACCGGTTGTATTGTCACCCATTGATGGAGAAGACACCATATGAGCTATTGAATGGAAGAAAGCCCAACATTGCATACTTTATAGTGTTTCGTTTCAAATGCTACATCTTGAAGAAAGGCACAAGACTTGGGAAATTTGACAAGAAATGTGATGAAGGGTTATTACTTGGTTACTCAACCACAAGCAAAACCTATAGAGTTTGGAATTCGGCTAGTAGTATACTTGAGGAGGTTCATGATGTTGAATTTGATGAAACCAATGGATCTCAAGTTGAAAATGAGAATTTAGAAGATGTGAGTGGATCTCAATTGTCAAAGGCGATGAAGAACATGGATATTGGTGATATTCGGCCTAGGCAAGTAATTGACATTGAAGATGATAGAGATCAAGTGCTCAACTCACCCAACAAGCAAGCTAGTAGTTCCCAATGGCAAGATCAACAAGTTTATATTTCATCTCAACCAAGCTCAAGCAATCAAGTTCCAACTCTCCAACCAACTAACATTGCAAGAGATCACCCCATTGATCAAATAGTTGGTGACATTACAAGTGGTGTTCAAACAAGATCAAGATTGGCATCCTTTTGTGAACACTATTCATTTGTGTCATCCATAGAGCCAACCAAGATTGAAGAGGCCTTACAAGATGTTGATTGGGTCAATGCAATGCATGAAGAGCTCAATAATTTCACAAGAAATCACATTTGGGAGCTAGTTGAAAGACCCAAGAATTACAATGTGACTGACACAAGATGGGTATTTAGAAACAAGCAAGATTAAGATGGTATAGTTGTGAGAAACAAAGCAATATTGGTAGCTCAAGGATACACTCAAGTTGAGGGTCTTGACTTTGGAGAAACCTATACACCGGTTGCAAGATTAGATCCAATAAGAATTCTTTTGGCCTATGCATGTGCACACAACATCAAACTATACCAAATGGATGTTAAGAGTGTTTTCTTTAATGGATATATCAATGAGCTAGTATATGTTGAGCAACCTCCCGGTTTTGAAGATGACAAGAAGCCCAACCATATGTACAAGTTGAGGAAGGCTTGAAGAATCATTGCCCTAGTTGGTTTCGGTGATTAACGACAATTAGAGATTATTATGGCTAACGTGTGTTTTGCAGAGGCTATGCGTAGCTTAGCCATAGTGATCAACAAGAATGGGCACTAATGGTCATCACTTAGCCCTCAAAGATGGATATCGTTTCAGATTTCAAGGAGACATGATGAAGACCCTAGAATGATAGGCTAAGTGCCATAAGGAGATGAAGGGCACTTAGAAATAGATATGGCTTCTCTTTTTATCTTTGACCGTACTATTAAGAGGGTCGAAACTAGTAGCTTGACTTAGGAAAGCTTCATGACTTAGGTGTGGTGCACACTTGACTTCCTTAGCTCTAAGCAAGCCTACGTTGACCGTAAGATAGCCTAGAACAACTTCCATTTTCATCGCGACGAAAAACGAAGTTGATAGAACTGTTTTCTGTGCGTCGGACGCTCCTGACAGGGGCGTCGAACGGTGTCCATCGCGTCGGACAAAGGCGCCGGACGCTGGGTGGTTGAGTCCACAACGTCCGTCGACCTTCCAGTGGAGATGTTTTTTGGCTAAGTTTTTCAGGGTCCATCGGACGCTGTCCGTCGGCCAGGCGTCGAACGCTGGGAAGAGCGTCCGTCGACCTTCCAGAGAGGGTGTTTTTCAGCCCGAGCCATAGTGCAGCGTCGGACGCTGGGATGAGCGTCCGTCGCCCCTGTGACGTAGCGTCCGTCGCTGGGAACAGTGTGTCAGAACTAGCCGTTGGGCAGGGTATCGGAGCGTCCGTCTCCCAAACTATGAACAGAACTAGCCGTAGGGGCATGCGACGGACCGTCCGTCGCCTAGTCGACAGAGCGTCCGTCGCCAACTTAAAATGCCAGCCCGAGGCAGTTTTCTGAGGGTCTATTTATAGCCCCTCCCACTTCTCTCCCACCTGGTCTTTGCTCATTTGAGTTGCTGAGTTTGTTGAGAAGGTTGGGAAGAGAGCAAGAGCCCTAGAGAGAGAGAGAGTGATTCACGAATCCATCCATCCTCTTCTCTAGTTCATCCGAGAGTTCAAGTGTACATCCTCTAGTTGTGAAGCTTGAGTGAGTCAAGCAAAGATCGAGGCTTGTTACTCTTGGTGATCGACATCACCTAGACGGTCCGGTGGTGTTCGGAGGAAGGTGATCGCCGAAGGATTGTCAGTGGCCCTTCTCCATCGACGTTTATGATCGGTTGTGGGCGATTCACCGAGCCGGAGTGGCAAAGAATCAGCCCGTAGAGACCACTCATCCCTTGCGCAGGATTGAGGGGGAGCTATACCTTGCGAGGTGCTCCAACGAGGACTAGGGGGGAGTGTCGACTCCTCGATACCTCGGCAAAACATCGCCGTGTCAAGCATCTCTTTCCCTAGCTCTTTTTTTACCGCATTACTTTCCGCACTTGTCTTTCAATTCATACTAGAATTGTGTAGGAAGTTTTCTGCTTTCCATTGACTTGATACCGTTTTCTAGCTAGGACACACAAGCAGTAGGCACTAGGGGGTTAATTGGCTCTTTATAGGTTTAATTCTTGTTTAGAAATTAAAAAAAGCCCAATTCACCCCCCCCCCCTCTTGGGCATCTTGATCCTTTCAATTGGTATCAGAGCAAGGTTTGCTCTAAATTAGGCTTCACCGCCTAGAGCAAGATGTCCCATGGGGATGGACCACCTCCCATGTTCGATGGAGACGACTTTCCTTATTGGAAAGTTCGTATGGAGGCCTATCTAGAGGCCGTTGACGTGGGCGTGCTCAAGGCCGCCACAAGGGGAGGCACTCTCTTCGCGGAGGACCTCAACTTTGATAAGCACAATGCCAAGGCGAAGAACATACTCTTTCGTGGCATTAGCAAGGATGTCTTCAACCGAGTGCGTAAATTGGCGAAACATTTTATTCAAACAAATGTAGAACCAGAATGGATGGTTTTGTGCTTATTACCGATTCTTCCTCCCGAATTGAGACCCATTGTTTATAGATCTGGGGATAAAGTAGTGACTTCAGATATTAATGAACTTTATAAGAGAGTTATCCGTCGGAACAACAACCTTGCCTATCTATTAAAAAGAAGTGAATTAGCACCAGCAGATTTAGTAATGTGCCAGGAAAAATTGGTACAAGAGGCCGTGGATACACTTCTTGATAGTGGGTCCCGCGGGCAACCGACGAGGGATGGTCACAATAAAGTATACAAATCACTTTCAGATGTAATTGAGGGTAAAGAGGGGAGGTTTCGCGAGACTCTGCTTAGGAAACGGGTCGATTACTCGGGGCGTTCTGTCATTGTTGGGGTCCTTCGCTTTCATTACATCAATGTGGATTACCTCTAGAGATAGCAATAAAGCTTTTTCAGCTATTTGTAATTCACGATTTAATCACGAAACGTGCTACTTCTAATGTCAGGATTGCTAAAAGGAAAATTTGGGAAAAGGAACCCATTGTATGGGAAATACTTCAAGAAGTTATGCGGGGACATCCTGTACTGTTGAACAGAGCACCTACCCTGCATAGATTAGGCATACAGGCCTTCCAACCCACTTTAGTAGAGGGACGTACTATTTGTTTACATCCATTAGTGTGTAAGGGTTTCAATGCGGACTTTGATGGGGATCAAATGGCTGTTCACCTCCCTTTATCCTTGGAAGCTCAGGCGGAAGCCCGTTTACTTATGTTTTCTCATATGAATCTCCTGTCTCCCGCTATTGGAGATCCTATTTGTGTGCCAACCAAGACATGCTTATCGGACTTTATGTATTAACGATTGGAAACCGTCGAGGTATTTGTGCAAATAGATATAATAGTTGCGGAAACTCTCCAAATAAAAAAATAAACTACAATAATAACAATTATTATAAGTATACGAAAGATAAAGAACCCCATTTTTCTAGTTCCTATGATGCACTGGGAGCTTATAGACAGAAACGAATCGGTTTAAACAGTCCCTTGTGGCTCCGATGGAAACTAGATCAACGCATCGTTGGGTCAAGAGAAGTTCCGATTGAAGTTCAATATGAATCTTTTGGGACTTATCATGAGATTTATGCCCACTATCTAGTAGTGGGAAATAGAAAAAAAGAAATCCGTTCTATATACATTCGAACCACTCTTGGTCATATTTCTTTTTATAGAGAAATAGAGGAAGCCATACAAGGATTTAGTCGGGCCTATTCATACACTATCTAAACAAGGAAGTTAGATTCGGCGATGCCCCTTTCGAGGGGCATTCTAATTTCGCTAGTACCATCTTTTTTGCCGCGCAAATCCAGATTGAGATTGAGAAAAGGGAGTAAATTAAGTTTTCGAATCACTGACTCAGGCCCATTGTCGAATCCTACTCAGCAATTGTCGAATCCTACTCAGCCAAAAAAGGGGGTACTTATGTATGGCAGAACGGGCCAACCTGGTCTTTCATAATAAAGAGATAGACGGAACTGCTATGAAACGGCTTATTAGCAGATTAATAGATCATTTCGGAATGGGATATACATCCCATATACTGGATCAAATAAAGACTCTGGGCTTCCATCAAGCCACTACTACATCGATTCTTTAGGAATCGAGGATCTTTTAACAATACCCTCTAAAGGATGGTTAGTCCAAGACGCGGAACAACAGAGTTTTCTTTTGGAGAAACACTATTATTATGGAGCTGTACACGTGGTAGAAAAATTACGCCAATCCGTTGAGATATGGTATGCTACAAGTGAATATTTGAAACAAGAAATGAATTCGAATTTTCGAATAACGGATCCTTCTAATCCAGTCTATCTAATGTCTTTTTCAGGAGCCAGAGGAAATGCATCTCAGGTACACCAATTAGTAGGTATGAGAGGGTTAATGGCGGATCCTCAAGGACAAATGATTGATTTACCTATTCAAAGCAATTTACGCGAGGGACTTTCTTTGACAGAATATATAATTTCCTGCTACGGAGCCCGAAAAGGGGTTGTAGATACTGCTGTACGAACAGCGGATGCTGGCTATCTTACACGTAGACTTGTTGAAGTAGTTCAACATATTATTGTGCGTAGAAGAGATTGTGGTACTATCCAAGGTATTTCTGTGAGTCCTCAAAATGGGATGACGGAAAAACTTTTTGCCCAAACACTAATTGGTCGTGTATTAGCAGACGATATATATATTGATTCACGATGCATTGCTTCTCGAAATCAAGATATTGGAATTGGATTAGTCAATCGATTCATAACAGCCTTTCGAGCACAACCGTTTCGAGCACAACCAATATATATTAGAACCCCCTTTACTTGCCGGAGCACATCTTGGATCTGTCAATTATGTTATGGGCGGAGTCCCACTCATGGGGATCTGGTCGAATTGGGGGAAGCTGTAGGTATTATTGCGGGTCAATCAATTGGGGAGCCGGGGACTCAACTAACATTAAGAACTTTTCATACTGGTGGAGTATTCACAGGGGGTACTGCCGACCTTATACGATCCCCCTCGAATGGAAAAATCCAATTCAATGAGGATTTGGTTCACCCCACACGTACCCGTCATGGGCAGCCTGCTTTTCTATGCTATATAGACTTGCATGTAACTATTCAGAGTCAGGATATTCTACATAGTGTGAATATTCCGTTAAAAAGCTTGATTCTAGTGCAAAATGATCAATATGTAGAATCTGAACAAGTAATTGCGGAGATTCGTGCCGGAACGTCCACTTTGCATTTTAAAGAAAAGGTACAAAAGCATATTTATTCCGAATCAGACGGGGAAATGCACTGGAGTACTGATGTTTACCATGCGCCCGAATATAAATATGGTAATCTTCGTCGATTACCAAAAACAAGCCATTTATGGATATTGTCGGTAAGTATGTGCAGATCCAGTATAGCATCTTTTTCACTGCACAAGGATCAAGATCAAATGAATACTTATTCTTTTTCTGTTGATGGAAGATATATCTTTGACTTCTCAATGGCTAATGATCAAGTAAGCCATAGACTGTTGGATACTTTTGGTAAAAAAGATAGGGAAATTCTTGATTATTTAACGCCAGATCGAATCGTGTCCAACGGTCATTGGAATTGTTTCTATCCTTCTATTCTTCAAGATAATTCGGATTTGTTGGCGAAAAAGCGAAGAAATAGGTTCATCGTTCCATTACAATATCATCAAGAACAAGAAAAAGAGCGAATATCCTGTTTGGGTATTTCAATGGAAATACCCTTTATGGGTGTTTTACGTAGAAATACTATTTTTGCTTATTTTGACGATCCACGATACAGAAAAGATAAAAGGGGTTCAGGAATTGTTAAATTTAGATATAGGACCCTAGAGGAAGAATATCGGACCCAAGAAGAAGAGTATAGGACTCGAGAGGAAGAATATAGGACTCGAGAGGAAGACTCAGAAGACGAATATGAGAGCCCAGAGAACAAATATAGGACCCGAGAGGGAGAGGGCGAATATGAAATCCTAGAAGACGAATATAGGACTCTAGAGGACAAATATGAAACCCTAGAAGATGAATATGGGATCCTAGAGGACGAATATAGGACTCTAGAGAAAGACTCAGAGGAAGAATATGGGAGCCTAGAGAACAAATATAGGACCCGAGAGGGAGAGGGGGAATATGAAATCCTAGAGGAAGACTCAGAAGAAGAATATGGGAGCTCTGAAGATGGCTCAGAGAAGGAATATGGGACTTTAGAAGAAGACTCAGAGGAAGACTCAGAAGATGAATATGGGAGCCCGGAGGAAGATTCTATCTTAAAAAAAGAGGGTTTTATTGAGCATCGAGGAACAAAAGAATTTAGTCTAAAATATCAAAAAGAAGTGGATCGGTTTTTTTTCATTCTTCAAGAACTGCATATCTTGCCGAGATCCTCATCCCTAAAGGTACTTGACAATAGTATTATTGGAGTCGATACACAACTCACAAAAAATACAAGAAGTCGACTAGGTGGATTGGTCCGAGTGAAGAGAAAAAAAAGCCATACAGAACTCAAAATATTTTCCGGAGATATTCATTTTTCTGAAGAGCCGGATAAGATATTAGGTGGCAGTTTGATACCACCAGAAAGAGAAAAAAAAGATTCTAAGGAATCAAAAAAAAGGAAAAATTGGGTTTATGTTCAACGGAAAAAAATTCTCAAAAGCAAGGAAAAGTATTTTGTTTCGGTTCGACCTGCAGTCGCATATGAAATGGACGAAGGGATAAATTTAGCAACACTTTTCCTGCAGGATCTCCTTCAAGAAGAGGATAATCTCCAACTTCGACTTGTCAATTTTATTTCTCATGAAAATAGCAAGTTAACTCAAAGAATTTATCACACGAATAGTCAATTCGTTCGAACTTGCTTAGTAGTGAATTGGGAACAAGAAGAAAAAGAGGGGCTCGTGCTTCTCTTGTTGAGGTAAGAACAAATGATCTAATTCGCGATTTCCTAAGAATTGAGTTAGTCAAGTCTACTATTTCGTATACACGAAGAAGGTATGATAGGACAAGTGTAGGACTGATTCCCAATAATAGGTTAGATCGCAACAATACCAATTCCTTTTATTCCAAGGCGAAGATTCAATCACTTAGCCAACATCAAGAAGTTATTGGCACCTTGTTGAATAGAAATAAAGAATATCCATCTTTGATGATTTTGTTGGCATCCAACTGTTCTCGAATTGGTTTATTCAAGAATTCGAAATATCCCAATGCGGTAAAAGAATCGAATCCTAGAATTTCTATTCGAAATATTTTTGGGCTCTTAGGCGTTATTGTACCTAGTATATCGAATTTTTCTTCATCTTACTATTTATTAACGCATAATCAGATCTTGTTAAAAAAAATACTTGTTCCTTGACAATTTGAAACAAACCTTCCAAGTACTTCAAGGACTTAAATACTCTTTAATAGACGAAAATAAAAGGATTTCCAATTTTGACAGTAACATCATGTTGGAGCCATTCCATTTGAATTGGCACTTTTTCCATCATGACTCATGGGAAGAGACATTGGCAATAATTCACCTTGGACAATTTATTTGTGAAAATTTATGTCTATTTAAATCACACATAAAAAAATCTGGTCAAATTTTCATTGTTAATATGGACTCCTTTGTTCTAAGAGCTGCTAAGCCTTATTTGGCCACTATAGGAGCAACTGTTCATGGTCATTATGGAAAAATCCTTTACAAAGGAGATAGGTTAGTTACGTTTATATATGAAAAATCGAGATCCAGTGATATAACGCAAGGTCTTCCAAAAGTAGAACAAATCTTCGAAGCGCGTTCAATTGATTCACTATCGCCGAATCTCGAAAGGAGAATTGAGGATTGGAATGAACGTATACCAAGAATTCTTGGGGTTCCCTGGGGATTCTTGATTGGAGCTGAGCTAACCATAGCCCAAAGTCGTATCTCTTTGGTTAATAAGATCCAAAAGGTTTATCGATCCCAAGGGGTACAGATCCATAATAGACATATAGAGATTATTATACGCCAAGTAACATCAAAAGTAAGGGTTTCCGAAGATGGAATGTCTAATGTTTTTTTACCTGGGGAATTAATAGGACTATTGCGAGCGGAACGAGCAGGGCGGGCTTTAGATGAATCGATCTATTATCGGACAATCTTGTTGGGAATAACAAGGGCTTCCCTGAATACCCAAAGTTTCATATCTGAAGCAAGTTTTCAAGAAACTGCTCGAGTTTTAGCAAAAGCTGCCCTACGAGGTCGTATTGATTGGTTGAAAGGCCTGAAAGAAAACGTAGTTCTGGGGGGATTATACCTGTTGGTACCGGATTCCAAAAATTTGTGCATCGTTCCCCACAAGACAAGAACCTTTATTTCGAAATTCAAAAAAAAAATCTATTCGCGTCGGAAATGAGAGATATTTTGTTTCTCCATACAGAATTAGTTTCTTCTGATTCTGACGTAACAAACAGTTTCTATGAAACATCAGAGACCCCGTTTACCCCTATTTATACGATTTAAGTATACATAAAGCAATTTTTTTTACTTTAATTTACGATTTAAGTATACATAAAGCAATTTTTTTACTTTAATTTAAACTATACTTTTGATCTTAGAATGCTAACAGGTCTTATTTTCGATTTTTTATTTTAATTGTATTTTAATTAAGTAAAAGAAGTCAGTTAATTCATTAAGGCTATGTTTATACCGTGTATCAATGGTCAATTATGAGTAGAAGGTCCATCGGAACAATTATTATTTATTTCAAGCTATTTCGGCTCTTTCTTAATCTTCAAAAAGAAATTAATTCCGTAATGGTAAGACGAAAAAAGAAAAAATGAAAAGGAAGTGTGGAAAAAATGACAAGAAGATATTGGAACATCAATTTGAAAGAGATGATAGAAGCGGGAGTTCATTTTGGTCATGGTATTAAGAAATGGAATCCCAAAATGGCCCCTTACATCTCGGCAAAGCGTAAAGGTACTCATATTACAAATCTTGCTAGAACAGCTCGTTTTTTATCAGAAGCTTGTGATTTAGTTTTTGATGCAGCAAGTCAGGGAAAAAGCTTCTTAATTGTTGGTACCAAAAAAAGAGCAGCGGATTTAGTAGCATCAGCTGCAATAAGGTCTCGTTGTCATTATGTTAATAAAAAGTGGTTCAGCGGTATGTTAACGAATTGGTCGATTACCAAAACTAGACTTTCTCAATTTAGAGACTTAAGAGCAGAAGAAAAAATGGGAAAATTCCACCATCTCCCAAAAAGAGATGCGGCAATCTTAAAGAGAAAATTATCTACCTTGCAAAGATATCTCGGCGGGATCAAATATATGACGAGGTTGCCTGACATTGTGATCGTCCTTGATCAGCAAAAAGAGTATATAGCTCTTCGGGAATGTGCCATTTTGGGGATTCCTACTATTTCTTTAGTCGATACAAATTGTGACCCAGATCTTGCGAATATATCGATTCCTGCCAACGATGACACTATGACTTCAATTCGATTAATTCTTAACAAATTAGTATTTGCAATTTCTGAGGGCCGTTCTCTCTATATAAGAAATCGTTGATTAAGAAGAATAGTTAATTCTTGAGCAACTGCGTAGATTTATAGGATTAATTACTATTATTTTTTGTTTTGCATAGATAAAAGAAAGGGAATATTGATATATATTAGAGGGTATTGATATATATTATGATCTGATGTGATTTCTTGGTAGACCCCAAGTTGTGTTTCTTGGTCCTAAGATGAAGAACAAGCCCAAAGTGCTATGGGTTGCTAAGGAGTTGGTGGACAAGGCTATGGGACCTCGCCAAATGTGGGTTCCCAAACAACAAGCTTAACTTCAAGTTGCTTGTGTGTAGGTGAACTACAAGACTGGTGGAAGTCATTGGGTGATTAATAGTGGATGCACTCAACATATGACCGGTGACTCCTGGATGTTCACCACACTTGAGGAAGATTGTGAAGGGCAAGACAAGATTACCTTTGGGGACAATTCAAAAGGCAAAGTGCAAGGCCTAGGCAAAGTGGCAATCTCAAATGATCAATCAATATCAAATGTCTTGCTAGTACAATCTTTGAGCTTCAACTTGCTATCGGTGGGACAACTATGTGATCTTGGTTTCCAATGTCTCTTCACTCCAAATGAGGTAGTTGTGTCCAAGATTGAAGATTCATCATTGATATTCAAAGGGTTTCGGCACAACAATCTCTACCTAGTGGACTTCACCTCAAATGAAGCTAGCTTGCAAACATGTCTATTCTCCAAGAGTTCCTTGGGTTGGCTATGGCATAGAAGATTAGCTCATGTGGGAATGTCAACTTTGAAGAAGCTTGTCAAGAAAGAGTTGGTTAGAGGTGTGAAGGATGTTGTGTTTGAGAAGGACAAACTTTGTAGTGCATGTCAAGCTGTCAAGCAAGTGGCAAACACTTATCCAACCAAAGCTTTCATGTCAACCTCAAGAGTCCTAGAGCTACTTCACATGGATCTATTTGGACCTACCACCTATGCTAGCCTTGGTGGCAATCTCTTTTGCTTGGTGGTAGTTGATGACTACTCTAGGTACACTTGGGTGTTCTTTCTTCAAGACAAGGGAGAAACTCAATCAATATTCAAGAAGTTTGCAACTAGAGCCCAAAATGAGTTTGATGTGAAGATCAAGATAAGAAGTGACAATGGGACCGAGTTTGTAAACACCAAGATTGAAGACTATTGTGATGAAGTTGGGATCAAGCATGAAGTGTTCACCACTTATACTCCTCAACAAAACGGTGTAGTAGAGAGGAAGAACCGGACACTCATTACTCTTGCGAGATCAATGCTTGATGAATACAACACCCCTGAGAAGTTTTGGGCCGAAGCAATCAACACCGCATGCTATGCGGCCAACCGACTATTTGTCCAAAGGCTTCTCAAGAAGACCCCCTATGAGCTTGTGAATGGGAAGAAACTGGATATATCCTTTTTCCGAGTGTTTGGATGCAAAGTGTACATCTACAAGAAGCGCCAACACTTGGGCAAGTTCCAAAGGAGATGTGACATTGGTTTCTTACTTGGTTATTCTCTTAAATCCAAGGCATATCGAGTATTTAACAAAGCCTCCGGCCTAGTTGAAGAAACATATGACTTGGAGTTTGATGAAACTAATGGCTCTCAAGAAGAGCATGAAAATCTTGATGATGTAGGTGATGAACCCTTGAGGGAGGCTATGAAGAATATGCCCGTTGGTGCAATCAACCCACAAGAGGTGGAAGAAGTTGAAGATGATGCAAATCAAGCACCCTCTCCACCTCACACGCCTCAAGTTGATGAAGAACAAGTGAAGGAAGCACAAGAAGATACATTCATCCCTCAAGATCAAGCCGAGGCTCAAGCTAGTGATGTTGATGCACCA